>JAOXYF010000007.1:28571490-28597512 GCA_028565775.1 Sternarchorhynchus goeldii
GAACCCCAATACCAAACACTCAACCTGAACCCTCATACTAAACACTAAACCTGAACCAAAACACCAAACACTCAACCTGAACCCTCATACTAAACACTAAACCTGAACCAAAATACCAAACACTCAACCTGAACCCTCATACTAAACACTAAACCTGAACCCCAATACCAAACACTCAACCTGAACCCTCATACTAAACACTAAACCTGAACCAAAACACCAAACACTCAACCCGAACCCTCATACTAAACACTAAACCCGAACCCCAATACCACTCAACCTGAACCTCCATACAACTCAGCCTGAACTCCCATATCAAACAATTTAACTGGCTTTAAATTCGACTTCTACCACTTTATCTACATTGTTTTACTTCTGTTCTATGTTTTTGTCTACATTCGTCCCTAATCGGCCCTTATCCTCCCCTGTACTTGGACAGATCTAAATGCCATCTCTCCTAATGATCAAAAGCAGTACAGAAACTACTGCTAGGTATCGGGTGAAAGGATGCTTCCCCTCTGTTTGCTAGTTACAGAACCCACTCACCTGACACGAAGGCCACCTTCTCTCTGAGCACAGGCAGAACATCGCACGCCTTAATCCCCTCACTCCGGAAAGAGCCTGGGGACAAGAGGGAGGGTCAGACCAGGGGGAGATTACTCAATCTGCTTTCATATTTAATCTCATTTAATCTGATTATTACATTCCACCACAAGCTTTCATGCAAAAGAATCCACAAAAAAACCGAAAATGTCAACATTGTAAATATTTGTGTGAAGAACTTAAAGGACATCTGACCAAATAAGTATCGAAAGGTGACATTTTTAGCTTTAGAAAACAAAGGCTCAGACAAGTGAGCAAAACTAATCAGAGAACAAGAGAAGAAGAAATGAATGAATGAGAGAGTGATTGAAGGAGAGCAAAATTCAGATAAGGGCAGCCAGCAGTGGCTAACATGATGGACGCACACACCCACACACACACACACACACACACACACACACACACACACACACACACACACACACAGTGCACAGTCATGTCTCTTCTTTGCTTCTTGGCAGCACAGGAGAGTATGAGTAAGCGGAACATGTGACGAGAGACTCTGTGGGACTCTGGAGCTCAGCTGAGCTACGGTCTGCTTAAGGACCAAGTCGTGCACACACACACACACACACACACACACACACAAACAAAAAAAAAAACCCTGCACACGCATGCACACGCTGTGTGCTAGTATAAATGAGATGGGGGCGGGTTGAAGGAGGATGGACTGCTTCCCGTTAGTTTTCAGATGACAAAAGCTGTTACCTCCCAGCAAAGCACTCTACGTTCCAGCTGTAGAGGAGGCTGCTGCTAACACAGCCCTACTGAGTGCTGTAAATCTCTCTCTCTCTCGCTCTCTATCCCCAACCCTTTCTCCTCCTCTCATCTTGTTCTCTTCTGTTGAACAGCGGCTCTCGTACTTCCTGCCTGTCTCTACACCATCGCTCTCCCTGTCTAATCCAGTGTCCCCACAGTCTTCTGTTATGCCTGTCGTCCCCGATCTCTTCCTGTCTCTCTCTCTCTTATACGGTCTCTCTCCTTCTTTTTGTCGTTCAATCTCTTGCGTCTTACTGGTTTGGAGGTGTTACTCTGTTGGTGCTTCTAAACTTTTAACCTGGATGATATAAACCACCCAGACCTCTGAGAGGGAGAGAGAGAGAGAGAGAGCGCAAGAGAGAGAGAGAGAGAGAGAGGTAGAAGGATGAGGAAAAGCAAGAGAGACCAGTGAGGGGAGGTGAAAGGACGCGTCATCTGCTGTCCACGGAATGAAGCCGTGTTCGCCGTCCACGCCTCCCTAAAGACCCTGAATCTGTCTTCCCTCAGAAGGGTGGAGACGTGAGGGAATGAACGACCACATTAACGGAACGAGACGCAGCCCCGCTTCGAAGAGGAGGGTTAAGAAACCGATATCAAGCCTAAAAGCTTACTTCAGCACCTGCAGGAAATCGTGCGGGGGACGAGGGTAATAACACTAATTGTTAAGATGATCGTATCAGGCATTACAGGGGCAGCAGCAGCTCTGACATGGAACAGGAACTGCTTTCGGAGTTCCACGGTGATTTCAAAAAGTGAGTAATGACCTATTCTGTCTAGTGAGGATAGAGAAGGTACAAAAAGGAATGAAACCTGAATGTGAGGGACTGTAACACCAATGAGAGACTGTGAGATTACGAAGGACCGCAGAAGTTTTGTGGAAAAAAACAAAAACAAAACAACGACATGGAGAAAAGGAGGGAATGTAGCGAAAAAACAGGCAGAAAGAAGGTGTGGCAGGAGAGAAACATTCTGAAACCAAGATGAAGAGAAAGAGTAAGGGCGAGGAGAGGAAAGGGTCGTGGAGGGCATCTGGCCGTCTCCTCCTGTCCGTAAGAGGCCCTGGGCGAGGGGGGGGGGCTCCGTGTTTACTCAACGCTCCTGCAGCTCCCCATCGCTCCAACCTGTCTGTCTGAGATCTCGGTTAAAAGCACTTCTTATCCTGAGCGGCATTAGACCGAAGTTAAGCAGGCCTGGCGGTTTGACGGCGGGATGAACAGTGTGTGGAGAGGGATTAGCGGCTCTCCCCAAACCCACCAGATACGGATGACTTTCTGTCTAGCAGAAGCAAGGCAGTATGGTCTTCCTCTCAACCTCAAGCTGTGAAATTTAACATTTGCCCCAAACATAAACAAACGTCTTTATAGAGCAAGTATGACTATGACGAATATGAATACTTCAACACTTGAGTAACTAGAGAGAAAATAGTTGGCCGAAAGGAAAGGGAGAAAGATGAGACGCTAATCTTTTTATTACTAACAGACTAACATGGTTGTTGTTCCATGGGTTTCCAGTAATTTATATTCAGCCAAAATTATTCAGTAATCTACAAATCATCTTATCTGAACAGAACATTGTATCTCAACAGAATCTTTTAACACATTTGAGGTGAACTTTCAGTGGCTTGTGTTGTTTTTCTAAAGCCAAATGCATCATTCCTTAATAAACTCCAACCATTAAATTGTGCCACATTTTTCTGCACATTTTTTGTGCACATGATAATTACAAACACGGTCATTTTCACATGGTAATTAAATGGTTTTGTCACATATTAAAGTAAACCAAACACTAAAACCATTTTATTAACTGAAAAAATCCATCCATTAATTTAAAGTAAAAGTTTGGTTCTTCCCAGAGAGGAAGCACAGAAAATCCACACATCGGGAATACTTGAACCATGCATGCAAAAATGCTCGGATACTGGGAATCTTCTGCTTTCTCTGCTTTTCCTGAAAGTTTGTCACTTTTGACTTCACTGGAATTTGGGGTCCACGTTCATCCATCACCACTCTGGTCTTTCACAGGCCCGAATGTAAAAACACCATCAGACGTGTCTGCTTCAGCAAACTCAATCATTTCCCACAGCACAAGAAGTCAGATGATTGCTCTTTTCGTGCACAGGACCCCGTTCCACAGACGCACCCGGGACGTTCGGGGAAGAGGACGGGAACGGCGTGTGAGTACGACATCGGTGCATCTACCAGAAAATGATTCAGTTCTCATAACGAGTTCTGTGTCGTTGATTGCTTAATTTTTAATTTAGAGAAGGTTTCACATGCAGAAGGCTATCGGAGATATAAAAAAAGAGCCATTCAAATCTGTTGGCAGACTTAAAGTAATTAGGCTGATAGGCTTGAAGTAATTGCTTTGATTAGGAGCTTCATCTGTGCGTCTGGGGTGTGTTTTGTGTGTGGTGGAAGCGGCAACGGTGCTTTTTTTATCAGCAATTAAGGTTGCACATGTGCAGCACACCAAAACACAGCAGCGATCCACTGCTAGTTTGCCGCAAGACTCGTTCCCCATTAGCAGTGGCGCACGGTGCCTTGTAAAGAAGCTCATTTTGAATGTGCAAATGAGAAATGATTCCATTAACAAAGACCCACTATGCAAACGATATCTTAATTAGTTAGTTCCAGTTAACGAGGAGCCAACAAATGAGAGTAAAGGTTCCAGTGATGTAATGTAGGAAAACAGTCACATTCATTCATATAATGTACATGCACAAAACTCTCTCTCTCACACACACATACAGTCACACACACACACACATACAGTTCTAACAGTATGACCATAAAACTTCCTTGCTTCCTTTTCTTCTAAACCCCTACCCCTTGTTGTCAAGGGGACGGTTGCCCTTGGCAACGCATCTACAAAAGAAACCAGGTCAAACACCTCCCCCTGAGCTAAACTATGCCAGCCAGCTCTGCCTTGCTTCTTGTACCCATAAAGCCAATTCCACACAAACTAACACATTTAGCACGGCAACCACACAGGATCAAACATGTAACCAATCTGTTGCTCCAGCTCACTCCCTTTTACATGCACCACTGTTGTCCATGATGCAGAGAGAAGAGACATACTCCACTTCCATGATTTTGTTTGCATCTGAACATCCGGATGTGCGCTGAAAGTACCCCCCCGGCAAAAAAAAAAAAACCACATCTCTATCGAAACCTAATAAATCAAGACATGGGGTCCAAGGTTCCCGCCTGCACGCCACAGACAGGCCTGGATATCTGCCGCCTCGCATCATGGCACCATGCCCACACCTTAAGTGACCTTTATGTCGGGTGGATGACGTGTTTCGTGATGTTCGCTCATGCACTAAATCGTGCGCACATAAATCTGCACGCTGGTGCATGCCTGCTCGCCAGACGTGTAATTCCATGCGTGAGCGTATCATCACCGAGGAGTTTTCCCAATACATCTTCGTCTGCAGAGTGATGTTTCAGGGTCACAGAAAAGAGATTTTGCTCGTGTGTGAATGACTTGTTCACAGGCCAGCACTTCATTAGTCACATCACACATTTCATTTAATAGTTCAGTATTTTACATCATGCATTTGGGGGGGAAAAGATGTCAGCAATACCTCCAAAAAACTAAAAAATAGCTCCAAAAGCCTAAAAAAACCTCACGCTGATTCACACAACCGACAGTGAAATCCAATTATTTAAACATGTCTCTGAATGCAGTAATGGCTAAATTCTGAATTGTGACTGGTGGCTAATTACTTCAAAAGTTTAGATTAAAGATGGACTCATTCTGGATTATGTGTGCCAGTGTTTAAATCTGGGGGAAAACCTTATCACTCAGCTGTACCTGCTGCCCTCAGGAGCAAAGGAGTGCCCTCGCTGGCAGCTACCATCTTTTTCTGGCTGGCATCGAAGAGGAGATGCCAGGGTTACCTCACAGCAGTCTGCTGCCACCCCTGACACACATCACAAGGCCCTGCCAAGGCCCTGCCTGGGGGTATTTGGGCATATGAGTCAGTGTTTCTGAGCAATGAAGCGTGTAACACTTCTCAAGAATACTGAAAGGCGCTCAGTTAGTGCGATGAAGCGATCTTGAAAAGGGGACTGGGATAAAATTGATGTCTATAATGATACGTTTTTTGACAGTTTTACTCAAGATGGATAGATTTAACTGCTTATCACGGAGTGGAAACAAACACAACAAGGCATGCAATGAGGTTTTTGGGTTAAATATCAAAGTACATGCCCATTTCCTACCACAAAGCATTGTTTGAGCTACCGGAACTGAAGAAAGCTGAAGAAAGTTCTGGAAACAAGGGGGAAAAAATGAGCGGAACCTTCGAGGGGCATGAATGTGGCCATGAAAGTGAACTCACGATATCCTCTAAACCCGAGAAAAACGTTGACAAAAAAGTCATATGATAATGGCCTAGGTATCTGGGAAGCGACGAAGAGCAGAATAAGACTGCAACATATGCTGTCAGAGTGAACCTCCTAGCAAAATGCCACCTGTGTATTCCTGCCTCTAGCTCAAATACAGCCAGTCACTGTGGACACGCTGGTCCTGTTGGCAAAACACCTACAATGAAGTCAGAAATAATAACATAGGTAGTGCACTAGCTAAAAGATGTAGCACAGTAATTGGTGTTTACATTTGGCACCTATTTTCTAACAAGTATATAATTAATTATTACTTTATTTTATATTAAAGTTGTAATTGTGTGCCAAGGTCTTTGTTATCAACTCGTCTACAAACGTCTGCTGCCCTGCCAAAGGAATTGTGACTACTCTTAGTTTTACTTAACTTTAAATTTTCAATACAAGTTACAAGTGAAGTGAACTTGTGGTTTGTTAAGTGCCAGTAGTACACGCAGCAGTATAACTTCTGAAAATGCGTACATATTATTCATATATGTTATAAATATCAATGTTTATAATGGACAAGCTAGTTTGAATTATTCAGTAATTACACTAAGAGTGATCTGAAAGGTATTCACTTAGAAGAGTAATGAATGGTAGTCAAGTCCAACCAGCTGTCACTGGACTGACAACAGGTCATTAATAGTGAGAATACAGGAGCTGTCTGGTCTCTGTATATCCATATTGCTGCATTGTTTGTATGAAGGGCTCTGGTCATGACAGACTGATAGCTTTGGGGCGGGGCAGGGGGTAGCCAGGGAGTTTGGAAGCAGAGTTCTGACTTAATGACAGACAGCCGTTTGAGTGTCCCTGGGCCAATAGGCAAATATATGCAAATGCAGGTGCATGATGAACTACAGACAATGCATTCAGTACTAAATCAGGGGATCTCCCTCTGGCTCCATTGTAGGAGTGGTTAGCGCCAGTTCAGGCACACCCAGGTGGAGGAGGTGGAGAGACAGCTTGCAATTATCAACTGCACCACGGCGCCTGTGTTTCCCGATGACCATTTTCACTAAAACACAGAGGAACCTCTTGACTTCTTTCACCTAACACAGACTTGAGTCTCCTGCATGCTCTTCCCCGTCACTCCATCACTCTTTCCGTTCTTCTCTTCTTTCTCTAAATATGTTTTCAGAATTTTTCCTTCCATTTTTTGTGTTCTCGTACACTCATATGTTATTATGTATAGTATAGAAAAGTTGTACCAAGGAGACTGGAGCCTCTCTATGCTGCCAGGGTACTGGAGACACTGAAGATGGATGTTCCTGAGGCCAATCACAAGCAAAACCCATACACTGAACATTTTATACGCCTGTAGACATTTAAAATGCATCAATAGCCATATGTATGAATAACTAATGAATAATAAATGTAAAATTTACACACATAAAAACAACATGTGATAGAAACATTCCAAAAATACATACACAGTTAGCATAAAATGTAATATACGGTCACATATTTCAGTGAAAGTTAAAATCTTGTTGCACAGTATAATCTGCTGGATACTAACGTTATTCCCCTCGTAACGTTCCAAAGGGAGCGGGAAATATCCAAAGAAACAAGGAGACAGTCAGCAAGCGAAGAAAGGGGAACGCAAGATGGAGAAGGTAATTTGCCGCTAAGGCCTGGTCACATGACCTCCATCTACCATGAGCACTACCCACCACAAACAGCCAACCCTCACCCCAGGGTAGGTGAGGCAAAGTTGTGAAGCATGTCGACAAGAAGCAGACAGAATGCTATCATGTAGTCCACAGTTTTTTTTTGTCCAATCAGATGCCAGCCCACCTTTAGGTTTGTGGTCTACACAGAGAAGGGACGTCCCAAAATAACGGCGTTGGAGCCGATCCAGGGACGTTTAATCGATCTCTCTAAGCCTTTGTTTGATCCCACTGTTTTCTGCTGTAATAGGAGTACATGTGACATCCATGTGTGGCAGTAATGCACATGATTAGGAACTCACGTGTGGTTAATTCAGTATTAATGTGTGCGGTATTAATGTGTGTGGTATTAATGTGTAATATTAATGTGTGCGGTATTAATGTGTGTGGTATTAATGTGTGCGGTATTAATGTGTGTGGTATTAATGTGTGCGGTATTAATGTGTGTGGTATTAATGTGTGCGGTATTAATGTGTGCGGTATTAATGTTTGTGGTATTAATGTGTGTGGAATTAATGTGTGCAGTATTAATGTGTAATATTAATGTGTGTGGTATTACTGTGTGTGGTATTAATGTGTGCAGTATTAATGTGTGTGGTATTAATGTATGCAATATTAATGTGTGTGGTATTAATGTGTGCAGTATTAATGTATTCAGTGTTAATGTGTGCAGTATTAATGTATTCAGTGTTAATGTGTGCAGTATTCAGTATTAATGTGTGCAGTATTAATGTATTCAGTGTTAATGTGTGCAGTATTAATGTATTCAGTATTAATGTATTCAGTATTAATGTGTGCAGTATTAATGTATTCAATATTAATGTGTGCAGTATTAATGTATTCAGTATTAATGTATTCAGTATTAATGTGTGCAGTATTAATGTATTCAGTATTAATGTATTCAGTGTTAAAAAAATTAAAAAAGAAAATAAAAAAGCAGTTGCTGGTAGTTATAAATAAATCTACTGAATGAAACAACATTGTTATTAATACGTCTAGAACTGCCGTCGTTTGGAATACGTCCTTTGCAATAAGGAAGTAATCACACAGGTTTCAATTACCAGGCAGAGCAGCTCTGACTTCACAGTCCTCCATTCAATTGACTATTAACCATTTCAGAAGCACACTTTCCATGGAATATTATTATAGATAATCCTCGCTATAGCCATTTCTTCTCCCTAAAATTCATACAGAAAAAATCCTGCACCTCCTATTGTATCTCCTTCTTCCTGCCCACGAAAAATTCTATTACAGATTCTTGATAACATTTTTCAACTTATTGTTCAATTCTTACTCATACGTTAAAGGGTCTTCACCCTTCTTTGAAAACCTTGAACCACTGATGCTACCTGTAAACTGTCCTACTTCTCCCATGAACATTAAAAGTTTAAATACGGTCATTTCAAAATGGCTTCAAATGTTTTAGAGACTTTAATGTATTTATTTATGCAAATCCTGAAAGGAGCTCACATATATTGTCTCAAGCCTGTCAGTGTAAAGTGCTGTTAGTGTAAAGTGCATCAGTTTTGACACTAAGTAGCACTTCTCACAGATAAGAGTACTAATTTTGCAAATCAAGTTATTTTGCAAATCTTGTTTTTTCTGAGCAATGAATAGAACCTGTACAAACAATATTTCTGCCACAAGCCCTATTGCCGGTACTTCCACTACGTTTCCCAGCATCCACTTGCAGCAGCTAGTCAGTTGCACCACCATTATTCCCCAATCACAGTTCTCTCCTTCTACCCACATCCCCTGATTAATGATCATTGTCACCTGTTCCAAATTACAATTAGCTATGTAGTTTGTCTGTTTACAGTGATGTACTGCCATGATACTTTTGTGCATACACTGGTTTTGCTGTAACAATATGTTTGGTTTTATTGATTGATTTTGCCTTTACCTCATCAGGTTTGGACACTTGGATAGTTTCTCTTGGTTTATGGACCTTTTTTCTTGTTTCTCCCATTGATTAACTCATATGTTGTTGTCATACTAACTCTGTTTATCGCCTCCTGCCTGACCCCGGCTCTTATAACAGACCAAACGTCTTCTTTCATATCTCCAAGTGTCTGGTATGTCGCAATGTTGATGACATTTTCATGTCATGACATTGTCTCTAGGCTCATTTGCATAGCTCCAACTGTTTATTTCTTTCTGCTCCAAATGGCTTTGCTCAGCTCTAGTACATACATGCAGTACAGTTTTCCTGGGCTTGAAGATAACTTTTGGATGTTTTAGTTAAGTCTGAAAATACTGCCAGCAATTATAAACCTACAAACTTTCGTTCTTATTTGGAGTACATCTCCTCAGATTCCAAGGCCTGCAAAAACTCAGTTACTTACTCACAGCTATTAAGGTTTAAATGCATTTGAAGTGTGAATAAAGACTTCTTCCAGAAAAGTATGTTAAATTTGCGAATATTTTCATAACTACTGCTATTCTAAGGAAGTCACAGAAGAAGCTTTTGCTTGTGTTTTAGAGAATGGACTTTAGAACCTGTCTTACTACTAAGAAAACAAGAACTTATCTGCTGCTCACTCATCATCCTACAAACAAAACAGTGGGCTAAGATGATACTGAGACACTTCAGAATCCTTTGAGATGAAGCAGAACCTGTATCTCTTTTAAGCATTCGCCACTAATCTCCTGCAGAAGAGACAAGAACATGAAACATGCGCTATCAAGAGTGAGATGAATGATCAGACAAATAATAACTGTGGTAGTGTAGCCTGAGATCATTCTAGATGTAAAAAAAGAAACATTTAAAAAGGAAAAAAACCACTTTTCACTCATTTCTCTTAATTCATTACTGCAGGACTTGTCTACTGTATCTCATGCCAGATGTAATCAGCTTTACGCCGGAGAAACTAAGAAAAGTCTTCCTGGTTGTTTTGTTGAGCACCTTCAGACCACCAGAACGAAGGATTTGTGGTTTCCAGTGGCAAGGCATTTTAATGCTAATTGGTACTGCATTAATGATGTGTCTGTAGCACATAGTTTTTGGTAAAGCAGCACTGAAGTTATGAAACTTTAGGAAAAATAACTTACTGAGACTCTGTACCAGCCAGCGCAATGAATGTTTAATCATTTATCGATTTGAACAAAAAATGAACTCTTAGAACTTCAGAAGTACTTTGTTTGCATGTCTTCATATATACGATGGCAGTTTTTCATAAAGCAGTTATTTATTTATCATACACTAAATCAGAATCCTGCTTTACCTGTCATGAGCATGTTTACATACAAGGTCGCTCAGCAGCAGAAAGTACACAGTATACAGCTGTCAGCAAACTAACAACAGAACTCATGTACACCCACACATACAGTCACACATGTACAGTACACATTTCAACCATGCATTCCTGTAAATATATATACACACGTGCACATATATGGGTAAAAAGAAGGTTTTTTTAAGTGCAGTATGCAGCAGCTTGGTAGGAAATCACACTTCTATAAAAGAGTTTAAAAGAATAAAATGAAATAGAATGTGGAGGGTAATGTGTGAGGTAACATAGCATAGCTCATGTGCTGTGGTTGTTTATAATGGTGTGGAAACAGAAGCTTCTCTACAGTCTGGTGGTTTTGACCCTCATTTGGCTGAAGCTCCTGCCCAAGAGGAGGAGCTGAAGCAGGTGACGGCCAGGGTGCAGTGGGTCAGCCACGATATTCACCTCTGGATTCTTGGTTCTGGAGAAGTGCAGGTCCAGCAGGATGGGCAGGTTAGTGCCAGTGATATTTTATGCAGACTTGATGATATGCTGAAGGTTGGGAATGTCATGTCTTGTGGCAGGGCTGCACCAAACTGTGATGGCGATTGGTGATGACAGACTCTGTGATGGGTGTGTTGGACCAGCAGCTCATAAGGCAGGTTGAACTTCTTCATCTGCTACATGAAGAACATCCTCTGCTGGACATTTAACATTGATGCCCCAGATCCCTGGTCATTGTTGTCACCAGGAACTTGAAAGTCTCCAAGGCCATCATAGTGTGGTTAATGGACTGTTTTGGATTGGATGGATTGGTTTTTATTAAGTAATCTTTAAAGTAAAAGAGTGCATTTTCTATGAAAGTTTAAGCACTGAATTGGACTCAACAGTATCAGCAGTTGCTCACTATTGAAGTATTCAGATTTGATTCAGGAAAAAGAAAAAACAACAACAACAACAACAAACAAACAATGACAAAATGAAGAAGGGAAATGAGGTAGGCAGCAAGCCTGCCAGCGATTGCTTTTGCTCTCCACATAAACTGAAGATGAGTCTGAATGCACAGCATAACGGATTCATTCACAGTAAATTCAGAACTAAAAAGAGCGGGAATGGAGCCTGGCGTTCAGGAAAACGTGGCTGCACCTGCCAGCTTCACAAAGGCTTTACTTCCCTTCAGAGAGACATGAATCAGGGTTGATGAAGCACGCTCTACTCTTAAGAGAGCACGAAAGGCGCCTCCAGTGCCTGGTTCACCTCCTTTTCCCAGCAGGCAATGCCTCGGAGGAAATGCGCTCCGAAGGAAAACCAAAGGCTCCGAAGACTCCAGGTGCAGCGCTACACACTCCAGCGCCAAGGCCACTCACACGGTCCTCCTCGGGTCTGAATGAAACCTTTCTCCAGCACAGATAGAACTTCCACTCACTGTCACCCTTTTCTCTTCTGAAATTCCTAAGCCAGGTTCAGAAATACTTCAACTAGAGGGTCTTGACGGCCTTCCACACTGCGGGAGGCCAATGGATCGGAAAGGAAGAACTACTGCGAGGTGAAATTTTGGAAGCATGACGTGGAAACCAAAGCTGAACGGAAACTAAACAGAAAAAAACCTTGTGCAGGGATCTTATAATGGTCAGATCAATTTCAAGGTGTGTAGACTACATAATCAAAGAAGTTAAGTTATTGCAATTAGTAATCAAATGGACTTGCATCACCAGAGACATCAGCAGCTCGTGTGACAGGAAACCCTGTTCAGTCATCAGAGGCTGCCAGAGACTTTCTTCTACAGTGACAGCATCCCATAGTGCAAAAACAAGCGGAGACCCATTAAAATGCAGCTGAAGTTCTGTCAGAGACGTGATGGCCAGCCGTGGGGGTGGGTACTGGTATGTTATCGGCTCTGACAGTGCCAGAGTGCCCCTGCTTACTCTCTGTCTCTTTCTCTCTCTCTCTCTCTCTCTCTCTCTCTTTCGCTCTCTTCTTTCTCCGAACTCACTGGAGCGACTGTTTGAGAAGGACACCGCTGATGCCAGCTCCGGACGAGGTGCACAAGCATAGGCGCGCTAACGAGACATGGCGAACCTGTCGGGCGCAGGAGCAATCATGAGAGGAGGAGACGCACGCACACGTGGGCACAAGGGCAGAGCAGAGAGGGTAGGCAGTGACAAAAGAAATAACTCACGTGTTATCTGGCTTCCATAAATACCTGTCTTTCTTATAGTTCTGGGGTTCTGGGGCAGAGGAGCAGCACACACCTCTCACGTCTCTGTGATTCACCACAGCCTCACCATGGAAGTGAGCAGAAGCAGTGTGATTACCCACTAAACAGAATGGGGAAAAAAGCCATGAATGTTTGTAGTGCTTTGTGGTTATTTGAATTGCTCAAAGGTTCGCATTTGTAACATGTTGAGCTGAGCTATGTTTACAACCGCTAACTACGAACTAATCGTCTCTCAGAGTTTGCGAGTGTGTCTGTTGAGGTTTACGTGCTGCGAGTCCTCGAGAGAGAGAGAGAGAGAGAGAGAGAGAGTTTCGCCAGGATCTTGTTATTGCAGGAAATGTCAATACACTTCGTTTACCATGTTTCGTTTACCAACACACTCCGGGCCCCCAGTTTTCGGAGACGCAGACAGCCGTCTCTGGCATGCAGCTCACAGTCAGGGAGGGGATGGATAGCCTTTAAGGCTGTGTTGATTTGAGTTCGACTGAGGGGCTGTGGAGGTGTGACTGTCATTGAGTGAGAGAGTATGCTCTGAGATGAAAGAGAGAGTATTCTTAGACATAAAATAAGATTTGAGAGAGAGAGTATACTCAGAGATTAAATGAGCTTTGAGAGAGAGTATGTTCAGAGATTAGATGATCTTTGAGAGAGAGAATATGCTCAGAAATAAAACAAAATTTGAGAGAGAGAGTATTCTCAGAGAAGAAATGGGCTTTAAGAGAGACAGAATATGCTCAGACATGATTTAGCTTTGAGAGAGAGTATGTTCAGAGATTAGATGATCTTTGAGCGATTATGCTCAGAGATGGGATCAGCTTTGAGAGAGAGAGAGTTTGCTCAGAGATAAGATGAGCTTTGAGAGAGAGAGAGAGAGAGAGAGAGAGTATGCTCAGAGATGAGCTTGTGGTTGCAGTGGAAAAGAGTTTATAAATGAGGCATGCATGTGTCTGAACTTCAAAGCCAAGGAGTCTGTTAGCTATTTTATCAGGAGGAAAGGGATAGAGAGAGAGAGAGAGAGAGCGAGAGCGAGGGAGAGGGTCCATGTGCTTCTCATTAATCATTTGTGGATGCTCTCAGTCTGTCTTCATCAGGACATTTCTGCATGTATCATTTGAACCGGCTCGTGTTCATGTCCCCCTCCTCTACAGCCATATTTCCTTACCAGACGAAAAATGTTCACAATCTAATTTGTCAGCCGCTCAGGATATATTACCAAAGCAGCCCTTTAAAGGGATTCAGAAATCGTGGCAGATAGAAATCATGGTTCATTTTTGTTGCTCATACTTTTTTCATCAGTATTTCAAAACAAATGGCAACAAAAAGCAAGATATCTTACATCATGTAAAAAAAAAAGTCCCTTGAAACCATGAAAGTAAGAAGAAACATGCTTGTTTCTGCGGTACAAATGTCACGCAGGTGTTATTCATACAACACATAGAGCAGAATTCAGTCGTCAGGCAGAGCTCTGATAGGCCAGCGGGATGAAACTATCCCGCGCTCCAGTCCCGACTGACCACTCAAAAGAATCTGGTTTCTCCCACTAGAGGAAGAAATACAGGAACAAAACACTCCCAAAAATGTACATTTCAGTGCAGCTGGGATCCCAGAGCGTCCACACAAGCTGAGATTCGCCTTAGCAATGCACATTATCTGACAAGATACTTCCCAGATGCTTTCATATATTAATTCATTTTTTTTTGCATATCTTTTGCAGTTGATTCATTTTCTCATTATTCTAGGCATAATTGTATGAATGTCATACCCCCGCCCCTCCCAACCCCAACCCAAACCTGTCGTAGCGACACTCTGGGCAGGTTGTTGTGCCGTGTGGTTGAACACACTAAATATGGATTTCGGCATTGGAGCAGTATGTCAGAAATTCCCCAGAGGTCCTGCACGCTACCAGTACAACGCCGGCAGCCGAAATGCTAATCCGCCTCGGCGCCGAACGGGTTTTTCCGACCAGCAAGGCCATGGTTGCCAGGCTACCTGCGAGAGGCTGTTCACGCCGGGATCTCATCGCCCCCCCATTATCCCCGATGCTGCTGCCAAGAACCACGGGGCCCCGCTTGTTATCCGGACCCCAATCCGGCCCGCTCTCAATCACGGGCAGACATGGATTCAGACAACCCCCTACAGGGCAAATCCGGACAGTCCGGAAACAATCCCTCTAAATGGGAGATCCAATTTGGGATCTGCCTTCCCCCCAAACTTGTGCAGACCCATTAGCCCTCAAGCAGAGTGGGGTTTTAGAGCCACTGTGTCCTGTAACATCCACCTTCACGCCTCCACCCACCCTCAGTCCTGCACTGCAGCCTGCTTTAGGGTGTAGAACAGAGCTGCGATTACACACAGATATGTTTGAAGGACAATTTTCTGCCCTGTTTCTATCCATGTGTAAGTAAGAGGGAACGTGTTGCAGTAGGATATCATTTGAACTTTGATATACAATAGACATTTCACCAATCAATTCTGCCAAAAGTCTTTTCTCACTTAGACACAGCAAAAATCAGAAGGGAGGGGTGTGCCTGTGTAAATATCTCTAGATTTTAAATTTATACCGGTGTGAGAAGAGGATGTTCATATTTTCATAGATTTCCAGAGGAAGAGAATCAGTAATGTGTAAGAACATAGCACAAAGACCCACTGACTCTGTGCCTCACTTCCTCTGTGCTCTCCCCTCTTTCACATCTTTCTCTCTCTCTCCTCTCTTTCTTTCCTCTCTTTCTCTCTCTCTCCTCTCTCTTTCTCTCTCTCTCTTTCCGCCTGTGATGTGTCAGACCTTGTCAGAGAATGGAATACACTGCTAAGACGTGAACAGATTCAAAGGCTGAACTCATCCAGTGTTCTGTGTGTGTGTATGTGTGTGTGTGTTTGTGTGTGCTTATGTATGTGCGCATGTGTGTGTGAGAGAACACAAGGGACGAACACACACTCATACATGCATGAACACACTGGGACAGGCTGAGCAAGTCAGACAGAACCTCGGGCAAAACAGGAGCAAACGTTAAAAATCGTAACACGTAACATCGTAACAGCAGATACAAACGCAAATGATAAACGTTAAGGTCCAGTAAACAAACAAACAAACAAATAAACAAGTCCAGTGACTAGAAAGCACCAAACAGGTCTCATTTATTGTGAAAAAAATATCCTCCGAGTTGAATTAACATGTAGAGTTTTTTAAAATTACAAACACAGTGAGCGTTCATTGAACGGTGCGCATTCTTTTCGTGCTATGAAGCAGCACACAAGAATGCGCAAGGTGTTTGTAGTTTTAAAATACTCTACACATTAATTAAACGCTGAGGATTTTTGTGCCAATAAAAGAAATCAAGTCAAACAGAACTTCAGGCAAAAGAAAACCAAACGTCAAAACCCTGTGATCACATGACAGCAAAAGTGGGGTGTAGTGAGGGAGAGCAGCGGATGGTGGAGGAAGAGAGAACGACAGAGTGAGAGGCAGAAAAGCTGCCTGTGAGCGGAGGTCGCCATGGGCAACATTTGGCCGTGCATTAGGTGTACAGCGCCACGCAGCTGTTCCTCCTGACAAAACAACGGAGAACCAAAAATACGCCTCAGTGTATATAAATAAAACTCCATCACAGACACTCTGTCTGCCGTAACATCGCAGTGCCGTCTGAAGAACCAGCAGAGGTTTCGCCAGCGTGACTGCATGTGTGTGAGTGTGTGTGTGAGTGTGTGCGTGTGTGTGCACGCCCACATGTGTGTGTGTGTGTGTGTGTGTGTGTGCGCAGAGAGATAAATGTGCAGGCAGGGGGAGCCGATGCTCCCTGTTAAATTCAGTGCGGAGCATCCTGGATCGCCGGGAAGAATGAACATCACTCCGCCACCATAACAGAGGGGTCTCTCGTACCATGTTCTCCCCTTCTGATGTTCTACAGCTTAAACACGACGCTTCTCTGGCTGGCTGTCATGATGAATTATTATTCCGAATAGCCATGAAGTACAGGGGTTTTGCTCACTTTAACTCATTTGTCATTTTAACTGCCTTGTGAGGGCTTTAAATTGTGTGCAGAGCTCCATGCATTTAGAACAAGACCCTGGAAGCCCCCAGCAGTATTGTTTTGTGCTGGGTCACCGTGACAGACCCGTGCGAGGGTGAGAATGCTGACAACGCAAAACCCAGCATCGCTAGTCATACATCCTTCAGTGTATCAGGTGATGCAGCAAAAGAAACAGCATTCTGGTAACCAGCATAGAGGCTGTAACTACCAGACCACTAAATCACTGTCCATACACTGTCCTTGTGATAGTGGCAGCTCAGTGGCTAAAGTACTTGACTAGCTAACAATTGAAGGCCTTTAATCAGCAATCGCTCAAACTGGATCCAGTCACAGTTGTAAGTCACTTTAGATAAAAGCATCAGCCAAATAAATAAAACTGTCTGTTACAAATGTTGGAAAAAAAAGGTTGAGAGGAACACGAGCGAAAAGGTGGGGAAACGTGGCAGCTGGGCAAGACTGCGCCCGCTCTTTACCACAATGCAATGACAAGTCACCTCCATCCACTCTTTAAGCAATTGCTCATGCCAAGAAAGGTTAAGAGTCCTCTAAATATAGCTGACAGAAGCACGAGGAACACTAGGCTATTCTTACTCTTAAAATGTCAAAGTGTTCTTCTACCAGTGGATATTACCAAAGCACTCAGTGATATGTGTGTATATGCAGTGTTTCTTTAATTGTGTGGGTGTGTGTGTATCTGTGCATTTGGGTGTATGAATTTTCTATGCATGAAGAGGTGAGATGGATGGAGGGGTAGAGAGAAAGCCAGTGAAGTGAATATGTGAAATGTGGTTCCTAGCAGACACAGGCTAGCTGGTCTTCTCCATCGGCCTGGACTCCCCAGACTCCCCAGACAACGAGGTACCAGTTTCCGTAATAAATCAGTTGGACTCACCCACTTGCTAAAAAAAAAGATTCCCCCTTCCAGTTATCTTGCTGCTCAATGTTCAACATTCGGTTATGGTCCTTTGAAGCATTCGCTGCAGGTCGGTCATTCCCATTCGCCATGCTGCCGTTCCCCTTTTCTGTGTCTTTTTCTTTTTTTATACAGAAACTCTCCATGACAACGAGAACCAGTTTTAGCAAGGCCAGCAGTGATTTGTCACCATTAGCTTAGTTGGAAAATCTTTCTTTTCAAGTCTTCTAGACTATGGTGGCCTTATGGGCTATGAATATCCCTAAGGATATTTTACAAAAGAAGACTAACCTTTCTTAGAACCCTTAACAATGGAAAGGTTTTAAAACAACTTTATAAGCCATATGTGTGGCAGGTGCTGCATTTACAAAATGATGGTTTTGTTACTTTAGTGATGTGGATCCAAGAAATTTTAACAGGCACAATAGTCAAGCACTTCAACATGTGTTAATATGTGCCTTACGTCATCGGTTGGCCTCTTTCACAGCGACCCCAATATCTTGTTGATCATCAAAACCCCCATCGTGACTCAGCTGCACTGAGATCAGTTTTTGGCCTGAATGCTAGATTCTGGCTCAAACACGGACTGCTTTTTATGTAACACTGACTGTTCACCATCTGTTTGGGCTATGTGCCATTTTACTGGGGACTCTGCTGATCTGAGGCCAGTCAGAATGGTAAGAGAGATGAATTTTACCAAACCCACGCCGGAGAAGACTGGCAGCTAGCATGAGCAGCATGGGTGTGAGTGACTAAGCGCTACTGCTAACAGGTGCTGGCTAATGCTGGTTGCTAACTTCACAATCTTCCAACAAAGGACGGATGACGTGCGGTGTGGGCAACTCCGTATGTACTGTATACATAATGTAATGAGAGAAGTCATCAATGAACCAAAGAGCCTTGAGCAACTGCCAGAGAACTGGACGCACTCACAACGTGTTAATGAAAAGTGGTGAATGTCTTCACGTCCTAAATTCGCTTGACAATTCGTACGTGTTGACACAAAACGCTTGGCTGTAAAGCGAGCGTCGAGCTATCAAATTGGGCAAGCTACCAAACACTGCTGCACAAAACACGAAAAAGCTGCAAAGCAGAGGGCGAAGAGATCATCGCCGCTTTGCCTGTGGTAGCCTACGTACACAGACCCATTCAAACCTCCAAAGCTGTTTTCATAATTACTGCAGTTAGCGGGCAGCTAAAGCGCTTTCTTTTTTAACTGCCTCTGTATTTGTGAATGGCGTGTGATGTCTCCACCGTACCAGATCAACACCCTTGGGAGAAGCTCGAGAGGCCGCAAAGTAGCAGCTGACAGACGCTGCTTTAGTTAGGAGAGGAAGGAAATGTCCATCGGATGCTGAGAACCTTCGGTGGGAATTCCCATCTGCCGCACGTGCACGCGGCGAGGTGCTGAGCGGACATGTCCGGCCGCAAGTTTGGCCGGTAACAGGTGACGAGATGCGTTTGAGGAAGGTGTGATTCCAGTGTGTTCCTGCAACCTGAAGGCGAGATGTCGAGCTGTGGTGAATGGTCTGGTGTTCTCGATCACGTGAGCTTTCACAAAACCCCCCGCTAGCCGCATCTGCGAAACACATTCCACAAGGTGTTCGCCGGGAGCGAGAGAGAGCGGGCTTAAATGTGCTTTGCTCCCATGTGGGTTGACCTAAAGGTGAGAGGTCACTCTCTGGAGAGTAGAGACCCCCAGGTGGAGTGAGACACTAGATGACCTTGGCCCATGGTGGCTTGCTGACATTATAGCACCTGCTAACGATGACGCGTCGCCAGGACGTTACGGCCTTCTTGGAAATTTCAGGAATACAACCGTATTGAGGATCTGGTTTGGAATGTGAGAGCAAAAAGCTCTCAATTACTTTAAAAACAAGCATGACAAAATTTCAAATAGTAGCCTATAAATGGTAAGTAAACTCCACTGAGTCAAGACAGGACAGGGAACAGTCATGGAAAAAGCCCGTCATGCATCGCAGTGGCCCTCCTGCCGGAGCCTCGCCCACTGAAGGCCCGCCTTGATTGGTCCGTCGAGGGTTCGAAGGCGACACCTTGTTTGCTTTCTTCTTTTGTCAGCGTTTTTTGCCGGCTGGCGGGGTCCGGCTTCGCCCGCATTCTCTTGATTGTCTCTTAATTACAGGCCTGCCACGGCTTTGCTCAGCAACGGGCCTGACCAGTGCAGTCAGAGCTGCCTCAGATCAGCACTCCAGACCCCATCCTCCGCACCAGGCAACAAATGGCGCCCGCCTCATAAATCAAGGCTATGCAGCGGGGCATTCTCATTACACTGTCAGGGGAAATTAGAAGCCAAAATACAGTCTAAGTGGATCAGGCCATGTCGACGACACAGTTATAAATCTGAGCCACAATGAGTTCACATTTCTCATATTTACTCGTTTGCTTTGTTTCCGAGGTTGGAGTGTAAAGACAATCCAGCTGTGACCAGCCCTCTTCTCAGTTTGCCTTGCCCAGAGCACACAGGATGTCTCATGTCTTTTACAGGGAGCAATGTTGGGCCTAGGCCAGTAACCATTGGGCCAAGACCCGGGTTTATTCGTAGTACTCTTATTGTACACAAAAATTTAGATCCTTGTCGAACTTTTACATACAACAAACGGTGCATAAATGTCATAGTATAGGATCAACGTTTTAGCCACACCAAGGAGAGACCACAGATACCTGGGCACATCCGTGAGGAAGGAGCACAACATTCTCACACTTTCACAGTTCAAGCATATAATAATTGCCAGATGCTACAGTGGCTAAGCAGAACCATGGGAAATATCAACCTCAGGGCAATTACAACTGTACATGACGTCAGCTTGGACTTAATGAGCTAAGACATCCCATAAGCTAACACACCTGGTTACAGCTAAAAGAATTCTTCACAAACGCTTTAGCAAAACTATAAATAAAGAGACGCCTCAATTTCCACAAGGTACAGACTACCTGGACCAAAAGCACTAATACCCACATATGCTCTATATACTATCTTAGTGGAACTACAACAAAATGTCAAATGCTAGTCATTTTGTTCACACAACTGCACTGACGAGAACAAACGCATTCCACGTCCTTCAGTTCTAGCCTGAATGTGCTCCGCTTCGAGACAATATGAAACTCATCTGTTGCTCAGCCTTGAAGTGAAGCAAGTGTAAGTGACCCCTAATTGGAACTCGGTAAGGCCCCAGATCTTTCCCAAGTAAAACTTTAAAGGGTATTATTGAAAATAGGCTTTTATTTAAAAGAGGGATTGTGTCACAGCCTATGAGTCATGCATTCGAATTATGGGTTCTCACACAACTGGCCGACAAAAATAAATATTCATTTTGAGAAGCCACATCAGAGTCAAATTAAGCCAATGCCAACTGAAGAGGATGTCTAAAAGTCACATATGTCTAATGTAACTAATGGAGCTCATTTATGAGCCTGTAGTGTTGCCAGGTTTATTGTAATAAATGTCATGATGTGAGATATATATCAGCAAGCCTGCTGTCCTGTCACTCTCCTGATAGCTACTCTCTTCTCTACACACACACACATACAAAAACACACACAAACACACATATACACTTATATTTGCAATGCGACTGTACAGACGTCTTAAACAGACGTCTTAATTTAATTTGTTATTGCACTTCAGTAATGAGACTAAAGTATTGTTCTTCACAGATCACACTAAATGCTAACAGCTCGCCAGTCAGACGAACAGAAGAGTATCACATAAGATCCATGCCAATCCAACTCAACACATAAATAATCTCATTTATAACACAAACAAATAGTAATCATACACAGTAAACACAAAAGCAATGTCATGAACAGAAACATTACTAAGAACACATACTGGCCTTTCTGACTGGGACTCCACATATGTGCTGGACTTAACTAAGAAACTTCTTTGGGACCATAAGCAAACACTTTTGATGTTAGCGACTCCTAGTACCGCTAACGGTGACAGGCCTTCCTGCACTACTGCAACTCTTTTCTCAGAATGCTTTACTAATTCTAACAATTCTTACTGTCAAGATGACCTAAGCCTACATCTCCCTTCTCATGGACTGTGCGTATGTCATCCCTACTTCAACTGTCCAGTTGATAAATATGTGCAAATATGCATTCTCTGACTCTGGCATTCAGCCCAGTGCAGTTAACCTGAGTTAAACAACGATTACAACCCCTCTTGTCAGTTTTGGAAAAGTTTATAGTGAAAGCCATATAAATTCAAGCTTTTCAAGTTGACAACTCTAAGAACTCGTATGTTCTGGCTTCACCTCACAGTATAGCACTGATTGTGAACTTCCTTGATTTGGTAGCACCAACCAAATGATCCATATCTCTTCTATACTGTAATTAAAGGGACAGATCACTAACAAACAGCTTTCAACTAAATGGAAACAAAAATCATCCTTTAACATGACATAGTCACTGCTGAATTGAAATTCGCCACCAAAATATAAATATCTAGCCAAAATGAGACAAGTGTTAAAGAACAACTAACACCAACAGATACAGACTCTGCAACAAATACAGATGGTGTTAGTAAAAAGTGGCTGGGGATTGATTGTAAACACTAATCCTTTGTTCCTCCACCCCAGGCTTTGACACCATCTCTGACCTACAGTTCGGGATGAATGATAACTTTATTCAATTCAATCAAATTACATAGACGGTTTGCTTGTTAAACTCACTCAAGCTGATCAACTTTTGGTCTGTATACATTTGAACGTTAAGTCTCACTAAAACCGCATTTTATCTTCTTCACTACATTGCTGGGGCCCTAATGTATCGATCTGTGCATATCACCCGCGTTATTTATATATATATAAAACCAAAGCGATTAAATTCAAGGAACTGAAAATTCAAGGAGCGACAAGATATCACCCTTTGAAAGGCTCAAAGATTTCTCTTAGATTTTTCTTAGATTCCCTCAGACAGCGTTGGAAATGATCAGACAAAAAAGAGGTTAGGGGAAAAAAAAGCAAAACACTCTCTCAGATCCAGCTAGGAAAGCTAAATGAAGCTCAACGCACAGAGACAGAGAGAAAGAAAGAGGGAGAGAAAAAACACACACAGAGAGATGAATCGAGGGCATGGAAAACACAACTCTAAAGCAACGATGTCTTACGGAATGCGATTTCACGTCCATGAAATGTTGCCTAGGAAAAGTTACTGGCAAGAGAGGAATGAGTGGAATTGAGCGGCGCTGCTTTTTGCTCTTTAGCTCGCGCTGTTTCACGGAAGAACGACTGCTGAGAATGTTCTCTGTCCACATGCGCTGCAGAATCTTCCGGAGGAAAGATCAAAAAAGGGACTGTTGCCCTGAACAGGACAGGAGGAAGAAGGTGTCCTTTAAGGTCAATAACAAGAAATGATTGCTTTCACCTTCACTTAACGACAGCAAAAATTACACACTGACAGAGTGCTTATAAATAAGTATAACCATTATTATTACACCATTATTACATATGAGTGCTAAAATGTACATGAAGAAGTAGCATCCATGCTTCCACTGTGACATTTCAGTGCTTCTCTGACGTGATGCATGGCTGACCTGATGCACACGCTAACACATTCTAACCCATATGCACGGCACTTCAGTGACTAAGTGATAAAATGCAGACGAGTGATTCACCCAGAGACATTAGATCACTGTCTATTCTGAGAGAGTGCACACTTCAGGCAGCGTGAGTGCACTTCTCTGATCCACACCGCCCGGTATCATGTTCTCCGGGCGTGGTATTTTAAGAGAGCTTACCAAGCCATACGTGCGCGCACACACACACACACACACACACACACCTATGCATCATGCACATGTGTATGTGTGTAAAAACAGCCATTCACACACACACACACACACACACACACACACAAACACAAGCAGTACACTCCTAAATTCTGCCTGACAGTGGAGACAATGGCTGTGTTCCATTAGTCTAGTTAGCATGACCTTGACCACTGGTCTTAGCTGTTTCTCTCAAGGGAAACCCAAGGTTTTATCCAAATCTCAGAACCCTCCCTCATGTTTTCTCACTGATCTGACACGTGACCTTCTCTAGATTTGAATTGAAAGCTTCTTAGTCCCATCATGCGTGCATTCGTTAGATTGTTCATTTTACTATTAATATATGCACTGACCCACAAGTGTTACTAATATGAATTAGATGTCTTTTGAGGGAAAGATCAAATTCTGCTCAGTAAACGTAACTCTTCTCCTCTTGTCCTGATCAGATTCAGATGTGGGGTTTAAGTACAGTGCAGCCTTTATTTGCAAAATTAAAAGACAAAACCTGTTTCCTGACATTAGAGTTGAGGTGAAGGTACAGCAATTTTCAGCTGCACTGTGACACATTTGAGTAATACTGACATAATTTCCAGGAAATAGTAAGATGAAAGTCCTTGACCTATAAATATAGTATTGTACATGTGTGTGTGTGTGTTACCCTGCCTTCACTGATACTAATGAATTATATCAGCTCTTTGAACTGCTTATCTCTCTCTCTCTCTCTCTCACACACACACACACTTGCTCTCTCTTCTCTTTCTCTCTTTTTCATTGTCATTCCTCTGAGCTGTAAAAGTAATGAGACAGTGCTGGTTCGAAATTTCTCACATCCTTTTTGTGGTTTGGCTTTTTTCTTCTCTCTTACTCAGAGGGTTTGGGTGAAGGACTCGGGCAAATCTCTGCAGCTCATCTCATCATACTGTTTGTATATTTTCATCCCAAATTTAATCTTGGAGAGCGAGAGATTGACAGAAAACAGTTCGAGGTCTTTATTTCTATCTTTCGAGGTTTGCCAAACGAGCAACGGGGTGAGTATTTAGAGAGAAAGTTGCAAACACCCACTTTCCATTGCCAGTTACGAAACGGCCTTGCCCTGAACGCTGAACGCGGAGCGCCTGGTTCGTGGTGAATGTTCAGCGTTGCAGGGACACACACCTTCCTCCCGTCTCCATCCATTTTCCTCCGTCTTTCTGCGCGAACGCTCTGTGCGTGACACCAGCCTTTTGCATCATGCACTGTTATTTAGGTTCACATAACTGGAGTCCATGGTAACCTGCGCAGCCCTCAGCTCTCTGTCCACACGCTCAGTACAGCGCTGCACTTTAACTGAAACATTATTTCAGACGGAGGAAATTAGACGGGCAGACAGCACGACCATTCCAGACACTGAAATCAATACCCCACTCTCCTCTATCCTCCTTCAAAAAGACCAACAGGCGGAGGAGGGTCCTGTGTACTGTTTACACACACACACACACACACACACACACACACACGTACACACACGTGTACACACAAGCACCCATACACACAAACACATATATTCATACATCCACCAAACCCATACATGCACGCACACACACACTGAGTTGAATTGCTGAGACAGTGGTAACCATCACCTGAAGTTGCAGAGCACTGTAATGCGCTGACTCAATCACAGAGCACTTAACGGACCCTCACTGTCTGCCTCCCTGGTTAGTGCAACAGCTGAAACACCATCACCATTCTACCACATCAGGGTGTGGGGGTTAGTGAATCAGTGAAATACGAGAGAGATTTGAGACCAGATTTTTTAAAAGTCAAATCGATCTTTATTGTCTAATTCTTTTGGTTTCTGCGTGATGGGAGTGAGTTTTCGTGTGCGTGTCTGAGAGTGTGTGAGGAATGTGTGTGTGTAATCTCACTAGTAAACAGAATAAGTCCTTTTTAACCCTTACACACCCATGAAGTTTATTTTGTGTTTGTATCGGTACATTTAGATAAGAATCGAAAAGGATGCATCCCCTTGTCCCACAGGAGTGAAGTTACGCAGTAACACAATACAACATTGAAAAACAAACACCCTCATTCAGGAGGCAATGATACAGTCACAAAAACATAAAAACCTGCAAAGTCACAACACACAACAAAAACACCAACAAATGTAAATAAAGCATCAATAACAGTAACAGTTATTGTCATTAAAAGGAGGCAAACTGAAAGGAACCAGAAGGAATCCAGGAGTATTTAAGGAGTATTTTAAATACTATGATTAACTAACAATATAAACAATGGGCTTAGGCATTAAAATAAGACATTTACACACACACTCACACACACACACACACACACACACACACTCACACACTCACACACACACACACACTCACACACACACACTCACACACACACACACACACACTCACACACACACACACACACACACACACACACACACACACAC
>JAOXYF010000007.1:28605174-28655248 GCA_028565775.1 Sternarchorhynchus goeldii
CACACACACACACACACACACACACACACACACAAAAGAGAATTATGATGGGTCGTGCTTGTGAAACAGTATATTACAAATCTTACTATATGCTGATTTCAAAACCTTTAGTGTAAAGTCTCATGCTGCTAGCACTGTAATTTATAGAAAGAAATATGCTAAATACACTGTAATATATGTGTCATTATTAGCATGAGTGATAAATTGCAGAAACCATAAATCCCCAGCCCTCACTTGGCCTCTTCCCTCTTGCCTTCTCTTTCTGTCTCTCTCTCATAATGCCATGTTCTGGACCAACAGTCCTCAGTTTCTCAGTAGTGCGGTCAGCATGGCAGCCAGCTCAAGCACAGGAAGGTTCCACCGCGCCAAAACTGCCCAAACACATCGTCTCAGCTGCGCACGTTTGTCACTCGGAGTGGAAAAAAGTCTCGGAAAATGTCCGACTGGTTGGAGAAGTATGTGCGAAGCTGAGTCAGAGCATGCCTTCACCAAGAGCTGGGCAAGCTTCCAGCAACACTCAGAGAGAGAGAGAGAGAGAGAGAGAGAGAGAGAGAGAGAGAGAGAGAGCACCAAATGTCCAAATCAGCTGAAATTCTAGAACTATCCATCAGAAGAACTTTACAAAGTTACCTGTGCTCAACGCTGTTCTCTAAGGTGGTGGGAAATGTATTTATTGCCAGTAAGATAAGAAGAGTTGAGTTGGTGTCCACCTCTCCATCTGCCTCCCCTACCCCCTGTCCTTACATCTGTTCTGTAAATCGTATTCCTGCCTCTTTATTCTCCAGAGACCTTGGAGGAGGGGTTGAGTTTAAGATTGAATTTCCCTCTCTCTGGGACAGCCCTTTCACCTCTGCCCTTTGACCTGTGTGGGAGTACAGGCAGGTGAGGTGGGTACCCGCTTCGTGTAGTATTTCACAGTATATCAAGGAAACTACTTTAGAAGTAAAAAATTAAAGAATATCTTTTAAATGTAAATATGTTTCAGTGTTGTTTTAAAAAAAACAGCTCTGTAAAATATTTTGAAGTATAGTTATATGCTGAGTATCATAATTTGTCTTACTCAACTTTAGTATCACGTGGACTGGATTTTGATGGGATTTGGATTGTCCAACTATACAACTGATGCCACAGTAGTCAAAATGGGTTCTTGATAACAGTATATATTCTGTATAACAGTTTAAGACAGGAATTCCACATGTTCTCCTGAGTGTGTATATGTGTGGTGTGTGTGTGTGTGTGTGTGTACACAACAAATACAAATAGGTTTTGACTGATGGGCAAACCTATACAATAAATCTCTTTGTCTCTGTTCCAAGCGTCTGAGGAGGGAGGGGTTCTGGGCGAACGCAGGTAGATGGGTGGTCTCCCTCAGCACAAAAACAGCTCTCATGCTGAAAATGGAGACCCTCACCTTCAAACTAACATAAAGCTCTTTGATGTTTTTCTCATATTGCGAAGCCGCCCGCCCGAGCAGCTCAGATCTGTCAGGTAGTTCAGCAGCTGCTCATGCTGGGCTCCATCAGCTCCATCTGGAATTCGGCGGGACACACAGGAACATCTCTGTACTAATGAAAAAGGCCTCTGGCGGATTACAGAACCCTATGGATCCCCAGCTAGGCCAAAAATATGCCATGCTTTTCTAAATATCAATGTTGACAGAAACTGCTTTGATAGGAAGCGGTACAAAATGGTTTTTTGTCAGATCTTCATTAAAGATATTTCTGTCCGCAACGTAAATGATACTGGCTCTGCTTCGGGACCTATCACAGCCTGACCCTGTCTTTTTCTGATATAAGAGGTTCACTGAGATACAATATGTATGAAAAAAGTATAAGCACTGATTTCTATTGCAAGGACCTTCTCGTCTAAGGTGTCGTGAGAACCCTCAGCAGAGATCAACCAAAGAGAAGAAACCCTGAATAATAAAAGACAAACGTGCCAGAAGAGATCTCTTTCCACTGACGCTCTCCTCAACTGGATCACAGAGGAAGCAGGTCAGCAGAAGAGAAGTTACCGATAAAAACGAGAGGTCGGAGAATGTGGTAACAAGCTCCATTTGTGGAAGTTCCAGCTGGCTTGTGGTTTAAGGAAACCAGACAGAACTACTGGAAGCATCCGCACGCGTTCGCATGGATTGGAAGCGGTCAACCCGTTCTCTCCACCTGCCCTGATCTCTCTGATCCTGCTTCCAAGCGCACAGAAACGAGTTTCACTGAGAGAGAGGGAGAGAGAGACAGTTTCACCAAGAGAGAGGTAACTGGAGGGCTAGAGTGACTCAGCACTGGGTGAAATCCCTCAAGCTACTGTCTCAAGCTAAAAGCACCCAGCAGCTGTAGCGGGAGTGCACCACTGTAGAATCTCTCGCGCTTTGCTCTTTGTCTCTCTCCATCTTTCTGTAACAGAACAAGTTAATGACTCTCTCAGCCTTTCTGACACTGGAATAAAACATAATCTTATCTTCAATAACAATATTCTGTAATCTAAACACGAACTGTCTGCCTCAGCAGGGCAGGTCTGTCCTCAGCTGCTTCTGAGCAGGTCTTCGTGGTCCTAACGTTTAGCACTTACACTACTAACTCCTTGTGTTCTGCAGAACCGTCCGGCAAGATGGAGCGGAAAGGAAACACTGCACGTGAAGGCTTTTCAGAGTAAACCTAAACTCTCCTTCAATTCCCAGACACCTGTCCCTCATACTTTTGTAGAGTTTTCGAGCGCGTGCCTCCAGCAGGTCCTGCCGCTATTCTCGTCCTTCCGCTGTGGAGTGATATCAGGCACCAGGCTCTCCCGTCACACTCAGTTGTCACGTCTGGCTTCGGGGAAACGGCAAGAGGAAACAGCAGGTGGAGCCTTCGGTTCCGGAGTCGCGTCTTAGCAACAGCTGTCGCGGCAACCCTCCAAGCCTGCTCGTATCCGCTAGAGGGTCATTTCTCCTTGCTGGGGGGATCAGGGGCACGTGTTCAGTCTCTAAGTGCACCTATTTCTCACTACATCTAATTAGAAGGCACACTCACCCCTGTAAAGCACCAATGGGCTATAAGAGATTCATTCAAACCCTCCTTGCCACTGTAATGAGTGGAAACATGGAGGAAGGGACTATGTAAAACAATGAAGCAGAACTGAGATATTTAAGGATCTTTGTCTCGTATTGCAGTAACACTCAGCAGCTGCTCACAAATGAAAGAAATGACATGTTTTGCCGTGGGATAATTTAGGGTCATTTTGGCAGTGGAAGTGTTGGTGGTGTTGTGACGTACATTGTGTTACTCTAGATATGATGCTTCTGATGCATTCCTCTTCAAAGCTTGCCAAAAACGCTATTTACATTTAACATAAACTTCGGCCGTGGTGGAATTATGGCTGTTGTGGAAAACCTAAACCAATATCTTAGCCAGAGGACATTTAAAATCTTTTAAATGGTACCTCGTAATATGAAACACCCAACCCATCAGTTTGTAAGTAAAAATTTATATTTTCTGCAGTGTATTTGTCCAGCTGTAGATGATTGCTTTTTCAGCTCTGCTGCCACACACACGCACACACACACACACACACACACACACACACTTTTAATCACTGGATTAAGGGACCCAGCTGTACAGAAGTGTCGAGTCTGGTTTTTTTTTTTATCCTGCTGCACAGACTTTTTCCATGTCCACAGAGCAGCCGCTCCGGTCGGTCTGTGTCCGACACGGGGGCGGAAGGTGAAGTATCCACTCAGGAATCAGGCGGCCAGTCGCTCAAGCACACCCACGCAGGTGCAGATGCCAGCTCTTATCAGCCTGACAGGACGCTCTCATCACACAGCCGCCCACCCGCACCCACGCCCAGGGCCCGGCGGCCTGTCAGTCACCCATCGCATCAGCTAAACAATGGGCCGCTCAATACAAGTCGCTGTCTGTGGTGAAATAAGGCGAACTAAACTTTTGGAGAGATTACCGAGATCCAAAACCACATCCGCGATTCACAGAATACAACTGGACAGCTCTTGGGCCCGGCTTGTTTTAAAACACTTAAGATCAAAGGTGCTTGCGTTTAGTGCTGCCTGTGAACAGCTGTTGGCATCTCCCTTCTACTTGAGCAAAGGGGTGCAAGGCGCACGTCCCGTAGCAGGCGGGACTTGATAAAAGGCCCGGGTGTCCTGAAGCCAGGATGGAGAGAGGAGGCCAGACTAGAGCTCAGCTGTGAGACCAGCTGCTACATGGAGCTGGGTTAATGGCGGCAAGTCAGAAACAAAAAGTCCTCATACACAACACCCACACAGTGCTCTCAGCTGTGAGAGAGAGGGAGGGAGAGAGAGAAAGAGACAGAGAGGAGAGGGAGAGAGAGAGAGAGAGAGAGAGAGAGAGAGAGAGACTCAGCAGCCAGTGCCGGGTCTTTTAAGTCTGCATCTGCACAGCTACCTGATGAGAGTGGCCTGGGGCTTAGTGAAGTGTAGGGGAGTAGCTTAGCTTCCTCCTACTTATGACATCATTGCCCTCTCCAGTCTTTTCATTGGTTGGTGTGAAAAAGGCAGAGTGTAGCTGAGCAGTGGGGAAGACAGACAGTGTTACCTGGGACACAGTACCTAGGACAAACATAAATCCTGCATACCTGGACCAGCTCCACTACACGTCTAATCTGACCAGCCAAATGATTCTAGAATTCTAAATTAAAACCATTGTGTGAACTGTAAGTGAATGGAAAGATCCTGCATTCAGCCATAAAGGAGCAAGTCTCTGTTATTACATCAGGAGGAAAAAAATCTCAGGGCCAGGTTGTAGAGTACTGACAAAACATTCACAGACCACAGAAGTCATCCTAGTTGGTGTCATGCCTATATCAGGAACTCTAAAGTGCTTTTCTCATTGGAAAAAATGAAAGCCATTTTCTCTCACACCCTGTGATAAATAAAAATGTTTAAAACCAACTACATTTTGCCCTTAGTTCTTTTTTCTTCCAAAACTCATATTTGAAATACAAGATAAGTCACAAGGTCGACATGCTAATATTTCTGTGCACAAGCTAAAGCCCCTGCAAACTGAAACACCATTGGTTCAGCCTGTCTAAAAGTGTGGGCTACGGTGGTCATATCCCCCCTGTGGTCCACGAAACCTTTTTTAAGGATGATCAGAAGAGTCTTTAAAGGACTGAAAACCACTTATGGCCTGGTTACACTGAGGTCCACATCAGTATCAGTTGGCAGTAGATAATTTTAGCCAACTGCACCATTGCTTAGATTACATACAATATATCTAACTTTTTAATTGTAACAACCGGTCGACAAGCAATGAAACAAGCGATTGCTAGTCATGTGACATCAATAGACCATTTAAGTTGCGTCATCGTTCTGTTGATGTCATGTTTTTATGCACATATAAGGTAGCCTGGGTTTAAAGGTTTTCTTTGCCGATGGAAAAAAAATAGGAAAAACACATTTAAAAAGAAATAGCACACATTTTTTGAAAATTGCCTCTGTCACACCCTGTGTTCTCCAAACCCTGAGTTCTAAATCTAATTCATTTTGCACCACATACATTTTTCTCCCAAATTCCACTGGGTCATTTATATTATGAGGCTGTTAAAGAGTCGATAAATTAAATTTGATACCATAAACCTATGGTACTTCGAATTGCCTTTTTTCTCAACTTTATTTTATTAAGCTTTTCAAGCTTAAAGTTGTCAAAGCAACTACGTTTGCAGGTGTCAGGTGTCTGCCATAAATTAGTTAGAGCTATATTGTAGGTTTAGGCTATGATGCAGTTAGATAGCTTGATGGAAACGTTATTGTAAACTGAACTGGTACGAAGATACTGTGGCATGAATTGGTCAAACTTTGCTGTCCTCTTTTACCTAGAACAGGCATCTAATCGAATGACTGACAAAAGACAAATTGTTGAAATGTGTGTATGTGAGAAACCTAGAAAACACGACTGTACCAGAGATATCTAGTGATACGGACCACCTTGCAGAGACAAGAGGTGGGTTTGCGGAAGTTGCGCAGGTTAGCTAAACTGACATCAGTCACTAACATTAGAAACTAACATTACAGCATACCTAGTATTTGGAAGCAATCGTTTTTACCGTCACTTCCTGATTACTGCAGGGATGAGAGGGAGGTTTTCTAATGGAGTCGTTTGGTATGTTTGAATGGTTTTGCTTGAAGTATTTTGTCTAATACTCTAGCTAGCTAATGCTCTAGCTATGTTATGTTAACTAACTGGCATATGGATGTATTTGTAGCTGCACACTGGCCAGATTTATCTAGATCATTATGGCGTTTAGCTAATAAAACTGTATATGTTTTCAATATCTCTCTCTCTCTCTCTCTCCCTCTCTCTCTCTATTTCTCTCTTTCTCTTGACTGCTCTTTTGGTCCAGTCCACTTGAGTTTGATACCCATGAGTTACTTCACAGGAAGCATATTATATCTCTATGTATATATCTACATCTTTAAAGTTATATGCTTGTATCCAACATAAATGCATTTCAGTGAATGCAGGATTTTAGTGAAAGACCATTTTCTTCGTTTCTACCTGTGTAACCAGAGCTACACACATCCACGCTTAAAGTTGCAGTGGAACTTACTACTGTTAGACTAATAGAATAAGCTTTCAAACACGAACATCAGTAGACCAGTTATATACCCATTTGAAGTTCCCACGAACACCAGGAAACCACACTGACAGTGAACAGTGGTTTGGGCAGACTGAGAAAGCAAGTTATTTCATGCTGAAGTCTCAAGCCATGCAAAGAGAGCTGCTCTCTGTGTTCTTACTGTTGTGCCTCACAAACACAACCATCATGAGGAGGAAAAAAAGAGGAGAAACCACACCAAAAAACTGGGAGACATCTATAAACTGACCCAGAATGAGCTTTCTGAGTCTCAGTCCTAACAATAATTACATGCCAAAAGATCAAACTTGCCCTGGGTTAGTAATTCTAACCATTTGGGATTATTAGGGACTGGGGATCCCCAGATTATTAGGGACTGGGAATATACAGATTAACCTCCTCTCTGCTCCTCTTAATAGTGTCACTGGCCAGCTTTTATGTGTAAGATGTATAACTACACGAATAAGACCATAAGAAAATAATCTATAAAGGTCTTTAAACATCTATTACTACAACATATCACAGCATTAATCACCTGCTCAACCTATGATTACAGTATTTACAGCATCCAGTAATGAGAGGCGTTTTCCTCCTCTCCCTCATTTTCAGCAGATTGCATCCCTTTAAGCCTAAGATTACCTCCTGAAGCTCATTAAAAACTCTTTCCTGAGAGAGGAGACAGCACAGGCCGCCTGTCCACTTCCTGCAGTGCCTCAGTGGTTTTGCTCGTAGAGTAATCAGAGGCTCTAATGCAGATGCAGGAGGCGGAGCTACACCATCGCTCGGCCACTCTCAGCACAGCGCAACTAAGAATTCAGTCACTTCATCAGTCCATTTGGGAGAGCAAGCACAAACCTCACATCCTCCGAACGCTTTTCTGTATCTCTCTGTCTCTCTCTCTCTCTAATTTCGCTTGCTCTAATCTTGCTGTCTCACTTTCTGTGGCATCAAGAGGTCATTCCAGTTGCTCTCCAGCCCCTATCACCCCAGGGTCCTACTGGTTCAGTCTGTGCCAAGCAGGCTAAGTTCATCATCAGAGACACTTGGAAGGACTAAATGGAATCAGCGGGAACTCCAGGCGTCGGGAGAAACGAGCAAGCGCCCACCCTGGTGAGGGTGTGCCAACGCGCCCCATATCCGCCACGCCCTCTGGTATATCAGTCACCTCATGCCTATCAGTCATCACAGGTAACATATAAAGTGGGTTCTCCACATAACATACGTAATGCAGAATGGCTTGTTTCTCAGTGTTGTCAATTTTAGCAAATACTTTTCTATCAGCTTTCATTATTAAGTTACTTGTGCCTTTTCGTGGCTAAAACTTGGTCCAAATCAACATTGCACAGATTATAGTTTAGTAGTTATACCTATATAGAGAGTATAATCAGAATGTAGTACAATAAAACAGGAGATCTAGGGTGCTCAGTGAGAGTGATTGCTCTCCTTCTTCGAGCAGAAACAGGAGCTATTTTTGGTAGCATTTACCCAGAGTTCACATAGCAAACATTGCTGGATGATTGCTCTAAAGTAAGAAACGTAATCCATTTTTTTTCCATGCCCGTAATAACGAACTCTTTCCTGCAATTACACCAAATGACACACAGCTGATGTGAACAGACCAAATAAATCACACCAGACACGAGTTGTCTGTTTAAAACCAGATGACTCAGTTCCCTCGAACTACATGCAGGGGCTGCGCTGTACACCATATGCGGTTCACTTCTCCAAAAACCCAGATCCAATAAAACCGGCCTTCTCCCCCAGGACACCAAATCTCGTTGCTAAGTGTGTGTCGATATCTGGCTCCTTTCATAGGCCGGGAGAAGTAATCCCATTAACCCCACACCCATCGCCTCCTCCCCCACCCTCTCCTTTCCGCTAATGCCCCGGCCGTCTTGGCTGCCCGAGCGCCAGGCGATGATGTCACAAAGAGGCAGCGCTGCTGAAGGCTGACTCAGCGGGGGCCTGCAAGCCTGGGTTCTAGAATACACTGCACACCACACAGGGAAGGACAAAGACCAAACAGCCCGCAAGGCGCTAAACAGACGGTCTATGGCAGAATAACAAGTGCGAGCCATTTTGGGTTGGGGGGGGCAGGAGGGAGGTCCTTAACAGACGATGTGCAACAAAAGCTCGTGGTAGCTCTCTTTGTCCACAACCTTGCTTTCAGTAGGCCGCTCGGTCCGTCTAACTGAAGACCTTAAAATGATGCTCGGTGTAAGAGTGTTACATCAGCTCTTGGCAAACCAGGCAAATGAATGTTAGTATAACTGTTACATAACTTCAAATATAAGTATCCATAGAAAATCACAACAAATAAAATTCTGAAAAAGGCCAGACCATAATATGCACACCAGGAAGCGTATTAGAAAAACGGTGTTCTAAAACGCCCCCTGAAATGTTACCAGCAGTGATTATCATTTACTTTTCCCCTCAGTGCTGTAGTCCAGCTGTGAAGTGCAGTTCAGTGGAGTTACAGTTGAGAGCTCAATGTTACCTGGACTGATGTGACGTGTGCACAGTCTATTCTTGACTACCTTTCTAAAAATAGGTATATACACATCTGGTGCCGACAGTTAGCACATCATTTTGCTCTTTTTTAGAAACACATGCAGCATTACAACAGAAGGAGGGGGGGAGAGAGTGAGAGCGCGATAAATCCAGCTGAGTTCTGGCCCGCAAGGAAAACCCATTAAAACTGAACCCGGCTAATTGGCTTCTATGGAGCTAACAAGAGCTTTAAAAACAGCTGAAATACAGATTGCGAATCTAAGCACTGGCTCTCGCTGTCTCTCTCCAATTCAGTAGGTACACCTACAACCTGGACCAAACCTTTTTCGGTTAGTTCTATGCGCTAAGAGGTTAGCTGGTTAGCGGTTGTGTTTCCAGTCCCTTTTATGAAGGTCTTGTTTCAAAAAGGGAGGGTATGTTTGTATATGTCCATATAAACACATATATCACTTGATGCTATAATCATGCATTTGTATAAACAATATTTACATTTAGTGTATATTAAAAAACAGCTAATGAAAGAGACCAGTGAAAGCTGATCAGGACAATATCAGGACAGGTGCAGGACTCAGGACAGTGTGTGTAGCCTATACAGTTATAAAGTAGCTGTACCTTAAATGATCCCTCTCTGATATATATGTAAAAAAAAATCCTAAATACGTTTTAAAAAACCAGCCGTATAAAATATAGGTTTTGTTTTTGTCAAAGAAAAAGCTTAGACGTTCGTTCTTTTTCAACCAGTGCAGTCGATGAGCAGCAGAATTAAAAGTTCGAGTCGCCCTTGTGCAGATTAAGCAGCTGTTTTGGGGCTCACGAGCTCTTAAAATCCTCTTCTTCTTCTTCTGCAGGGATAGCGCTTCATCTCCCACGGAGCTGAGAGCCGCTTCGCCAACGCGGAGTGCTGTAACCAGCAGTTAGATCTTATTACACAAAGCTTGGGCCACTCAGAAATGACTTTAAAGGACAATAAAGATCGGGGCAAAATCTGGGGGGTGGACGACGAAGGCCATGGAAGGAGTCGCACAAGCCCAGTTTGTCTGAAAAATTGTGTCCATTTCCTCAGTATCTAACATCATTTCAAATCTGAAATGGTGCTTAAATTCTGCATCTCAGCCAATTTCAAATCTATCCACAGTCGAAGGACAAGCTGCTCACTACTGTGGTATTTAACCTAGTCAATAAAATGTATTGTATATTTATGTTGACAGTCAGTGTTGTCAACAGTCCCATCTAACAATCGTTTACATGGCTGACATAGCAAATAGATTTAACAAAGTCAATATACTCTCACAAAGGAGTTAAGGCTTCTGTTTGCCACCAGCACAGCTATGCCCAACAGATCAAACTCAACTCACTCCCTTGAAGTGAATTAACAAACTCCTTTGTTCATTTAAAAAAATCTGAAGAGGTCCCGCCTCCAGAATCTGTTTAGCCAGTTGTGGTTGGATGGCATGAAGCTTTTGCTCGGCATTTCCCTGGGTCTGGACCTTACAGTAAGACGATACCTCAGTCAGCACGGCAGAAGGCCAGGAAGAAAATGAGCGAATACCCGATTGGGATTGGCAGCTGTTTTTAACACCCGCCCCCCCCAAAATAACGGGCCTGAGTCCATTCAGACACCGATCAACTCACTGGAACCAATGGAGTTCCGAAAGCCTTTTTTTTCCCTCCAATTAAGGAAAAGGAAAAATTCTATTGGCTATGCGGTTGCCAAAGGGACGGCTGAGTGCGGAGCAGTGGGATGCAGTGGGCTGCTGTAGGCCTCAGCCCAAGCACAGGACTGGCTGGAGTCCATGTGTGGTCAGACAAATAGGATTGCTTTCTCCATCAATTCCACAGGGCCTTAGCGGAGAGAGTTTCATGTCAGCGGTATTTAGGCCTTTTCCAAATATTCTCAGTACACACACACACACACACACACACACACACAGACACACACACTAATGCCAGGCCTCCTCTGTCAACTTAGCTAGTGCATCAAGCAGCAGAAATCACAGCACTCTCTCTCTCTTAGTTACAGCAGACAAACGGAGGGAGAAAAACTTGGCTGCTACTTCATCCCATGAGAATGGCTTTAATCTTGAGTCACTCTGTTCCCTACCTGCTCCAAGGTAGCGCTAAGACAAAAGTTTGATGCATGTGTGTGTGGGTGTGTGTGAGTGTGTATATGTGGCTGTGTGCATGTATGTGTGTGCTTTTGTGTATATATGTGTGTATGCAAGTCTGTGTGTGCTTGTGACTGTGCATGCATGTGTGTGCGCGTGCATAGGTGTGTGTGTGTGTGTGTGTGTGTGTGTCAATTTTCATGCGTCCGTTGTAGTACACATTATCATGTGTCTCAGACAGTGGAATCCAATACCTAAAACTGTTAAAAATGTCGCCCTGGGATGTACAAGAACCCTTGAGATAACACAAGGAATTTTACACACTAGTCTAACATCAGTGTGATGTAGAAATTCAGTAGGGGAGTTTAAAGACTTGCTGGATTTCACAGACTCAGCTCAGCCTGTAGAGCAACTCCTTGCACCTTCTATTCATGATCACGCTTTGCTCAGCTGGGAGCAGCATGTATAACATCCGTCCGACAGACGCCACCGGACTCGGGGACACAATGTGATGTCGATGTCCTCAGCTGTTTCCGGGCCGGCCTGCACCTTTCTGCCTCTGAAGCTTCCAAACGCCTTCCATGCGTTTGGAACGCCTTCATCTGCTCCAGGACGGAGAACCAGTGTGTCCCTTTTCGATGATACTGTTAACTCTATTGATTAGGCCGTACCATCCATCACACTCTCTCTTATTTCTTTCTCTCTCTCATCCTCTCTCGCTCTCATGTTATCTCATCCATAGCCTTCTCCCTTTATCCCCCCTTCCCCCCTCTCTCTCTTTCTCTCTCTTTCTTTCTTATTAGATCCATAACATCTCTTTTTTAACTTTATGGACACTTCTTTTTTTCTGTAATGGAACCCCAGCTTTGTACTGGTGGAAGAGTCATGCTCTGCTCTACCATGGCTACTGATGTGCTCATTATCCCAGAAGTTGGGTTCCCTTCCCAGCTGGTCCGCCTGCAGATTTCTCGTTACCAACCTAATCACCATGGCAACACACCCAACACACGTGAACGCTGCAACGCTGCATGGCGTAGTCTCCACGTGTTTGACGTTAGCGTAGAAGTGGGTCCCTATGAGCAGTCCTCAGTCGTTTTTGAGGCTGGATGCGAAACTGACCTCAGGTCAGCCAGCCCCCAGCCAGCCACCCAACATCCCTGTTAGGGGCCTATATCACAGTCAGACAAAAGAGGCATATTAGCCACGCGCTGGAAACAGGGCCCCTGAACATACATCCATCAGACTCCCCCCAGCTCACCTGCTTTCACACGCACTCATTATTTGGTAGGAAACCAGTTCCATGCCATTATCTACAAGACATATTTTCCTACCCAGCCAACCGAAAGCCTTTTTTATGAATTCAGTGAGTAAGTCTCTTACTGGATGGCTTTTCCAGATGTTTCTAGTAAGCGGTATTATATGGTTCTTACAGGTCCAGCGTCCAAATCTCTGCAGACTCTTTATAAAGTGTGAGCCCTCCGTAATGAATGTGCGTCAGATGTGACATGAGGAGGATGACATCATTAAAAACTCAAAGGCACTAGAGGTGAATATATTTACACTGGATATATGTAGAGTAGAAATGAATGCCCCAACCACTAAATGTTCGCAACACCTTGTCTTGTTTTAAAATGTCTGATTTTCACAATTTCTTTCAGGCAAAAAACTGTAAACGGCTTCAGACTAATGTTGTTGGGTTTATTTTGCAACTCAGCTTCATGATCATCAAAGTGTCTCTGTATGAAAAATAGTCTTTGAAATTTCTTTCCAAACCACTATTAAATGTACACGCAGAAAATGGCAGTTTAAAGACATGGAAGGTAATGCTGGATGCTGACATCACATCTAGGGCACAACATGGTAGAGTCTGGGATAGATCATTATTCCTGAGGCAGTTTTGTGTGTGTGCACCTTCACTTTTACAGTTTTGGCAACGTCGAACGGCAAAGTCTCCCGCTAAACGGCCACGTTAACTTACTCCAAGCCGGCATAAAAAACACGCCGATTCTTTAAGTACGTTTTGAAAAAACCGTAGTGTCCCACCCTCGTTCTCCTGAACTTCTTCCAGTGCACTCTGCCATGGTTCTCTCTATACTTACCCTGTTTCCCTCTATCTCTGTCTCGCTGTTATATCCAGCCCTCTCTCCCCCTCTCAACCTCCTCTCTCTCTCTCTCTCTCTCTCTCTCTCTCTCTTCCCTTTATCTCTCTCACTGTCTCGTTATATGCACTTGTGACAGGTAGTGTATATAAAATTCTATACACTCTCCATTTGGGTGTGTGTGTGTGTGTGTGTGCAGAGCACATCCCCAGAGTCAGCTGCATTTCATAGCAGGATTCTTATTTATTTGTTTGTGTATAAAAATACCTCCTGGTTGGGGAAGGTGGTGCACGTCTAGGCCAGGACAGCCGTGAGTTCTGCTGCAGCTCTTTTCAAAACCACGATCTCGTCCATATGGTTTTTTTATCTGGCAGCACCGGGGCTTGGGACGCATCACTCCGCCACAGAGATGCAGCCTATGCGAAACAAGAGGCCCTGCGCAGTGATTACAGAGAGGCTTCTGCAGGCGTAGTTAAACCTGGTGCACCCCACACCCCCCACCGGTTGCAATCGTGCGCTTCGTTTCCTTGTTCCCAGGGCTTGCTGGAGCACATAGTGGTCATATGCTTTATGTGGTGTTGAGGCCTGTCCGAGGAATATCTGCCCCGCAAAACACACTCATAAAACACGACAGGAAGCAATCGCGGTCCCACGCACACACACACACACACACACACACACAAGCACTCGCATGCATGCACAGTCACCTTCACCACATCCCAACACACACACACACACACACATGCATGCACAGTCACCTTCACCACATCCCAACACACACACACACACACACACACACACACGTACATGCCCAATTTCCCTTAGGGATAATGAGGACAATACATGCACACAGATGCATTACAGTTTAACCCAAGTGCTGCTGTGGTTGCTCCCCATGGCCTCTTTTAACATATTTAATTTAATAAAAAAAAAACCCATCAAGTTTCATGTTGTTGAAATGCTGAATGCTGTCATCTCTCATCCAGCAAATGAATGGACCAGCGAGCCTTTAACATCTCACACATGCACACACACACACACACACACACAGAACACACACACATACACACAAGCAGCCTGTTTGTTCCCTAAAATACACAATAGATTGGGATCCCAGATAAAGGTTATGTCACTAATACAGGTTGGCACTAGCTAAGTCTAATCATCTCTCAGCCCAAGAACCACCAACTCACCAAGAACCCAAGCAACTAGAGCAAGGTAAGAAAGAGAGATGACAGAATTACAGGGTAATACATTATACTAATCATCTTATTTGTGTATTTATTTTGTTTGTATATTTATAATCTCATTGGATTTGTATTTTTTTAAATATAGTTTTAATATTACAGTGAATATTCCTTTGCTTATGACTTCACCCTGTGCATCTGTCAAACCACTATAGCATTATTACTGAGAGACAGAGAGAGAGAGAGAGAGAGAGAGAGAGAGACAGACAGGCCCTGTTATGGTGTGGTGACAGGGCCATGTGTGTGTCCTTCTGTCCTGATGAGAAGAGTATGAGAGCTGATATAAATTTGTCGTGAAGCAGCGTAATTCCACAAGATAAGCTCTCTGAGCACAGAGGGAGTTCATGCACAGGAGGACCACGCTCGGGTTCAGAGTGATTCAACTCATTTTATTCTATTAGATTTTAGCAGCATGAAACTTAAGCTACACAGACTCAGAATGGGAGAAATCTGTAATTGTGTTTTAATTTGAAAGAGAGAAAAAGCGCCTGCATGACGCGAAGGTTTAAACTATACAAACAGGTACCTGCTAATCTGTTTGCCTGTGGTTTTAGTTCAAGACACTGGCAAGATGGAGGGGTCAGTTTGACTGATTGCACACGGACGCACTCGCAGCACTCTCCATGGGTCATTACATCCTCTTACTCTCTCTCCCTCCCTTTCCTCATCCCTCTCTGTCTCATTCTCTCTCTCCCGCTATCTCTTTCTCTCTCTCAGTCTCTCCGCCCCATCCTCTAAAAGCATTAGCCAAGCAGCTTTCTTTCAATAGTGCAGTTGAGCTTCTCTCTTTGTTCCGCTTACCGCATGGTTTTTCTGATTCTTTGAATGTTAATTCAAGTCCACTGTTTGTGTGTGTGTGAGTGTGTGTGTGTGTTTTGAACCATCTACCGGTAAGACTGCTGAACATAGAAATGTTTGCTCTGCAGGGCTTCACTTTCAAATGCCACATTTACAAAAAGTCCTGAACCACCTCTTGGGACAGAATGCTCATCAGTACTGGGGTTCAGGACACTGATCAGTACTGGGGTTCAGAGCACTGGGGCTCAGCACAATGATCAGGACTGGGGCTCAGGACATTGATCAGAACTGGTGGTCAAAACACTGATCAGTACTGGGGCTCATGATGCTGATCAGTACTGGGGCTCAGGATGCTGATCAGTACTGGGGCTCAGGACGCTGATCAGTACTGGGGTTTAGTGCTTGTTGAGGGTCAGTGGGCTGTGGATTTATCTGATCTGTAATACTGAAAAAGCTTTTTTGGTCAAAACTTAGTAATTAACCGACTGATATTAATTGACTTGTATTGTCCTCTGCAAATATTTCTACATTCCAGTATTATTTTTAAAGATAATATAATCTCGATAATATTTCTATGTATAAACATTGTTTAAGTGCACTTAGAGGATGCGAAAAGCACTAACACTGTTCCTTTGGTCCAAACCAGGTCCTAATGAAAGAAGCCAATAACGGTTTACACAGTGTACACCGAATACTGGTGTCCTACACAATCAAATAACTGAATTCAGAGTACTACAAGTAGCAAGGAACGGCGGGTTACCAACTGTAAAATATAAGGCAGTCTAAAGAGAAAGAGAAGAAGAACAATTTAATTCCAGACCTCAACCTCATCTGACACTGAAAGATCTATTCATCATTCTTAAGGCAAATGAATTATCTTAAAACGTCATTGGTTTATCCCATCTGTCTTCCTGTTCCCCTCTTCTACGCCCTCGGCTGTGGCAGTACAGTGGGACACAGGACCTGACTGAGTAAGCAGCTGATTAAATATGCATGACTCCTCTCTGGTTCCACCCATGTGTCCTTGGGGCTTCCCGAGCTGCGGTTGGGCCCGCATGTGCACTCCCTGACTGGCCTGGCCTGGCCCGGCTTAACACCCCCCCCCCCCTCCCCTTCTGGAAGCAAACAAGAAGAACGATTTCAACATCTCTTTTCTTGCCCTCTTTATGTCAGGGGTTATTTCATGCTCCAAGGGCCCTGCGAGTGAGAGATGTAAGCGAGATCTGGGCGAACGTTCGGTTAGCGTTCGTCAAAACTACCACGGTAAGCCCTGCACTCCACAGCCATGGATCCCACTTAGCAGCAAGGGCAAGGAAACACAGGCGATCTTAGGAACCTTCTGAGCTTCTGCCAGAGCATTTCACGTTCGCCAAATTCCCACACTACAAGCATTCAGTCCACTAATTAATAACCTCGTAATTTGTTTCCATGTCCCAAAGTTAAAGAGGGCTTGCAAAAAAAACCAAAAACAGCAGAGCTGTAAAACTAAATGGCTAACTGTAACCAAGGTGTACAACGAGGTCTGTAAGTAACTGGACAGTGATGTTTTTGGGGGCTTGTTCCTACTTGGTTTGCCCAACAGAGATATAAAAGCCTGTCATTCTACATTAGTCATTGTATTATTTCAGATCCAGTGTGCTGGGGTTTTGGTATACAGAGCCACAAGCGGCAGAAGCCGTTCCTGTCTGGATCCTCGTGCATAACGCCCTGCTGGTCTGGTGCCAGACTCTTCCAGTCTGGCTTGTCTACACAACTCAGTCTTCAGCAATAAAGCAATCCTGTCAACCTCACATTACTTTCAACTATCAAGTGACTGAGGGTATACACACACACACACACACACAAAAACACATAGGATTGAGGACACAAGTATAGAAAATCAATAGCTCTTAGCACGAAGCTACTTCCCACCCTTGCTAAAACACAGCAATCATATAGCAGACTCTTAAGCCTGCTGCCAGACCTTATCCAGTTTAGCAGTGGAATAATTCAATTATAAGACAATACACTCACCCCACAATGAGACTCACATCCCAGTACAGCCAAGGGACCACAACAGCATGATACCATAGTGCTTGTTGATGGGAATTTTACAGAATAATGGCTAAAGTAAATGAGAAAGTAATTTTTTTTTTCAAGTAAGCAATAATTCAATGTGAAATCATCTACAATGTACAGCAACCAAATAATGGAAGTTCTGAGAATAGATCTTAGTTTCTACTGGCTGTCCTTTGATCTTTTGTCTTGTGGTTTGCAAAAGACAATACAAATCAATCAGTAATCAATAGACGGCTTTACATCCCAGTGTTCAGTACAATATTTTGACACATGACAACATACAATGGATGACAGACAAACGTTGGACTACAGTATAACTCCAGTAAAAATTCAAGAACAGTTATGTGTGGTCTTTAACAGAATTACATATAACTCTAGGTCATTTGCTGGAGATTGCAATTAATTCATCACCCACTGACAGCTAAAATTGTAAACTAGAGTGGGTGGAGCCATAAAACCTGGGTCATTGTTAGTGAACTGATGCAGGCCCTGTCCCATTGGCCTTCCAGATTTGTCAGCTCCGCCCACTCTTGCTCTGCCGGGCAACGCAACGACGCACAGAAATGCATTACAACGCAAAACATTCGTCTGAGCGCAGAGCAGCGGAAGTATACAGATTTACCGACATTCTGTTCTTTAATTGAAATTGACAGCCTTGCTGCATTGGCTGTACGATGAAGAAATATTGCTTAAATAAAATGTGAAATTGCTCAGCTGTTCACACAATCGTGCAATTCAAACATGTGATCAAATGTAAATGGTTATTGCCAGTAAAATCATCCATGTTTATGTTATTATCTCTATTACAACCCTTTTAAGCTCAGTATACTTTTCTTGAACTGTTCTTTTAGCATAGCTATATGATAGCAGGTTTCACATAGCAGTTTCATAGAGCTCTGTGAGATATGGCTTCACAATATACCATTTGTTAGTGATTGCTGCAAACGCTATTAGCAATACTGATATCACAGAAGAATGAATATGCAAATGTGCTCTGACTAATCGTAATTTTTTTACTGTGTGCTGTCAACATTCTGACAAATCTCAAATCTTCGAGGTGAATGTTGTGTGGATGTTGACGCATGACACTGACAGGATTCACAAACATAAATCATTTGGTCTAAATAACGCAGACCCATCTTTAACTATCGCTATGTTCCTCCGATGTGTTTTAACATGAACCACATATCTATTGTTTGAATGAAAATGAACCTAAGTGTAGTTAATTTACATACATTAATTGACTTAATACTGCAAGATTTATCACAAAAACCTAAAATATCTCCATTTGACCTTCCCCCGTGTTGTTAAGTATTAGCATATGGACAAATAGCAATTACGTGTTTACAACGAAATAGGCATCACTCAAAAATTGCCAAGCTATTTCTCCACACTCCAAACACAGAGAGCAGTGAAGATTTTAAGTGTTTTGGCAGCTTCATCAGTGGAGGTGCAGACACATACCCAAAGGCCACTGGGGCGTCTATCCCTCCCCGCACCCCACCCCCCCAATCCATCTAAAAGCCTCATTCAGAGAATCAGCTAATAAGATCCAACTCCATTAGCCGGCAGCGCTAACTGTCCCCCTGCACTAACCCATATGTTCCGTCATGGTGAATAAAGACACGGTAGGCACCTTGAGGAGGAGGGGATGTCCCATTCTTTCTCTCTTTCTCCTGCCATCTCTCCCCCGACATCAAATCATGACTCAATAATCCAGTCAAATCTCTCACTCCTTTTATTACCCATGTGGCTTACACTGCCCAATTAGCCATCTGCCTCTCTAAAACAGTGTGTGTGTGTGTGTGTGTGTGTGTGTGTGTGTGCATGCGCGTGTGTGCAAGTAAGGTTGAGTAAGAGGGAAAGAAACATCAGAAACAGAAAGAGAGCAGACAAAAACACAGGACAGCAGACACAAAGAGAAAAGAGATACACAGTCACCCACAAACATATGTGCCCACACACACACACACACACACACACACACACACACACTCAAAAATACACATACAGACAGTGAGGCCAAACTATGGGTGTGTTCATTGTCCCAGATAAGGCCTATTCCTCTCTATTGTTCTCCTCATGTTGGTGTGTGTGGGGGGCACAGAAAGACGCCATGATGTGGGGAGTAGAGGAGGGAGCACACACACACACACACACACACACACACACACAAAAACACACACACAAACACTGCTAGAAGGAACCCACTGAATGTGACAACAAAAACCTACCGACTGCTCAGAGCAGTGAATGAAGCCAGTGAATGCTAACAGTAAGGCCTGTTTAAAATTGCAGATTGAATAACTCAATTCAAATGTAACGAATGGTCCCGTACACTGCTTGTTTACTCATATAGGATGTAATAATCTGTTGTACGTTTGGCAGGGAAGCGAAAGAATTTAATTTTATTTCATAATATTTGAGAACCATAATTAAATATCGCAATTACCATGCAGTCAGGGTTTCCAGACTGTTTCCCGCATGTTAAGCCTCACACATGGAAGTCCAGTGACTAAACCGCGTCCATGGACAAGGCAGACAAAAAAAGAAAGCAAGAAAAGCAAATCTATGTTTATATACCCTCCAGATAAAATGTAGACAACAGATCTTCACTCATAAAGACCCTAAGTATATTGCTTTGAATTCCTCCAAAAAAATCTTGGCTCTGTGTGGGATTCCTTATAAGTTGGACGTGTATTGCATTAGCTAGCTATAACTGGCTTAAGCAAGCAGGCTTCCCAGTTTCTGTCTGCCCCTGGCTGAACTCTGTAATGAAAACCTACAGTATCCTTGCGCATGCTCTGTGAAACTGCACCTTAGACAATAGGAATCATGCTCTGATTGGTGATCCACATGGTGCATAGTGTAATCGCTTGGAAAAAACGCCACACTTCATTTCCGACTTCTCTCAACTCCCTGGTCCCGGCTGGTGTTACCCTACTTCAGGACTCAGTACCCCTTGCTACTTTGCTGAGTACTTTATAGTGTTTTCGATAAATGAAAGAACTATGACTGCATTGTAATGCGGCTTAACTGATGATGGCCTGAAGTCAGGTAAGGTCGCACAGCCACGTCACTGACACTTGCCGAAAAATGGCCACGGCCATTCTCCACTTTGATCTCACATCCGCAGTTTCACTTTCGAGTGTCCGAGGACAGAGCCAAAATAATCGAGTCACCCTCCAACTCCTTAATGGCTGCTCTGTATCCTGTAAGCCCGCCAGCTTCAATTCCTAATAAGCTTACTGTTATTTACCATCGAGTTATTTAGATTAGCTCCATCACATCACTACCTGCATCTTCTGGTCTGCTTTCCAGAATGTCATCATCCATTGCTTCTGACGCCCTGGCCCTGATCCTGGCTCAGTGAGTACTTATGCAATCGATGAAGAAAATCCTCGTCGCTCAGAGTAGGTTTTGAAGGAGGAGTCTGGAGCCGGGACCTTCAGCAGCAGTCTATCGGCCCCACGGGGAAACGATCGCTGCCGACGAGACAGGCCAAGCCGTACCGATATCGATCGGAGGGTTGCACCATGCCAAGCAGCTCCTGTTGTTTACCCAAGGACACATCCATTCCCATTTGCCTGGTTAAAAACCAACAGCGGGAAGTGAGCCATTACACTTCTCCCAGTAGCTGGGCCACCTCACGCCGAGCCTCTCCGGAGCAGGCGAACAGAAAAGCAGCATGTTCTCATTTCTCCGGATCACTCGGTTCAGACGGCGGGCTGAACGAGAGGGTGAGGACGTAACCTTACGCTCAAAGACACCACTAGGTTGAGGCTTCCTTATATGCGGCGAGTCTGAGGTGAATCTGGCGGGAAGGATCCCGGCTGTCAGGCAGAGGAACATGTGGCCACTTCTGCTCTTGCAGACAGCCATTTGTAAGTGGATTACAGCGCGCTGGGCCGCATAATGCCTTTGGCTGAGGGCAACCCCTCCAACTGCCCCCCCCACCCCACCCCCCACCCCAGTGTAGCTAAAGCAGGAGGAAAGCTTTCCTTTATGAGTCCTTGCGCTGCTCTCTGATTGGCGGACTCTCTCTAAATCTCGTTCTTTTTTCCCGTTCCCTCCTTCACTCCCTGCACTAGTGCAACTCTATCCATCCTTCTTTCTCTCTCTCTTTCTGTTTCTCTCGATCTGTCTCCATCAGACCAATTCTGTCCATCTCTCGGTTCCTTGCTTCATCTTTTCCCCTGGGGCAGAAGCTGCCATGACGTATCAATACATTCTTTTGATGACATCCCCCTGTGCTGGTAGAAGCTGTTTCCCTTATATTCACAGAGGGAACCACAGCAAAGACGCTCTCCCCTCTCTGATAACACTCTCAGACCTCCACACCATCTGCAAGCCATCTTAGGTCTCTCCCATGTGTAGCGCTGCGGTCTTTATATCCCAGCCTCCACGTCCAGATTGAACCAATCAAGAATCCACTCTGCAGCTTCAGGAACCCCTAAGGCCAGCATGGGCTTTGACATTCTGGGTTCTAATTCTAGACCTTTCTCTTGAACAAGGTCTAGACTGTCCACAGGAGCTGCACACACCGGCCGGCCACCACCTGTATCCGTGGAACATGGCGCGAAGTCAGCCACAGTGTTCCTCTCGATACATTCACAAACTGGTGCCTCCTCTCCACCACCACCATTACTGATTCAGCTTTCACATGGTTCTGCTCAAAGGGGCTGGTTTGCATTAAGGTGCCACATGAAAAGGGGAAAAGACCCTTGCAAATGTGACCTTCAGCTGAATAAAACCCCAAAAAAACCCACAATTCCCTCGTTCGTTTAGGCCGTACAACTGAGCAAGATGAGCAACACATATATGCCAAAGTAAGCATTTTTAAGATGAAGATCAAGTTCTTTGGTGACCTCAGATGTAAAGTGCATACAGACTTGCAGAAACACAACGCTATGGTTGGTGGCAAACTCCTACACCATCAGCTGGTGCGTAGAAGGCAGGGACAGCAGGCAGTGTTTTGATGCATTAGAGGATCGGTGGGACTGCCAGGGTGTGTCCCCGTGCTCTGACTGCTGGAGTGGGTTTTGTGTGCATCCATGTTGGCAGCAGAAGGAACCCGAGCTTAGTGGCGTTTGCAAGACCACAGGGACCGTAGGGACTTACAAATAGCTGCATAGACCTTGCGTATCTATCCACATTTTTCCTCATTTTATTTGCGTGTATAAATGAACAAGCTAAATGTCTATAGTTTTGGACGAGTTTAGTTTAGTTTACTAATTTGTGCCATTTAGACAAGTCATGATGGTGAGTTGCGCCCGTTGGTGTAGTTGTAGAAATGTTTTGACATTAGATTTGACACGCGCTGGTCCCTTCAGGTCAAAGATTCCACATTCGATCCACACAACCACACCGGAGTGCACACAGTTCTTCCAATTAATCAGAATTTATCACCAGCCCCTACTAGTTTTTATTTTCAAAACTACTTTCTGACATCTACACCTTCCATACAGCCAACAATTAGCAAATCCGGAGCAAGTTATTATAGACGTGAAGAACCAGCTCGAGGCGAAACAACTGCAGGCTGGCGCTAAAGCATCAGCAGCACGTTTTCCGAATGCATTTATGTGAAACGGTTTTGGACATTCTTCGCTACAACGAACATTCTCCGTGTTCAGGATCCCGAGGTGAAAGTGAGAGCAAATCAATTGACAGAAAGAAATCTAGCTGTCAAACAAAGCAAGGGTCTCACCTACTCCAGTCAAACCGTTTAACCACTTTTACTTACAAACCTTGAAGACTAGGTGCGCTTTCAAAACAGGCGGAAAACATTTATTCATTTGCTTGCCTGTTTGATTGATCAATTTAACTAGTTTGCCGCGCACTGTTCCTACAAAAACGGGCTGCGCGTTTGCATCACTGAAGCACTACTGTGCTACAGATTTGCTTTTCTGTTTTGAGCTGACTTAATTGTTTTCCCATCAAAAATCAAATGACTCAAAACAACTAACACATATCGGTTCATCCTACCTGCTTTGTAAAACGGGTCCGTATCCGACTCATTAGGTCCTTCCTCGGCCGCCTCGGCAGAACTCATCTTTTCTGCTCTGTGATTTCAGAAATCGAATGTACCGTACGCTTAAGTATATCCAGTGAACTGCACGGTAATAACAGTACATCAAAAACCCCGCATCCTTGTGTTGTTGATGTCCGCTGTCTTCAACGCTTGGTCTCCACTCGGTAACAGCCACAAAGCGCAGCGCTGTTTTTTGCTCTATTGTTTCGAATCCTGCCTCCTTCGCTTGCTCCAGGCGCCACAAAAAACGCGCCCCTCAGCGCGTGGGATACAATGAGAAGATGCGGGTAAAATCCACTGCAACTGAAGGTGCTAAACAATACGTCCAGACAGTGAGTGCATCCTGCGACCTTCGATGTTATGAACAGCCAATAATGAAACACTCCAACATCGTTAGAAATTAGCCGCCCAGAAATGAGCTATCATATGGATGTACTGAAGCGCTGTCTTAACGGTGAAAGCTGGTGATGTCATGAAAACACCTAAATGTGTTTTGTTTGATTCCTCCCTGTATTATCTTTTCTGGTTTCCACAAATGAATATTTTATCGAGCGATCATTAATAACAATCACTTAGGCTGAAACTGTTTAAAAGGCATGGCCGTATCATACACAGTTCTTAACAATAGAACGGTGCTCAGTTCGCGTGCATTCGCCCATCCACTACGGGACTTCAGCTCCACTTTCGTTGGCTATTTGAAACTGACTTTTGATTATGGAAACGGCAATGACAACTAATGGTTTGAGGCATTAGTTTGGACCGGCATCCTTATATGTAGACTTAACATCGTAACCATGTTAATTAAAATAAACATCAACATTTAGAAATAATTCGTTCTGTTGGTTAATGGCACAGTCTACCAGGCTGTTTGTGGTCAATTAACCTGGAAATAATATTGAGACCACGCTTTATAGTCTAGTAGAGGAGTCTGTTTGTACTTTGATAATATGTACTTAATGTATATAGATGATATATTAACCAGATATCTTGATATGGGTTATGTACCTGATTTGGAACGGCAGCCTGCAACATTACCAGCCTCAATTTTGATTCCGAGTCCGAGTAACTGCGGTGTCTACTGCCCCCTAGCGAATGCAGTGCAGGCGTATTTTACAGAGCTCTATCCGTGGGCGAGATTATGTACGAATTCTGAAAGCCGCTGTGAAAGCGCTTATGTTTCCAGAGAAGTTACTTATGGTTGAGGAATGTGTTCCGATGTCAACATCTATAGAGCGTTTAATAGACCACTGTCAAAAGCAATTATTTTGTGATAACAAGGTCCATTTCGTTTAAATAAAAAAACTGATTCATACAGTTGCACTGATTTGTGGTACGTTTTCATTCAGTACCAGTTCTTTAAGACACGGCATGAGAGAAAAGATTGGGTGTTCCTGTTTTTATCATTGGTTATGGTGTCCTAAAAATCTGATGTGATCCAATATAAATCTAGTGGATGTAACACAGATATCACCCCATCCAGCAAAGGTCTCTTTTTGACTTTACTAATTTACTTTCCGAATGTATATATAAAAGTGATTAGCAATTTCCAATAATGTAGTACATATATGATCAGAATTTGCAACGCTTTTCAAAGCAATTACTCAAAGCCCTGGCAAAAGTAATGCAAAAACCAGGCATGGCGAGCAACCACTCTTCCCACTGCAGAGACTGAAGAACACATTAGCCTGGCCTGCTCCATCCTGCGCTCTGAGCCCGGCTGCAACACCCCCCCCCCCCCCCCAACTCCCTTCCTCCAAATGGTGCCAACGTAGGCGGCGCTTGGCGCCTGGACCAACACCCTCGTGGCATCCTGACCCGACCCTCGCGCTGGACGAAATTATCGCTACCTTTACCACTTAACGTTAGTCGCGCGTTCTAATCCAGTCAGCTACAGATGGGGGCGGGGGGTCGAAGGATCCTCTCTCTATAAGGAACGACTAGTGCACGCATTATGTTAGTTGCTGGCAAAGGTGATTTAGCTGATTAACGCATTTGGCAGTGTGCATACATTTCTTTCATAACAGGAGTGGCTTGGCCAAAGTCTTGTGCGTTTTGTGTTTCTTTCTGCCCACTTAAACTCAGACAGTATAAAACAGTGTCTCAGGACAGCTATCAAATGACCTGTCACGCGCTTTGAACTAAATCAGGTTTTATATTATGTGCTGTGTTAAAAGTCACACTGCAGCATGTTTTAACTCATCTAGAGTTAATTCCAGACTTGCAATGACTACTTAACATCTGGTAATAATTTCAACTCTTACAAATAAGGGGGAAAGTGTGATGTATAACTGACAAAAAACATTACTACACAGCAGTGAACATTTAGGCTACAGAGGGCTTACTTTAGCGTGCCCTGTCTGCCTGTAATGACACTTGCCTCCAGCAGATGGCCCCATTTCACCAATATGCCTTCTTAGAGCGTCTCCTTAGAGAGGCTAAAATATCTGCAACACTATTCTGGTCATTTTCTATCTATCTTTAGAAATCAATCTGTTTATACCGGTTTACACTGATACAACTGATGTGATCGTTTGGCAACATAAATGTATACCTTACTTGACTTGAAATTTGGATCTGCTGTAGAAATATTGCATACATTATTGAGAATGTGGAAATGTGATAAAGAAAACGAAAGGTAAAGTATTTCTTGGTATTTACATTTTGTTAGCATCCACATATATCACATTTGATAGAAAACATATTTTAGTTTTGCATTGTTTCCAATCAGTCAAAATATTTGAACCAAATGTGATTACTCAGCAAAATGCTTCTGTTTGTCATTTTGCTTCCACCTCATGCTGTTGTTATGGACACCTACGCACAACGTGTTCTGTGTGTGTATGTGTGTGACTGAGTGCGTATGTGTGTGTATGTTTACATATCTGTGCATGCATGAGCGTGTGTGCAATAAGCTTCAGGCCAGAAGGTCTGTCACTAGTGGACCATGGCACCTCGACCGTGGGCCAAAGCCAGCTTCCTCCCTCATACATGCAGGCCTCCTCCAACATGCAGCATATGGTTTAGTTATTTAATGGCCAAACTAGAGAGCCATGCCAGGCCTATGCTCAGAGCAGGAACACAAAAATATGAAGACTGTGGCTTGGTGTATTGGGGGGGGGGGTGGCCACTCCCTGATCTGAGTGTTATTCACAGGGCCTACATGAGAGAAAAATTCTGACACCAAGAACATTGCTATCCAATCCTGCTTACAGAAACAGTGGAATAACCCCCCCACCCCCCACCCATAGGCAAGGACAGTGTCTTCCAAATACAAGGTTGTTTCTCCACACATATCAAACCACAAGGATGTTGAGAGGGGAAATTTACTGCCGGTTTCATATAGGCTGTTTAGAGCCAGTCACACAGGTTCATCCCAAATCCACAGTGAAACTGTATCAAATCCAGATGTCACTGTGGAGCTCCCAGCACCTGAGGCTGGCTTCCCCTCACTGCAGTAGGGTCAGAATCTTTCATGGATGAGCTAGTTTGACTACAAGTCTGTCTTTAAGAGTTGACTTACTGCAACATCCACACTGCAAGAGATTTACATCAAATTTACATTTTAAAATAATAAACTCCATTCTGATAAGTAGAAAAGAACTGAGTTTTCATTTTACTTCACCTAAGGTCAATTCTGTTCTCAGAACAATGTTCACCTCATAAAAATGGCTTTGACATGTTTGGAGTGAACCATGGCTGATTCTGCTCCCCCTCTCCTTTAGCCAGATGAAACATGCCAAGGAGGACTAATGGCATCTTTGTGGCTGAATTTTGAAGGATGGACCGTACCAAAACACCTCTGGGGTGAGTTCATACTTGCGAGTATATTTGATGCAGTGGGAGCACTCCATTGGCTACTCATCCTGAGAGGACCTGCTGAGGGCCTGTGGTCTGGACAGTTCATCCGTAGAAGGGTGTACCCTAGACACTGATTTCCATTTCCAGATGATGGCATCATTCACGTTTGCATTACTCTTTCCCTTTGGGGGTAAAGTGATGTTTAAATATCAGACAAAACTCTTTCACTGGACACTGGAATGAAAATAATATGTCCTAGAAATGATTAATTACTATTTCTCTGCTGTCTCATTTGTCACAGTCTGGCCAGTTTTCACTTGTTGAATCAAATATTTTTTCCTAATAGCTTGGACAGTTGGAGTTTGTCTGAACTGGCCATGTCCTGATGAATATGTGGCAGAGAGCTGATCAGGGGTGGGGCTTGGTGTCAAGTTTAATCCACTTTGGGATTCTATTCCACTCTCCTGTTGGACTTCCAGCATTTTCTCAGCGCATCTAGTCAGCATTGAGGAAGCGTGTAGATTTCACACTAACTGAACTTGTATATCCTTATTAAAAAATAAGTACATATACATTTTTATGGGATTTGACATGGTTTATTTAGAATTGACTTGCATGTTCAGTTTAAGAATAAATATTTAGTGAACAAACACAGGTTTGGAGATTTAAGGCCTTATTGGCTGAAGTAAATGTGTTTTGCAGCTGTAGTGGAACTGCTAGCCCATGAGAAACGACTCTGCGTTGCTAAATAAGAAAATACGAAAGAATAATCACACATACAGCAAAGCTTCTGCTGACCACATAATGCTCACAGACACTAGCCGGCTTAAATATTACAATTATTTAAAAAAAAAAAAAAGTCAAATCAAATCAAATTGTATTTATCATGTAAATAAGCTATGTGCAGTACAACTTGCAGTGAAATGCTTTTACTGTCTGGTGGCATAAAAAAATAAAGAAATGAAATATAAAAGGAATTTAAAAAAAGTATATAAATGCAAGATATACAAATATAAGGTATATAAATGTAAGGTATAGAAATATGGGACATTGGAAGTTAAGAATATTAAACACGTAAATAGAAATAAAAGATAAAGTTTGAGAGTATTGTTAAAGTATAGTGTGAGTAATGTATGTGTGAGTGTGTGTGTGTAGGTATAGCTGTTATGTATGCTCAGTAGAAATAAAAGATAAAGTTTGAGAGTATTGTTAAAGTATAAAGTGTGTGTGTAGGTATATAGCTGTTATGTATGATCAGATGAACTCGGCTGGAGGTATCAAGAGCCAAATAAAAGATAAATCATAAATATTTTAGTGCTCTATGACCAAAATCCTCAATGTGTGTATCTGTGTATGTATGTGTGTAACAGTCACTAATTGTTGTCCATTGTTCAGATCTGTGTGTGTGTGTGTGTGTGTGTGTGAGTGTCTTAAATGTGTGCAAATAGCCAGCAAGAAGAAGCTCCTCCTCTCTGTATTGACCCTCAGAGAGCAGAATGTTTCCTTGACAGCAGAGGAGTCCATGGTTGGCATGGCTGAGGTCCTGCATCATCTTCCTGGCTTTGGTCCAGCACCACTTGATGTAATAACCTACTGGTCAGGGGGCTCAGCTCAGATGACGTGGTCAGCTGATATCACCACCTTCTGCACTGTCTGCACTGTCCCCAGAATGGTGCTGTCCCCAAACCAGGCTGTAATGCTGCTGATCAGGATGCTCTCTGTGGTGCTGGTGTAGATGTTCCACAGCAGGTCAATACTCCTTAGGCATCTGAGGTGGTAGAGATGCTGACAGGCCTTCTTCATCAAGGTGTTGATGTGACAGGACCATGTAAGATCTTGGGAGATGTTGACACCAAGATATAGTGAAACTCTCCACTCTTTCCACCGAGGCACTATCAGCTCCTTAATTTCTCTGATGTTCAGGAGAAGTTTTTTCTCCTGGCTCCAGGTGTTTGATCGCCTTCAGGCAGGCGTTCTCATCATTGGCAGAGATCAGGCCCACCACAGCAGTGTCATTGGGAAATTTAACAATGGTAGTGGAGTTGGAAGTAGCCACACAGTCATAATTATACAAGGAGTACAAGAGGGGACTCGGAACAGAACCCTGGGGTACTCCAGCGCTGAGGGAGAGGGAGGATGAGACATGTCTGCCTCCAAGACTGCTTGTGGGCTGTCCATTCACCATAAAATGTAGCATTGCTTTTGTGGCTTTGTATGAAGATGTCTGCTCTCATCTTAATCTACTGTAGAGCTTAGCTTTGAAAATGTAAAACGACAATAATCCTACTACCTGGGAGACTCCCTCCAGCTCTCACATGAAGTAAAAAGATTATGTATTATGTATCCTGGAAACATCAGTGGAATGCATTTCCAGGTTTGTGTATTAAACCATAAGCAACGTGGTATGCATCCTAAACTGTCATCAGGTCAGGAGCATCAAAGCCAGCCTCTGCCTCGACCCAGACAGCCGGTCCGGATCTCTCAGACTGTCCCCAGCCGAGGCAGCACATGGGTGCTCGAGTGGAGCAAACAGAGTCAGCTGACGTGGTTAGTGGATGTTAGTAGTCACATTTCGGATGACCCCATATGCCCCATAACCTCTTAGTCTGCCAACATAGGGCATTAAAATGCCATGTATCAACAGACCCTTATTGTCAGATGTAATACAATCAATAAAGTGTGGAAAAGCTTGGAAATTTGTATTAACTGAAGGTGATCTGAAGATGTTTTGATGGTTTGTGTATGCTATTTAAATTTTGTCTAGGCCATTTCATTTGTGAATGCAGTGATCCTTCCCGGAGGTTGTTTACTTGTGTTTTTCCTGTGGGGTTGTTTTTATCTGTCTGCTATGCCTTCACTGTTCTACTGCTTCTCATGCAGGAGGGAGCCCTCTGTTCTTCTCTCTTATGGGAAGCGCCTGATACATGGGCCAGGCTGGGTATCTAATTCTTCAAGAGAAAGAGAAAGCATTAAAGAATGTAAGTGAATTCCCTTCTCTTCCATTAATTCATTCATTCTATTCCACCCGGATACCGGGTGATCTGATTAGACTGCACTGCTTATGTCAACCACTAGATGGCATTGCTTGTTCTTAACTGCAAGATTAACAGGGCCTCCAAAAAATTTCCTTTTATGTGATCATCGGGGTTGGGATGTTTACCTTTTATACGTTTCCAGAGCAGACTGCGGATTCTTTAAGCACATTTGCAAAGGCTGGGTCAAGTGTTCTTGTGTAGATCGTGATGCAAATTAGCACTGACTCCCATACAATGCGAAAGTTTCCCGAAGCTGTGTTTGCAAACTTGCCCCAGGGAAACACAGGGTAGAGTTTTATGTTTTAGCCCAGTACTACCACCTGAATAAACTTGAGGAATACATTCAGGTCTGCTTATCGACATAAATTCCCATTCAGATCCCCCGGGTTCATCTCAGTAATGTGCAGTAATGCGCATTTGCAAATAATAGTTTTCTTCTGAAAAAACAGAAAAATCTGTATGTAAATCTCCAGGCACTGCGAGCTATTCCTGACTGATGCCAGGCAGTGTCGACAGGATGTACGACCTGTCGTACTGCAGTAACATCTTGCTGAGCTCACGGGGAAAGCCAAAAGATTTTTGCAGGTGTTTTCATCGTTCCGAGCCTTAATTCGAATCGTGTGCAGATATGCGCGCACACACACTCACTCACTCTCTCTCTCTCTCTCTCTCTCTCACACATACACACACACTCAATGACCATTCCACATGCTACGATATATTCTGTTGCTACCTCTCATGTATTTCTCACAGTAATATTATTTCTTTTACAATCTCATATTATCTTACCAGAAACTGGGGATGGATGTAGATAAAACAAATCCACACTGGCAGATGCAAAACCTAGTTCTCAAATCTTCATACATGATTGCTTTGGGCCCATTAATGGCGTTTCAGCTCCAACTTCAGTTTTAGTTCAACGTGATCTATGACATCACTAGTAACAACGTTTAACAGTACCCAAGTATTACAGGAACATTGTATTGTTTCAGTGCGCATATATTAGAGGAACACGTAGGCCTATAGTAGAGGTTTATCATCCATCTAGAGAAGCGCTACACGAAAGTACATAAAGCACCAGAAGATTTATGGATTCAACACCTTGTGTTTAAACTGTGAAGTAATGGCTAGATACAATCCAAAGTCAATCTAGCTGTCACTAAGTACTTAACGATGCTGATGAGCGTTGAGGGATGTTTCCTGAGGAACATGAAGCACCTTTACAGTAAATGCAATCAAGTCCCTCGCTTTGAGCAAACAGATATTCCGAGGGACAAAATGTTACAAAAATGTCAAATACCCACTGGTGAGCTTTGTGAGCTGTGAAAGGAAAGCAAACTACTGAACCAGGCATTTAGTTTAGACCTCCCCCTCCCGGTTTTTCAACGCCGGGACCAATGAAAAGTCTCGCAGCGTGTTAGGACCCGTGCCAGCAAGTTAGACACTGACAAGAAAAAACGCGTTAACTTCAACTAACACGAACGGCAGCGGGTCTGGACGTCCACTGAGCGGTGTTCTGTTGTCTTGAGCTGTCCTTCTGCGCATCAGAGATTTGGGCAGTTTTTTTACCGAGCGCACTGCCTTGGATAAGGCAACTGAAGCGCGCAAAAAGAGACGCTGTTACTCGGAGCGCTTGGCAACGTGCTTTGTAGGTGAGTACATACAGAATGCGAGTGTAGTAAAGGGGTATATTTCCATTTTCCATAAAAGTAGAGATTGCAGGTTGTGGTCTGCCACAAAGTCTCTCCCAGTGAAGATTCTGATTCTGATACATCGATGCTGAAAATGTCTTGTTTCTGTCTCAACTGTCTTCAGTTGTGACAAATTTCAGTATGTATTGATCTGTATAATTTTTTTCCCTAAATTTGATATATTTTGTTTCTCATTTCTATACTGTAACTAAAACCAACGCAATACGTTTTAGCGGACTAGTAAAATCTGCCTGTTATCTGAAGGTACCATCACGTCTTCCCACACGTCTTTTATAAGATTTTACCTGCAGGCTAGTAGCTTATCTCCAGAAGGAATGAAAACTCTGTTTATAGATATTCTACATCGGCTGAACAGTGGTACAACCCACAGGCAAAATAGCCTGTAGTTCTTAAGTATATATATGTATGTATGTAAAAGAACAACCACTTGAACAACATGTGATCTAAGTTTTTTTTTCTGCCCAAGACCAGATAAAAGTTCAGACATTTCTGGCTCTGCTTTTGCAGTAGATTTCCTTCTCTCGAGACCGTCTCCGTGACTCCGCTCAAAGCTGCTTGTCATGCGTAACGTCTCCTGCTCAACATAAACGGGACGTTTCCGACGTTGATTTGGTTTGGGCTGGTCCTCTTTGATCCCATGTTAATCCAGATGCGGTGACCAGTTTTCCTATTCCCAGTACAGGAAAAAACACTGGCGGACTACACCAAATGAAGCTACTTCCATTTAGTACCCTTGAGAGTTAATAAAACCATGGGTTTTAGGTTAATCAGTAAAAGAATCATGCAGAGATTTAAGGGAAGTTAGATAACTATTAATTTATTCACTACCCATTTACAGCAAATATTTGTCAGTTTTTTTTTCTATTGTATTTGTAAATCTGTATGTTTTAAACGTCTGAGCTGAATTCATGTCCTGAACAGCAGCTGATTGATATGAACAAAGGCACATACTGTATTTTTCCTGCTGATTTTGCTATACTGCACTAAGCTCAGAAACTATGCTTGGCTGAGTTGCAGCCTGTTTTTACACAGCAGCAGATTTTATTTCACCCTGAAATCATTTAGGTTGTTTTGCTCATATCGAGAGTTGTGTGAGGCTTGTAAAAGGCTCTTATCAGTCTTGTTTTAGGCTCGTTTCAGGCACGTTTGAGGCTCATATCGGACATGTATGAGACACGTATCCGTTGGTGTCCAACTGATCTGCAGTGATATGTTTTTATGCAGTGATTCGATGTGCATCTCTGTTGTTTGTCCTTTATTTTATTCCAGGCAAAGTAGTCATTTGCCCTGATCTGAATCCATTTAACCAGGACTTTTATTTCTGTGAATGAAGGTTCATGGAGGCTTCCAAACTTTTATGGTGCCACTCTTAACAGAGGGTAGGGGCAGCACTGATCCTTATCGGAGGGATCTCGTCTGTGTCTGTGTCTGTCTGTCTGTGTGTGTGTGTGTGTGTGTGTGTGTGTGTGTGTGTGTGTGTGTGTGTGTGTGTGTGTGTGTGTGTGTGTGTTTATGTAGAGCTGTTTTTCCTCTTAAAGTGTGACTGTTTCCTCTGGTCATGTGTGCAAGGTCTGCATGTGTTTGTGCAGCTGGTTAAAATAACATTTGAAAGATGCTTCTGTGTGTGTGTGTGTGTGTGTGTGTGTGTGTGTCCGTGCGTGTATGTATGAGTGTGAGTGTGAGAAGTACCCACAATTTAGTCTCAGTGTACACACATTCCTGAGGTCCAACCACATATCCGACAGTGCTCATGTGTAAGAGGACCACCCTCTCTTTCATTAATAGTGATATAGTTCAGTTTTCCCTCCTGCTAAGCTAATGGGAAAGCTCTCTCTCTCTCTCTCTCTCCCTCTCCCTCTCCCTCTCCCTCTCCCTCTCTCTCTCTCTCTCTCTCCCTCTCCCTCTCCCTCTCTCTCTCTCTCTTCTCCTCACTTTTCCTAGAGATTAAAGCATTAGCCATTTGGTTGAGTATGGATGTAGCAGATATGCAGTATATACTTTCACCAGCAAACTAATTAGAAACTTCCTGTAGTTGTACAGTTGGGTATATATAGTCCAGTTTGTTGTTATTATTTAGTCCTTTGTGAGTGGTCAGTTTCTGATACCATGACTTCAATTGGCTTTAGGTTTTAGGGTGGTGTCCCCAACAGTGATGACACTGATGATTTTTAAAAAATGAATTAAAAAAATCAAGGGCTCACAGTGTCATCAGTGCAAAGCACAACTGTGACATAGTACCCTGTTGTATATTTTCCAGGTAGCGCCATCTAGTGGATAATTTATTGCTTGCTAAAAGTGAGCGAGTGAGTTAAAATCCAGTTTTGTGAGATTAAATAAAATGATAAATGAGTGAAGTGCAAAATGAAAGATTGCACAGTCATGACTCAAAATGTCCTAACCTGCACATTTTGTTTTTAGGGATATAGTCTCTTTTGTCAATGTCTAAGAAGTTTCACAATGAACAGCTGGATATACTATGAGGGTAATAAGAAATGTGTTCAACAATTCAGGAACTGACTGGTCTCTGTGTGTACACGCACGTGTGTGTGCGCAGATGAGCGTGTGCGCATACGTGGGCACGCATACACATGTGCCTGTGCATGTGGAGAAAGAGAGAGAGACACACAGAGAGACACACAGAGAGACACACAGAGAGACACACAGAGAGACAGAGGTAGGTAGGTAGGTAGGTATGATCTCACTCCACAGAGGTCGGTAACCTTTGCTTTGGAATGGTGCTCACCTTGCCTGGAGGCCCTTATCTAGCACAGCTCTGCGACAGTGGCCTGAATGGTCTTATTATCATGGAAACGAATGGCCTAAACATCACATTAGGAGCAACCCAGCATTCCAGAGATCACACCCTCATCTGATGGTAAAGCAGTAGAATACAATACATCACTGTTTCAGTGGAGTCCCACCGTAAAAGTGAAAAGGAAAAAAAAAATGGATAAAGACTGGAAAACCAAGATGGATCAATCCGTTTGGATCTATGTAATTATAAGCACACGTCATTTATTTGAATGTGAAGGTGATATAGGCCCAATCACCCAGTCACTCTGGATAAGTGCTGGCAGAGTGTGAGGAATGCATGATGTCATTATTAATGCGTGTGAGGCGTGCATGATGTCATCACTAATGTGTGTGAGGCATGGGCTCGATGACTCAAATCCATGTTGAACAGCATCAGTTAAACTCTGAGACAAAACCGAAGTGGTGGAATATGTGCTGTATGATAGCAGGTTGCCAAACGCATTACACACACGTTGGGGGAAAATGCCGTCGACTGACTGACCTCGGAATTATCTCTGTGCTCATTGCTCCACCAGGACGCAGACACTCGGCCCCCTGGCACTGTTCTGCAGATAACAAACTAATATTTGCAGAAAAGAGGAGATGTAGGACAAATTTGTAAACACGAGCTCATACTTGAGAAGTTACAGTATGTCAGTCATTTACCACATCTCCCACGCTATGCTAAGGCTAGGAAATGTCTCAAATCTTGCAAATGACTCTGTGTTTTGGGAAGGTTTGCGTCTGTGTTGACAAACAGAGCTTTAGTGTTCTGATCACCTTCAATAATGTAATAATGTATACAATAAATGTTGTAATGTTAGGGAAAAATCGACCAAGTTTATAAGAAACAATATTTATAAGAACCTATATGTTACACATGATGTCATAGAGTTTACATTTTTGTAGCCAAATATGGTGTGCAGTACCACACATGGGTCGTTAATTTAATCAGCAACACTTTATGACTGGCTCCCTTGTCCATGTGGCCATTAACAAAAAAGAAATTCAATTAGAACTGTTTTGCCCGTGCTGAATTGGCACAGTTATACTGCAAATCAGTTACAGGTCTTCTGGTCTTCATATAGGTAAGAGCTGTCCTTCACAACCTCGAAGGGTGTCATAAATATTAACGTTATATTTTAATATTTTATTTAAAGCAGGTGTGTAGGGTTCTGCCTTGGTTCTGCCACAAGGCCCCACTGTGAATCACCTTTATCGTTTGACTGGGTAACCAGGCTCACGTATTTCTGAAAACAAACTCCCATAGAGAGACATTATTTAAATGTGGCAGGCACTGTGGGAGACCCCTGGTTTCCATCAGTCCCCACAAGCAGCCCGTTCTTTACAGTTCCGAACGAGTGCGGTTGGGTTTGATGATAGGAACGCTTTTGGCTCAGGTGTGATGGCTCTGCTTTAGGATCATCTGGTCAACAAGGGACTGGACTGAACAGTAACTTAATGAACCTGTGGCATTCCTCAGTTTCAGCCTCCCCCACCCCCACCCTTCAGTTACAGATCACACTACGTAGATGTGAGAGAAATGTTGTTGACTTGTTGCTAACATTATGTGCTTTAACATCATTGCATTGTCTCATTTTTTAAATTCTATTCTGAGTTTCAAGGCAATAATGAATTGTCACTATGTGACTATTTGTAGTCTGCACAGTATGTGCTTGACGAGGGATCAAAATGATTAAAGAGACGACTGCCTTGCATAAGATTTAACACAGTCCCCTGCTGTCTGGAATTAGCTTATTAAAACATGTGTAATCTAATCATGGGTTGCCACATGGTAACATAATATATTTAAAAAATTATTATAGAAAACATCATTCCAAAACACTGACATCAGAGTTTCAATATTTTTATAGCCATATCTACACTTGAAATTTCAATGAACAACAGAGAGTATGTTGATGGTGAAAAGATTCCTAAAAACGGTCTGTGTGTGTATGTGTGTTGGTACATTCTGATTTTAGTGCATTTTGAATACATATTTTATTAAATGTTATTGCAAGTGATAAACAAATGTAACATTCTCAAAGCAGCGCAGTTAAAGGTCTTCTTTCAGATGGATATGCTGGGGCATGCTTATTCCTGTAGTCTGGTCTTTCTCCTTACTGCACCCTAACTGGTTCAGCTTGCTGCTTAAGTGTCGCTTTGAGCCGAGTGTGTTGGGATGCTGAGTTTTGCAGTGCTGTATTCTAGAATCTTCTGTTTTCATTTCTATTGAACATCTCTTTAGAGATCTGCAGGTGTTGCGTGTGTCTGAATGGGCTCAGTTGATTCTGTTAGTAGGATTGGGAGCCAGATATGTGAAACTCCACTACTAGAAACCCTTGGTTTTCAAACTCTTTTTCTTGCAAGATCTATTATGTTGCATTGTAAGCTGCATTGGTCCTGATTGAAATTCAGTTTCTAATAAACCGGTGTTTATTATAGGATGTAAACTTGACTTGGATAGAAGGTACATTAGAATGTAGTAGTGGGATGTACCTGCATGGGAGGTGCATCAGAAGGCAGTCGAGCATTACAGCCACATTTTTTGTTCTTTCCTGATTCATATTTGGGATTGGTGCAAAGGTTCACACTTGTTCTTCTATGAGAGATCAGACAAGCCTTGACCTCACACATAAAGTCCAGCACTGGGAACTCGCAGAAGTCATGAAGTGTGAAAGTGGCTTTAAATTTCCACGTCCACCGGGAGCACAGAGGCTGTCGGAGTGTTGAAGACAGGACATTTGGTTGCATTCAGTGTATCCAAGCAGTGCTTACCCCATTAAGAAACTGATGGACCGTACATCTAGAGAGGTTCTGAGACTGCACGTCAGAGATGACGAGGGGCAGAAGGGAGAAATGGAGTGGGATGGGGAAAAAGAGAAAGAGAGAGAGAGAGAGAGAGAGAGAGATAAAGAAATGGGAAAAGAAGTAAAGTGGGCCAGATCAAACACCCAGCTGTGTTTACACTGTCCACTGAGTACCTAGATGTCATCACGTTCCTTGCATGCATGCTGTCTTCAGTCCTTTATGTTGAGCCTTTACATTTTTTTTAATCAAGGATGTGAACCGCAAGTCCACCAGGCCAAGCTGAAGGAGGAGTAATTAGCGAGGAGTAATAAGCATGTTATGATTTATCTCAGCTTCATGCATTACAGCCCGCTTGACCTCTTGACCTGACCTCTGCAAAAGGGGTCAGCCATAGAGAGACACATAAAAGAGCACTGAACACCTGCTAGACCTGCTGGGCTCAAACGGAAAGAATGGCTATGTTTTAAGTATGGGGTGTGTGTGTGTGTGTGTGTGTGTGTGTGTGGCGGGGGGGGTTGTACCTTGTAACCACACACAAGTGCCACACATGGAGTTCGTACTATGCATATTTTGATAAAGATCATACTATGCATACTTTTGATAAAGTATACACTCATAAATTAATGTTCAGTATCACAGCTGTGAGTAATAGATTGAAAGAATGTGATTTCATAACTTTTATGAGGAAAAGATTTTACAATAGTAGCTACACTTGGAGAGCTGTTTACTAAGCTGATGTACTTTTTTGTTTGTACTGTCCCGTACAAAGACAGGAAATTGATGGTAATCTAGTAGATTTATGGTAATCTAGTAGATTTTAGTTTCTATGCATAATTATGTGACCACAAGCTATTACATCCCACATTAGTGGTAGAAATATGAAGACAGTAATGTGTAGTTGGACATCTTGCTGTCATTTTGCTCTTTTTTTTTATCAAATCACTGGCTATTGTACAGTATGGTTTATGTCAGACAGTAAAATGCAGTGGTAGAAATACAAAATACCCAATACTTCTATGTAGATGTAAAATCTATCCTATTTTACTTTCTTATGTAGTTGTTGATTTATTTTGATTTTCATTTGAATTGCAATGTCAGTTGTCATTTTTCTATAATACCTTATAATACCTTAATTTTTCAACTCTCACCTGTGCCCTCATTTGTAACCATACACAAAAATGAAGCAGCAAGCAGCACTAGCAGACCTGTTTACGAACTCTAGCCGTTGACTGTATTTGTTCACAGTTTGTGGTTTAATCATGAAAATGAAGCGGAACAGCTGAAGTCCACTCAGGGAAGAGAGGGCGATTAACTCATAAACATGGGAGCAGTTTCCTCTTCAGTAATAAAAGGAGAACGAACATCTTCCTGCTTTAGCTGCAGGGCAAGGCTGGTGCAAACAGTTCGAGAGATGATGCATTTTTATATTATATATAATATATATATATATGTGTGTGTGTGTGTGTGTGTGTGTGTGTGTGTGTGTACAAGGGGAGGGGTCTTCTTACACATCAGAAGATGCATCTAATGTTCCTTCTCTGTGCATCTCCTCTGTCTTTTTTTTTCTCCATCTTTCTTTATATAACATTTTCACAGCATTATGGGAGATGTGCAGCTGGTGACCAGTTCCCACCTCTCAAAGGGAAGGATGACCCTGGGCAGGGCCTCTCCGGGTAACGAAGCCCCGGTCTTCACCCTTCCTCCCCGCAACGCCCGCGTCTGTCCAGGGGGCACCGCTCGTCTAGAGGGAAAGGTACGACCGTTTGGCTCCACTCAATGGTGGCTGGTAAAAGTAATCTTCCAGCATGCTGCATCCTTTTGTTTTGCAGTTGCAGGGTAGAGCCCATCAGTTAGAAGCTCTCAACTAAACGTGAAATGTTTCATGTGTGACCTTTTCAGCAGGAGTCTCTGCATGTGTTTGTTCAATTATCTGTCAGGCAGTCATGCTGACTGTAAGCCTTATGGAATCCTTAAAGGAAAAAACATATTTCACTGTGTCTCTTTCGATATGTCCTCATATCATCCAGGTAAATTGAAAAATGCAGCCTGTAAATTGAAATATTTAACCTTTGCACTTTTCACCTTTTATAATAGCAGAGAAGATGAGATCTGATGTTTTTTTAAAATATTTTTCTCTGCAGATTCTTATTAAGGGCTCTCTTCTTCTTTATTGAACTGAGACTGTGGGGGTCAGTTTCATATAAAGGAGAAAGGCTGAGAGAGTTTTGGGCTAGGTCTTTGCTGTATATCTTTCTCACACTACATGGGTGAACACAGAGGAAACTGAAATAATGTCTTCACAGAAACTGTATGTACAGCAGAGAGAGAAAGAGAGCAAAAAATCTTGTGATTGGGGAAGGGATGGTTTTTGCTGAATCTACCTTGTTTTCATTTATTTTGCATTCTATTGAAATACACCTGGAGATGGAATTAGCAGGCTAGCATTAGCCTTAGACACGGAATTAGCAGGCTAGCATTAGCCTTGGACACGGAATTAGCAGGCTAGCATTAGCCTTGGACACGGAATTAGCAGGCTAGCATTAGCCTTGGACACGGAATTAGCAGGCTTGCATAAGCCGTGGACACGGAATTAGCAGGTTTACACTGCAGGAGATGCTGGTAGGTCATGGGACTCCAGTGTCTGGATGCTTTCAGCACACAGCGGAACTATCAGTCTTGTCTTCTTTATAAAGAGCAGAACAGATGTGATGCAAACTTTCCCATGTCCTGATAACATTTTAACATCAAATCCATTTTTGTTACCCAAGTGGTTACAGATCATCTTACAGACTACTGAGAATGATACCTTCCTAAAAGCTAAGAGTGTGATGGTGCAAATGTGTAGGACTTTGCACAGAGTAATTCGTATGTTGAGTAAAGAAGAGTCATTGTGGGAAACCAGAATGGTAGGGGTTTGTTGAAACCTTCTTCGAAGTCCATAGAGTTGTGTCCCACTCATAAGAAATTCTGGAAGTTCTGGAAGAGCACTCTGTTTCTGCTGTAATGGATGTGGAGGCTCACCGAAGTGCGTCCTGCACTCCTGATGAACTACCCACCCGGTCGTCCCGCTGGAGGGCGTCCTGCACTCCTGATGAATTACCCACCCGGTTGTCCCGATGGAGCTGCCCAGCTCTGGACTCATTCAGTGTCCTGCTCCCCTTTCCAAAGCTGCTGGCACTTTAAATCATTAGCTGCATTTGGGCCAAAGGAAGAGAGGGAGGGAGAGAGAGAGAGAGTTATCCTATGGACAAAGGCACCAACCTCTGGACAAAGGACCTAGTATATTTTGAATTGGGTGGAAAGAACAGGAAATTTTGGAAAGTAACAGAATTATCAAACCAGCATGCAGTTCTTACCCCCCTGGCCAATGAATGACCTGTGCCAGTCCAGAAACCATACAAAGCAGAGCACTGCTAAACAATGGAGGAGTACTGAATATCCATGTTTTATTACTGACAGGTCACAGGAAGACCTTTTTAAAATTAGAAACTGTTTAGAGCTTGTTTAGGAGACATCGAACTTATCCCTGTTATTTACCTGTGACCTTGACTTGAACATGGTGCTCAAGTTGTTTTACAGGTACGTTTCACTGGACGTGTGCCTACACTATTGTAACTGTGTGTTTGAGTAGAGAGGGGCTGGTATTGATGAGCTGCACTCTCCTGCCTCCTCTTTTATTTGAATATAAGCCTCCTATCGTAGAAAAAAAAAAATCCCTGTTAGCATCAGTGCAGCTGCTGGAGTTCAGTTTAATTCATTGCTGTTGTCTGGTGAATGGAAACTTGGAAAGGACGTTAGGCAGACAGTTGCTGGGATAGTCTTCTGTTTTGGCCTATTAGCAGTTTGGAGAGGTCCAGTATCGTTTTCAGATTTAAACTGGCAACCGGTTCTGCGCGTGCTCCCCACTGACAGTCTCGGGCTGCGTGTCCGACCAAAAACAACACGGAAGAATCCAGAGACTTTGCTCGGGGAAAACGCCTTCCGCCGCTCCTGTTGCTGTCGAGTTCTGCTGGAATGCTTAGGACTCGATTCCCTACGCGCTCTGTCGCGCGACTTCCTGTGTGATGAGCCGGCTTGGTAATTGCTGCAGTGTTATGGGGTCTTTTTTTTAATTCCACATTTTTACTTACAGATTTTTGATTTGCATTTATTTCTGACATGTATTGTAGCTATAGATATTGTTCTGTGGCAACGAATGACCGGCGAGTTCGTAACGTAGTATCGTTCTGGCGCAATTAACATAGCCGTCGCCGATGCGACTGAACCTTTGACAGACGCGACTGAGAATTGGCTTTGGCAGGGATAAAAAACCTCAGTCTTCTGACTCACTTGCGTGCTGTACTCTTGTTTTTTTTTTTTTCTTGGTCAGATGTTTCTGACTAGTCAATTGTCGAAGCGGCTGGCTTTGATCATCAGAAGACGGGCAGCCACCTCTAATTTTTAAGACAGGAGGAATTTCAACTAACAGCTGAACTCGAACTACTTGCCCTTTTAATGACGGAAGAAAGTCTCACTGCGTTGGAATGAATACGAACTCACAATCAGTAACTAGTTTTCTTTTGCGATGTTACAAAGCCACAAGACATTTTAAAATGAGACTATGTGAGTGCATAGAAGCTGCAGAGGCATATGAAGAGTTTTGTATTTTGTTTGTCCTTCCCCTGACGGTATCTCAAGCAAAAAGGCCTAAGTGGTTCACCAACATCTGCAACTAAAACATCTTTTACACACACACACAGACCTCTTTTGTCTGATTTATGGAGGAGAATGGAGCTAAGTGCATGGAGTGTGGAGGAGTTCCACAATTCCCACTGGAGTTCAGGGTGTTGGAAAACATGTTACACTGTGATGTAGCACCACTGGCAGCATCAATCAGGAGACGGAGAGAGAGAGACGGAGAGAGAGAGACGGAGAGAGAGAGAGAGAGCGCCTGTGAGTGGAGATTGTAGGTGTGAGAGGAAAACAAAGTTTGCAGGGGGAGAAAGGACAGAATCAGTTTCACATCTCAATCTCAAATGTTACTTGTAATAAAGAACTCGTTTCTGATCTCTGTTTAGTGCAGAATTACAACAGCACAGAGTCCACCTTACAGAGCATGTTAGCTTAGCTAAAACCCCACACCCAAGAGTAATGTAGCAAGCTGTTCGTGTCGCCCGACTGGCATAAGTTACAGTAGCATTTGAAACTCTCCGCATGGCTTTGTTTTCCTCCTCCCCCTAATGTGATCAGTGGCTGTTTGGCAATAATGCCTGATTGTTTGAAGCTTTTGCACCATGTCTACATCGTTTCAGCTCTCTTATAGCCTGTAGCTCAGGTTACTGCATCAGTGTAATCAAAAGTTCAAGTGGCAATTTGAATTCGCCTCAAGTGTTTCATGCTTTAGTGCTGCACATCTTTCACATACTTGAGAGCCATGTTTCCTATATAAGGGAATACTTCAGAGAATTCACATGGAGATGTTCTCCTTTCTGTTCATTAACCTCCCCTACCCTCCAGCTCACCTTAAGAGAGCTGCATAATATTGCTCTGGTATGTAGACTAGATTTCATGAAGTTATGTTGGTGAGTGAAGCTGGGTAGGTGTGAGTGTCAGTATTGGAGGTAGTGTAAGGTATTCGGTTTGAAAAACCAGACAGGACAGGAACTTATTGGAAGCATATGTGTGACACTGCAGCTCTGTCCTCTCTCCTACTTTAGTTCAGAATAGGATCTGACTTGATTGAAATCCATTTAAACCAAGATGTACTGAAAGGAAGAATGTTTGTGTAATTAGTGTAACTAGTATCTTGCTGTGGAGGACGTGTGTCCGGTTTAGCAAATCCACATTCGATCCTGTTCAGATTCTACAAGCAAAACCAAAGCCAGGAAAAAACTGACCACCATGCTGACTCCCCCGCTGAAAATATTATCCTAGAATGCATCTGTCCTTTCAGCTGTACTGGGTCCTCCAGCTCAAGGTGCCTGAGCTCACAGTCACTTTACGTGAGCGACATTTTTGAAACGTTTCTAAAGTGGGTTGTCTGGACATTCCCAGGCATGCATTTAGGACCGGGCTGTAGAGGCCTAATTAAAGGATGAGAAAAGAGAAGCCGTTGTAATTGCTGGCATTCATTAAAGTGTCATAAAATAAAACATCAGTTTGCTAGAACCAAAAGAGGTTGCTGTCATTAAATTAAGGGCTCTCTGCTCAAAAATCCAATTCTGTAGCGAAAAGTTTGTTTTTCAATAACCTTTTGGCTTACAGTGTTGGCTTCAAATAAATCTGTGTGTGCGTGCGTGCGCGCGTGTGCGTGCGCGCGCGTGTGTGTGTGCGCGCGCGTGTGCATGTGTGCGTGCGTGTTTGCAATTCTGCATGTGCACGCTTGCAGGTGTACATGCATGCATTTTGTACCCGAGGTTCTTTGTACAGCCTGACTGAGTGGCTGGTCTTCGGCCTCTTCTCCTGGTGCGCCTTCCTGTTCTCTCTGGTCGACAGTAACGGAAGCTTGCTTTGTGGCTGCCCTCTGCCTCAGCAGGACTGCTGTCTCACTTCTGTCCGGTGGTGTGAGAGAAAAGGAGTCTTTGTGTAAACAACCCTGTGTTTTTCTTTCACTCGTCATCGGATCTGGGCTGCTGCTGGATTCTCGAGGCAGATGGTTTGACCGCAGTCTCTGACTCGAGGCTCGAGTCTGAGCTCGGGCCGGAGGAGAGACTGAGAGGGAGGAGGGAGAGAAGGAGAGAGGGAGGGAGGAAGAAAGACAGACAGAGTGAGTGAGAGAAAGAGAAGAGCAATGTGAAGCCGACACACTGAGGAAATACCACCGTCGCTTTGCTTTAAATCCGACTTCAGAGCTAATATTGCTATTTTTGGGCAAATCGGAAGATTTGGGCCTGTCTGTGTGAGGCAGTGTTTGCTTGGTCCAGTAGAGGGCACTCTGAGACATTTTAGTGCAGGTAAGAGAACGTAATTGCTCACTGCTTTTTGGTTCCTTTGATTTAAACTCTTTTAAGGAATTCTGAAGGCCATCTGGAATCAACCTGTCATCCCCAGAGCTGGCGAACCATATCCATTTGGTGTTTTTCTGTCTGAAATTTGGAGCAGCTGTAGTGGACGGCAGTTCCTTTGGTCTGCTGGTTCAGCCGCTCGTTCGGTGTGGGGCTGTGCCATGTCTGGGGTTTCCAGAGCGAGCGAAGCGCTGTTCCTGCTCCTCTACCTTTTACAGCGACCCTCTCCTGAGCCGTAGATTGTCAGCACGAGCATTGATTTCATACCAGTGGAAGGGCACAGGAAGAGCTGGAAAAAAGATACAGTGGCCTTGTTAACTGTGGCTGGCAGATTTGCAGTGCTTGATGACAGGACATGCAGGGGTTTAGATGACCGAAGTCACAGAGATGCCATCGTCTGCGAGGAGGAAATGGTACTGTTGGCTTTTAGTGGCTGTGTTTTACTGATCCATCTGAAAGCTAATGTGTCAAACTGGGAAAGAAGGATGTGGTGCACATGCAGGAATTATGGGGACAATGGAGGTTTTTATACCAGCGGTTAGGAATTACCAACATCTGGGATGTTATTAGAAAATCAAAGGAGTCGCGATGATGAAATGGGAGAGCACACTGATGGGAAAGGATTCGGACAGCCTGGCCTTCAGCATTCACAGAAATGCAGCGAGAAAATGGGATGCGCGACAGGATAATCAGTAACCGGGCTGGTTAACGATGAAGGCAGTTCTTCCCGTTGCTGTGGGAGGGAGAGAGTCCCTTGGCTGTGTGCTCCAGCCCTGTGGGATCAGGCTTTGTTTGCAGTAGCACTGCTACTCCAGCTTGTTTAATTATGGCTTACAGATTCATGCTGATTCACACGGCGAGAAGCTTCCTGTGGGCGACCAGTAACTACACTGAGGCGGGGAAACATCTATTGTTGTTACAGTAAATGATAGTGCGATGATTTCTGTTGTTTTTGTGTGTTTTTTTTGCTTTTAATCAAACCAGCCCAGATTATCTATCAAAACCAAAACAAAAATGTGTGTGTGTGTGTGTGTGTGTGTGTGTGTGCGTGTGTGCGTGTGTGCGTGCATGCTGATCTTTGTGTCTAAAGGTGCGTGGTTCCCCAGAGACTCAGGTGTGTTGGTTCAGGAGTGGAAAGGCTGTGATTGCTGGTGGCCGGTTCTCCATGGAGCAGAGTGCACGTGGAACCTTCAGTCTGGTGGTGGAGGGAGTCCAGGAGGACGATGCAGGGCGGTACACCTGTGAGGCCGTAAACGACGCCGGCAGTCGACAGGTTACCGTGGAGATCATCGTGGAAGGTACATCATTACCCACAGTTTCCATACATGATGTAAATTTTATCTGATGCCAACTTATTTTGAACAGGATTAGGAATATTACAAAGGTCTTCTTATGTCAGTGTTTTTCTAAAGGCAATATTTAGCGTGTTTTTTGCAAAGTTTCCCCAAACTTTCCAGTGTTGCTGCCCAACACTCTGTGTAACAGCTGTTTCAAAATTCCACCCCCGATTGACTATGATTATTTCAGTTACAAATGAAACTTGTACTTCTAAAAAGGTCAGAGCTGGGTGATATTGGGTGAGACCATTTGAGCTGCGTGTGACCTTTGTGAAGGGTGCATGTGACCTTTGTGAACTTTCATACCACAGAGAAATCCTTGCATGTTTTGAACTGTTCAGGTTTGGGGAGGGAGGGGAGTGGTGGCAGACAGCCTGATGTTTGTTCATATAGCTTGGCTAAACCCAGAACCTTCGATACGTGGCTCCGAGCTATAGCCAGTGTTCAGTAAGAAGCTGAAGTTTTGAACTGTTAGCACTGTCCCCAGGTCTGTGTTGGCACTTGTTTCAATACCAGCTCTGATACACTGAATATTGCGAAGCGAACTCATGTCCGAGCTCCTGAGATGAACGGGAAAGCCGTCTGTGTGTATGCGAAGTCCGCTTTTCTGCCCGTCCTCAACGAGGTCCGCGAGGAGCGTCCGTCTTCCTGCGGCGAAGGACCTCCGGCTCCTCCCACTCGCGCGCGTTTGCATTCCTACGCCGGCCCTTCTGCGGCCGTGTCCTAGCGTCGCCACGGCGATGCTGCTCGTACCCGCTTTACACCAGGCATGAAATGGGTGCTTACGCTTCCAGCTTCCGTCCAGCATGAGTGTAAACGCAGGCACGGCATGTACAGCTGTGGTGGTTTATACCTTCCCAAACAGTGACTGAAGCCCCCCAGGCTTCCTGGAGCCAAGCAAAAACATATGGCAATAATAGATGCTTTCTGTAACTGGTAGCGCAAACAATGTTTATGAGTTCGCATTTAGAGTGAGAGTGAGGGAAAGGGTAAGTGTGTGTGCGCGTGCGCGTGTGTGTGAGGGTGCGCGCGTGTGGGTGCGCGTGCCCTGGTTTGTAATGTTTTTTTTTGTTGTTTTTTTTCCCATCCATCACACAGACAGTGTGGGTGCAGTGAAGAAATACAGCCTCCCCTCTTCCAATAAACCAGGGTAAGGGTTTACTCAGGTTTCCTGTAAAACAGGATAACGGTTTGCTTAGTTGAGATTTACATTACTTTCAGTACTTTCACATGGGATCAGGCGTCTAACAACTCTTTACCTTCTATGAGAAATGTGTCCCACCGCTGCTGAAGAGCGTTTGTGTAGGACAGAGGACTCATCCGTCCATTAGCAAGAACTTTGAGCTAAATATCACTTTCACTTACCGCACTACCAAATATCCTGTTATATATCCACCCGGCTGTAGCTGCTCCTGTTATTAAATTGCAGTTTTGCTTCTGTGCTGTTCACTATTCTTGACTTTTAGTCTTGTTTTCTTAGGAGTCGTTCAGGGTTCCCAGCAGTAGAGAACAGACCCAGTATCTGGGGCGAAAGCCCACCAAAGTTCGTGACCAAACCGTCTCGCCTATACATAAGAGTGGGGCAGACGGGTAAGTTCTCAGCCAAGATCACAGGACGTCCCCAGCCTCGTGTCCAGTGGTTTAAGGTAAGATGGTGGAACTGAAGACACATTTCAAGGGGAGAAGGTAGCCGTAATCGGCCTTAAATTATTCTGGCGATACACTTTTATAGTGAATATGTTTAGGGAACTATGTAGAATGGTTCTGAGTGTGGCCTGAACACTGTGTGTGGACTCAACCAGGGTGACGAGGAGATCCAGAGTTCGGATCACTACGTCCTATTTGAAAGGTCGGGCCTGCACTTCCTGGAGATCCGCTGTGCGCATGCAGAGGACGCTGGGACGTACACCTGCCTGCTGGCTAACGGCGCCGGCAAGGCCTCCGCTACGGCCGAGCTCACCGTGCAAGGTGCAGAACCTGCTGTTACTGTACCTGCTCCATCGCCACCACAAATCACATGGGTGATGGCATTGAGAGGTCACACGGGATGCGAGGAACCAAAGCGCCATCTTTGTCATCGGTTTATGTCCTCGTTGTATCATGATATGTTGTTGATGTACTGCTTTACTGCAGATAGTTTGTTGCTTGTACACGTGTGTTTTTGCTAAACACCATGTCTTCTGTTTTACAGGTTCAGGCACAGATGAAGTTATGTAAGAACATATGCAAACAACCATGATCATTTCATCCTGTTCTCTTTGTAAAAGCTTTGTGAAAACATTTGTCAAACTTTTTTTACTTCATGCTTTTATCACGGGTGTTTAGTGTTTAGAGGAAAGCATTTGGTGGATTGAATTGCTACTTCTTGTTGTAGACTTTCTTCTAGCATCTTGCGTTTCTCCAAACAGAACCAAATTTCCACCTCATGATCTCACAAAGACGACTGCATCTTCTGCAGTCAAGAATACAACCAACTGCGTTATCGGCGGCCAAAAATCTACCAACTTATCTACATGGGCTGTAACCACGGAGACGCACACAGTAGTAACCACCACCACAGCAGCCAAAGACAACACACCAACCAGTCCAGCGGCACAGAAAAGCACAGTATTGTCATCGCTTCGGCCCACTAATGAAACCAAAGGTGAGGGGTCACCGGGTCATGGGTTACCCAGCTCTGTACCACTTAGGAGTCAACAAACCAAGACGGGCAGTTGCGAGTCCACCAGCAGGGAAAAAGAATGTAGTCTGGACTCAGAAGATACCAGATCTCGAGGGAGGAGCCTAGTGCCTGCAGGGGCGGAGCCTAGCAGAGAGGCCCGCAGACAAGCTAGGGAGAACCGACTAGAGGCCTTTGGAGCTCCACCCATCTTTGACTCGCAGCCTCAAAGCCAGGAGGTCACAGAGGGAGCTCAAGTCATGTTCAAATGCCAAGGTAAGTATGATTTCTGTTCCATTAATGTGTATTTCATCTGTAAATGTCTTTACACTCACCAGCCACTTTTTATTAGAAACATCTGCCTTGCACTCCTGTACGCAGTCCATTAAGTACACATTTCTTTTATAGGATTACAGACTCTGTGGCTTTCAGGTGGCAGGTTAGGGTTGAGGTTAGTTTTGGGTTAAGGTTAGGTTAGGGTTAAGGTTAGGTTAGGGTTTTCATCCACCCACTACTGCTCAGTTTCAGACCTCAGGGTTCCTGCTAACAGGGTATGTTTAGTAGTGCACAATTCTCAATGCAGCAAGAACACTTACGTGGTACTAACATGATGCTGCAAACCCCCCCAAAACAAATCAGTGCTGTAAGTTGCAGTGGTTAAGTGTGTATGTGCCCCCCCTTTCAAGTGTCGGGCTGGCCTACGCCTGCCATCAGCTGGGCTAAAGACGGTGCCGAGTTTGCCCCACGAGCGGGGATCAGCGTTGGGCAGGAGGGCAGCATCCACCTGCTCTGTCTGGAGAGCATCCGGAGCACAGACGCTGGCCAGTACACCTGCACCGCCGCCAACAGCAGAGGGGAGGCCACCTCCTCCTGGACAGTCGTTGTCAAGAGTAAGTCTGGAGCAGCTCTGCACCAGTGGCTGCAGCCTACTGGTAAAATGGACGGATGTGGGACATAGCAGACCGGGTTAAGACATTGTAATGCTTGATCACACACACACACACACTCACTCACTCACTCACTCACTCACTCACTCACACTCTCTCTCTCTCTCTCTCTCTCTCTCTCTCTCTCTCTCTCACACACACACACAGATGGCCTAAGAGTTTGCCAGTTTGTCATACTTTTGTTGATTGTCTGAATCATTTTCCCATGTGTAGTGTGTAGTATGTGATAGTTAAGGGGAAGACGTCATGGTGGTGGTTTAAATGAGTTTTTCATCAAATGGATTTTTTTTTCTGACTTAAAAGAACCGTTTTACTTTTAGTTCCTTCTTAGCCCATCTGTGTGCAGGTCAGAAAATTCAATTGACTAGTCTGTCAGCAGAAAGGCATTTGAAAAGTAAAGAGGAACAAAAATGTGTTGTGAATCTCTCTCTCCCTCTCTCTCTCTCTCTCTCTCTCTCTCTCTCTCGTTCTGGAATGTTCCATAGTAACAGGTTTGCATGGGCACCTGGGGTGTGAAGTTGTTATGACCATCCAGGACAAACCCGTTTGCCACATTCTG
>JAOXYF010000007.1:28683166-28714245 GCA_028565775.1 Sternarchorhynchus goeldii
CACACACACACACTCTGCTTTTCTGCAGTCTTTCCTAAGAGTTATAGTTGAGCTTAACCAAGGTTGAATAACTTTACAGGAGCGGTAAGATCTGAACATAGCCATACATAAAATGAGTATATTAACTCTCCTGTGCGTGCCCCAAAATAAGATGTAATATTAAAGTTGGTAAGGGAGGTTTGACATAAGGTCATTGTAAATTAATCTGCTGTACTGGGTACAGTTTGTTGACTAAAACTGAATAAAAAACTATTGACTGTTACTAGCTGGGCCACCCAATAGAGGATGGGTTCCCTTCTGAGTCTTGGTCCTTCCAAGGTTTCTTCTTAATCCCCTCTAGGGAGTTTTTCCTTGCCACTGTCGCCCCAGTCTCGCTCATTAGGGACCTGGACCCATATGTTTGTAAAGCTGCTTTGTGACAACATTTGTTGAAAAAAGCGCTATATAAATAAATGTGACTTTGACTTCTAGTCAGAACAGCGAGTGTCTTCCAGTTCAGAGCTGCCAATCAAAAAGCTTTGTGATTAAAAAAATGAGGTCTAATGTATGTCCATACTCACGAGTATTGAGTATGAGAATACTACACAAAACCAAGAGTCCATAACATGGATTGATTCAACATGCATGAACCATAAAATCATATAAAATGTTCTGAAATGGTCATAATGGTCGTGGACAGAAACTCAGAAAATTCATCAGTAAAAAGTTTTTCTTTGCTTTTGGTAGTCTACATATAAACAAACAAACCACAGGATTTGTGGCTGATTTGTGGTCTTTTAGAGTTTGTGTCTGTTCAGTTGGAACAGGGCAGAATTTATGATCAAAGCCAGGCAGTAAACAGTATTTTTCCTGTTTTACTCCCACCCCAAGCCACAAAAATTTAATTTATCTTTAAAATCTGATGCTCAAAAACCGTCCATGTAGAATGCACCTCTTTGTAATGTTTAGTTTTCAGACTTACTGCCCCCTGCCCCGCCACTCCTGCGTGCAAAGCACTTACCCATCTCTGTTGCCCCAGATCCAGGAGGGCACAGGTGGCATCACACTTGACAACACCGACTCTAGTAGCCAGCTGACCATAGCCAGTGGGCAGCAGGAGCACTGCGGCTGTTACACCATCGAGATCAGGAACAGTTTTGGCATGCGGCAGGCTGCTCTCAACCTCACCATCGTGGGTAAGAGCCCTTCTCACACCACCGGTGCTCCTCACTCTGCCAGCCTTTCGCCGGCTGGAGCTTCACTTTCACTGACACCTCGTGCCTCACGGTGACTGTTTCCACTGGACGAGCCTGGTGTTGGCCCCTTTCTCCCCCGACCCCAGGCTCTGCTGTATCATAAAAGCTCCTTGTTCAAGGCCAACGCCATCACACAGCACAAATGGCTTAAAGCCTCATTGCCATGTCAGTCAGTGGTTTATGGGTACATCTGTTTCTCAGCACCCACACTAGCAAACAACTCTCAGTGAACGTGCAGGCTGCTTTGACATGTTTGGCTAATTGAATTCACATAGAAATACCACCAGTAGTGTTTGGTCAGTAGTTTAAGAAAGAATATTAGAAATGTACTTAAATAAACTGTGTTTATGCCACTCTATGTCCCACTCTAATGAGAAACGTGTCCCAGAGCTGAAAATCCAAATGGAGTCATTTCCATCACAAAAATGGCAGCTCTGAGCTTCTCTGTTCAGAGTGTACTGCACACGCCACATCATCAGTTCGGGTGGCGTAACAGTCTTTCTGTTTTTCCTTCAGGGACCCTGTCTACCAGCTCAACTGTCACATCGTTTCTCACACAGCTGTTATACTGTACACAAACATCCATTACACTGAAAAAAAGAGAAGCCAGTTGGCTGAGAGGACTTGGCGTATCTTGAGGCCCGGTGGCTGAACTTTTGGCCAAATTCTGAGTGTTACCGGCTGCTTTTTCTCCTGGCTGTGGTCTCTGCTTCATAGTTTGCTGCTTGCAAAATGTAAAGTCCTATTTGTACAGGGTCATATGTCTTAAAGCACTGTAGAGTTCCTGTTATGTATTTATTTTTTACTAGATGGTGAAGACTAAATCAGAGCCCCCATCACCTGTTTCCCAGAAGCAGACATAATCATTTTCGTACCTCGGTACTGACGTCTTGTCTGGTGCTGCTGCAGAACCTTCACGAGTCCGGAACCGGCAGCAGTGACAGCCATGTGCTTTAGACAGTTTTGCTTTCCCATGCTGGTGGAAATAGGCACTCTGCGGGGAACTGTGCTGTACACGGGTGTGTTGTGTGTCCTTGTCCAAGCGAACGGTCTCCCACGGGCTGTCTGAGCACTCTACTGCCAAAATCAATATCTCTACCAAAGCTACATAACTCAGCACTGTACCCGAGGTTGTAGATCAAAATTGGCTCACTTTGATGCATCTCGGCACCTTAGTACCAAGCCAAGCCTGGACGGCATTGCATCTCCCTGGCTTGCCAGACTGCTTTCGTTTTGACCAATTTCTCCTGAACTCCACCCTACAGACAAGCCTGACCCCCCTGCCCGCGTGCCTGCCGCCACGGACGTCCGCAAGTCAAGCCTGACCCTGTCATGGTACGGCCCCACATACGATGGAGGCAGTGCCGTGCAGACTTACAACCTGGAGATCTGGGACTCGGTGGGCAAGGCGTGGAAAGACCTGGTGTCCTGTAACAGCACCTCCTACAACATCCAGAACCTCCTGCCTGGCAGGCAGTACAAGTTCCGCGTGAGAGCCGCGAACATCTACGGGATCGGCGAGCCCAGTGCCGAGTCAGCAGCTGTGGAAGTAGGTCTGGAGGAAGTGGAGGAAGACGGTGAGCACCACCTAGTGGTCACTCAGAAAATTGTTTATTGAGACTGAATGGGGGGAAAATACAGCTTGCTGTGAAGATTGTAGTGACATTCTTTTTAATTGTTTTTCAACAGCGAATAAGGGAGATGAGGCTGGGCGTTCAGATGATGGTATGTCTGCTACAGACTGGACTTTTTAGATATGCTCTGATTGACATTTATTTGCATTTGTATAAAAAATGGAAATTCTGCATATTGGCACTAACATATCTAATAGGATAGAAAATATGTTTATAGTTTCATATATATATTCAAACCTTTACACTGTCAGAGTCAGAGAAACAGCCGGAATACAGAAATGTGACCATCAGAACAGACGTGAAGGTTAAAGACCTGTATGATGTGGGAGATCGTCTGGGATCGTGAGTTTAACCTCGCCTTGCTTGAACAGTGATCGTCACACAAAACTACGTTCATCCATATGTTTGACTGCTTTCTTCTTCTACTGTTTCACATCTTCAAAAAACATTTTACCTTTGGTGATTTTCCTAGGGGGAAATTTGGAACAGTGTTTAAACTGGTAGAGAAGTCCACCAAAAAGGTGTGGGCTGGGAAATTTATAAAGGCATACTCTGAAAAAGAGAAGGAAAACGTCAGGCAAGAAATCAGAATAATGAATGACCTGCATCACCTGAAGCTCGTGCAGTGTGTGGATGCGTTCGAGGCCAAGTCTGACATCGTCATGGTTCTGGAAATGTAAGTGCTCCATTTTCATTCACTTGTATTTGATCCTCCTTCAGCCTTAACATTAACAGTTGCATATATTGGGCAGTATATGCCAAACTGTTTATATAGTTTCCCATAAATATTAGTGGCATATAAATATATTTTTGAGGAAGGAAATAAGGAAAAGACTTTTGGGGACTGGCATATTCTGTAATTCCATATGTATGCTGTACATCACATGTCTAGCTCTGCATTGATGCATGTTCAATGGTAATGGATGGAAAAAGCACTCATACTGCACTCATGAACTAAGCCCATTTCCTCTTCATTCCAGTCTAAACACAGTCGTGCCCTTCACTCTGCTGACTCTGAAACTGTGCTCTTGTCTCTGTGTTCTGCTGATGTAGTCACTGTGTTCGTCCTTTCACATGCCTTTATGCCGCTCCAGGTGTTCAGAGCAGCAAAAATATTTGCGATCAGTCAGTTTTAGTACCAAACATTACTCTACATATGTAAGAGTTGACCCATGGAAGATTCTCACGGTGTTCTGGCCTGTGCTGCGCAGGGTCTCCGGAGGCGAGCTGTTTGAGCGAATCATCGACGAGGATTTTGAGCTGACCGAGAGGGAGGTCATCAAGTACATGCTGCAGATTGTGGACGGAGTCGGTTTCATGCACAAGAAAGGCATCCTGCATCTGGACCTCAAACCAGAGAACATCATGTGCGTGAACAAAACGGGCAGCAAAATCAAGCTGATCGACTTCGGCCTCGCTCGCAGGCTAGGTATCTCCATCTCACGTCAAACGCTGAACTACAGTCTGAATAGTCATGTGTACATAACATTCAGAGTCCCACAAAACCAAGTAGTTAGTTTGTTCTTCAGATTTACCTACATAAAATCAGTGACTCTGTTCATTTACATCTTCTTCATGCTTGATGCTTCTTGGTGGTAGAAAAACTTTCTAGAACACCTTCGAGAGTCTTCGTTACGTGCTTGAAAATAACTGCTGCCCCACCTTTCTGTGAAATGTGTTTAAATGTTACTCTCTCTTACACAATAGAGAATGCAGGTTCCCTCAAGGTCATGTTTGGTACTCCCGAGTTCGTAGCTCCTGAGGTGATCAACTTTGACGCGATTGGTTACCCGACAGACATGTGGAGCATAGGTGTCATCTGCTACATCCTGTGAGTAGCACTGCTGTTCTGTTCCATGGGCTTCTCTGTCTGCACTCCCATCTCATGGTCTTTCTGCCACAGTGTTATGTTTCGGATATGATCGGGATGTGATTTCACGAGTCAGCGGTTTATGGGTTTATTGGGCACACTCGAGAGCGTGCGTGCGTGCGTGCGTGTGTGTGTGGTCGTGTGCGTGCAACAGGTTTTAGTCCGACTGAGTGTATATATGAGCTGCAGGCGGCTGATCTAAAGAGCGGACATGACCGTGAAGAAAGGAATCTGTGTGCAGTCTGGGCCTCCTGCTGTTTGTAATGGTGAACTGTAGCTGTGAGCTCTTCTGTGTTTGAAGAGGTCTGTCTCTGCGCTGGGCTTTCTCTATGTCTCTCTGATCCCCCCTAAATGCCAGTCTGGGGATTCTGGCTCCCAGCCAGCCCAACCCAAGTGGCTTAACTGTAAGGAGAGGAAAGACAAATACACTGTGTGAAGGTTGTTGGGAATTACAGCTCAGCTCCAGGCTATGCCTGGGCCCAGAAGAACAAAAATGCTCTTTTAAAGTGTAAAACATTTGGTGTTTCCTGGGGTGTTTCACACTCCAAAAAATGCAAGATGTACTGGTTTCAGTTAAGGGCAGCACAATTTATGAAATGAAGGTGAGAAAGTAGCAGTACTAGATTAAGGAAAGTTCAGGAAGCAGGCCCCTCTCCCCATCTGTTCGAGGTAAAGTTTCATTCAGCCTAATCTGATAGTGATCAGCATGCGTAACGCTAAACAGTTGTAATCACTGGCAGCTACTGCCCCCAGTAAAGAGACACTACAGCATGGTGGAATTACCCAGCTGTTCAGCAGATCTCAGAGCTGCTGTTTGCTCTTAAATTGCTTCAGTTTATTCACACAGCCCCTCCCCCGCCATTCGCTAACACCCTCACTCTGCTTTTGTCTCTTTGATGTTTGTTTTCTGTCTTGTCCCTTCTGTGGTCTTCCACTGTCTACCCCCCTCACTACCCCTACTTTCTCTTCCCCAACCTTTCTCTCTCTCTCTCTCTCTCTCTCTCTCTTTCTCTTTTTCTGTCCCTCTATCTGTCTGCCCCCCCCCCCCCCTTGGCAGTGTGAGTGGTTTGTCTCCATTCATGGGGGACAATGATCACGAGACGCTGGCCAATGTTACCTCGGCAACCTGGGACTTTGAGGACGAGGCGTTTGATGAAATTTCTGAGGAGGCCAAAGACTTCATCAGCAACCTTCTGAAGAAAGACATGAAGTGAGTTTTAGCACTCACCACTGTGGTAGGCCAGGAAAGACAAAATGTATGACTGTATAGAAAAAGGAAATCCCTGAGGTCCATATAAGATATGAGAAATAGCCTCTAATAAAAATGTACTGCAAATTCTATTTTTTTTTTTTAAATAATTCTGATATTTTTTTCATTCTAAGCAATTGCACCTAAACTCTTTCATTGAGTAGGGTGGGGCTATTTTAACACTTGTTATCTGTTTTGATTAACTACGCATTGTGTGAGTGAGAGTGGGGGGGAGTCTCATCGATGAGGGTGTTTAACATTTGGATACAGACAAATTCCTTTAATCAGTGAAAGTGCTGATTATCTGTCACAGTAAATGCACAAGGATTCCTGATGAATTTAAGAACTTCAGGACTCCATGAATTTATTTAATGATATTTACATTTACAACTTCATTAGTCGGTGGCATTTGATCATCTTCACAGAAATCTTCTGAAAATTTCCCCAAAGCTCTAAACTTGTTCTGTGGACTTTAGAGGCTAATTTAATAGGAATTTAAATGAATGAGTGTGTCATTTAAAGACCTTGTGGTAAAAATGTGATCAGTCATCACAGGAAAAGCTGTGTAGAGAGTCTAGGTAAAACTCCAGAGCTGTTTTTAAAATGAGATTGAAAACAATTTTTTTTACTGATACACTTCTTGAACTGTAGATTTTGAGGATTATTTGTTTTTTATACTGATGTATATATTGATCTGTGGCATGTTGCGTATCGTCTGCAGGGCGCGTCTGAGCTGTGAGCAGTGCTTCCAGCACGTCTGGCTCAAGCAAGATACCAGCAACATGGAAGCCAAGAAGCTCTCCAAGGAGCGCATGAAGAAGTACATCCTGAGGAGGAAGTGGCAGGTGAGTGGATGACGCGTGGCTGCGTGCCCAAGCGTCCCTTGGCTGGGCAGTGCCAAAGTGGCACCAGGGAACCCCCAGGGGTTTCCCCAGGTCTTGGACGCCTGACAGCGGCTCAGGACTTTTGACCTGGAAGCACAGGGTGGGAGAGGCGACTGTGGCATGCATGATTTAACGTTTACCATCTCTTCAGAAAACAGGACATGCCGTGAGAGCCATAGGCCGCCTCTCCTCCATGGCTCTGATGGCTGGCGTCCACGCCAAGAAGGGCTCCCCTACTGAAGGTACTATGGCAACACCATCCTTTCCCACCTCACGGTCTCCCAGACAATGTGTGCGTTTCTTTAATGTCAGTCTGTGAACCTCTGTCCCAGTCCCTTTAATGTCCACATGGTGGAACAGGGAGAACTGGTGTCTTATCATTACAGATGGCCAGAAATTCTCAGAAAAGCTCTCTGTGGTCTGAGTGACAATGTAATCGTTTTAACACTGATGTGTATCAGCGACATATTCACCTGTTGCGCAGAAATATCAGTTGTGCCTTATCTCCCTTTGTCTCAAAGTCTTCTCATATTACTGCTCTGCCATCCAAAAAAATATATTTTTTAAATATTGTTTTTGGTGAATAACACACGGGCTTTGTTGTCATGCAGAGGACAGCCGGTTGCTGGAGGAGAGTGATGTGCGGAGGCCGATGAAGCCCACGTTCACGTCGCTGATGAAGGACGTGGAGGTGGTGGAGGGCAGTGCCGCTCGCTTCGACTGCAAGATAGAAGGTACCAGAACGTCCACCTGCAGCCCAGGCTTATTCTGCTCCACAGCCCCTCACGCCCACCACCTCTGTTGCCTTCCCTCTCGGTGGTCGGTTTCCAAGCTCGCTGAACGTAATACGGGCTGCGGTGTTACACGATCTCCACTGCCAAAAAATATCCACCCAAATGCAATCATGTAGTCGGAAGCTGCAAATCAGCATGGTGGATGTTTACATTGTGCCTAGCAACAATGTGCCTCTCGCTGTACACCTACAAGGGGTTCTGAAACGATCCGAACTTCGGATAAAGCAGACGGTGAGTGTGTCTGTCAGGTGATTACCCATCTGGTAAAATGAGGCTTGTGCGCTTTTTTACCCATCAGGTTATCCAGATCCGGAGGTGGTGTGGTACAAGGACGAGCAGCCCATTAAGGAGACGCGTCACTTCCAGATCGACTACGACGAGGAGGGCAACTGCAGCCTCATCATCTCTGAGGTCGGCGGCGACGACGATGCCAAATACACGTGCAAGGCGGTGAACAGCCTCGGGGAGGCCACCTGCACAGCTGAGCTCATCGTTGAGCTGATGGGCGGAGGGGAGGAGGAGGAGGAGGAGGAGGAAGAGGAAGAGGAATAAATGGCATGGGAGGAATGGGTGATCTGAATGGGTCTTTGGCTTCCTCTCTAGGTGCATTGCGCTTGTCGTTTGCCTGGACTGCATGATGAGGATGTGCACGTGCTTTAACGTGATGTGCACGTGCTTTAATGTGACGCTCTCTCTTCCTACTCCTCTTTCCCTGCTCCTCTTCTCCTCATGCGATCTTTAACGCCAGCGTCAGGTGTTGAGGTATTTATGAAATGACTTTCATGTTACTCACATTCCATTTGTCATACGAATATTTGCAGTATTTAATTGTTGTTTTTCTTTTTAAACAAACAAGCTCACAAAGTGTGTTTACATACTCACAGATCAGCATTAGTGTATGTGAGAACCCTGTTTATTTTGGCATGGCTGTATGTAGTACTGTTTATTACTGTTTAAGGGCATAATAACTTTTATGCATTTGTTTGGAGATGTTGCCTTTCATCACCATTTTTTAAAAACAGCACTAACTGTTACAGGTAACTGAAAAGCACATTTTAACTATGTTTTACATTAGATATGTATGTAGATTGTATTTCTTGAATTTTTTTATAATATGGTCTAGTTTGACAAAGTGTAGATTACATTGTAATAAGAAACACTACATATGTAGTAACTCACTGTTATAAATAAATTTTATCACAAATATCACAAGTGTTTCTTTGGTGATTTACTGAAGTACATCAGAAAAAAGATCTACCTGCCAAAAATGTGCGGAACTGCGGAAAAACTGGCTTCAGAATGACGTGCACTAGATGTCGCTGTTGCTGCAATGTTGCCCTATTGGAAGAGGCCCACCCACTCCTCAATGACCAAATTCACCCTTCCTTTTCTAAAGGTCTTTTTGTACCCTAAAACAAAAAACTGAGTAGATTTTAAAATAACAAATGTATACAATCTCTGTGTTATCTTTGACAAGACCGTCAGTGATCCTGAATGAAAATACGTTTTTTAAGCACCTAATCCTCCAAATTGATAAGCGTCTATTGGCTTGAATGAAGCTCTCTCCTGGCTGGATTAAAGAGTGGGCATGGTTGAAGTGTGGGGCATCTCTGGCACAGACTACAATGTCTCCTCTGTTCGCTGTGGTTCTCTGCTCTCTCGTGAGTGTGCACTCCAAGCCTAAGAACACTGCTGCCTTTGGCTATCCTGCAGACGAATTTAGCAACATCTGTGAACCGGAGTCCTTCGGAGATCCCCCGACATAGAGATTTTATTGTTCCGACTTTATTTTTGGCATCTGTCTGGAATTTTACATTTCCTTGTAGTGCACTTAAAATGCAGAGGGTCTCTTTAGGCTGCTTAAGTTTCAACAGCTGTGGCTGGTGTTCCTATTTACTTCCTTCCCCTCTATATGGAGTAAAACACAAACATTAAGATGCTGTCCTCTGTTTAAAGCTCTTCATTTTAGGCCAAATGATTTGGCTCACACACTTAGACACACAGATGTCTCCGCGGGGGGGGGGGGCACTTGAGTTGTGGATCTTTCTTAGTACCGCCTTTCCTCTCTACAACGATCCTTTAATAAAATAAAAAATATATACAGGTAAGACACATGGGAGAATTAGGAATGTGTGCTGCAAAACGACTAAAAGCATGTGTAATTGGACTTGAAAATGTTTTAGTTGTCAATATATTGGATTTTTTGTTTGGGTTTATTTATTAATGTATTTATATGTTTGTTTCTGCGTAGACTATGCACACCAGCATGTGAAACCCATATTTTTTAAATGGGGGGGGATGACACTGATGGATTTTTTTCCTCCATTCCCAAGTACAAAAAGATGAACCCTGCCAGCTTTATTCTGATGTGGATAACGCCCTCTAAGTTCTGTGAAATTGTCCATCTGGACAATGCGAACACTCCCAAACTGATGTCACTGAAGTTCTGGACAAAGGCCACCTGAGGATGTCAGTTTAAAAGCATGTTTTATTGTTTGAGTATTAACGCTACTCGTTTTTTCACGTTTTAGTTGAAAATTGTGATTTTCGAAATGGTTATAGGTAAATGCGAACTTCAAATACCAGCATGCAACAGAACACACCACAGTATCTACAACTACGACTTTTGGCACGCCCAAAAGTGGGAGGCCAGTGTGAAAGGGAGTATTATGCAAGGATGCGATTGTAAACGGAGCGCAGCTCAGTGTAGAGCAGGGTAAATCGGAAGGGAGAACTGTATCTGTTGGTCAGAACTGGAAGGATCAGCGAAGTAACTACAGACGGGACTACTAAGTCTGAATCATGCACATCGTCACTTCTACAGCTCATTGGGAGTGGTGTGGAAATTGTGCAAGATACGGATAAAACTTACAACTATTTTTAATGTACTCTTAAATGTTGCGCTGCTGCTTTTAAAACGATATAATGCGCGAGGTAGAGTCATACGTTTGGATTGGTCGCATTTTGTTGTTTTTTCTTCGTGGATTTTTAGTGAAGTGGTAAAGCAAGCATCAAGTCAGTCAGTCTACAGAGTGGTCACAGCACTAGATAGCACAGAAGCAAACGTTTGCTGGGCAACCGGTTGAATTTTTTTAAAGAAGTCAAAGAGGAGTGTCGGTATCTGCCACAACAGGACTAAACTATGGGGAACGCAGGGAGTATGGACCAACAATCTGACATCAGGGGACATAACATGCCTTTAAAACAGCCCATGCCGGACCCAGGGGAATTAGAGGAAAGATTTGCCATTGTTTTGGTAAGTAAAGAATTAAACATAAAAAAATTAAACAATGGTGATTACTTATTGGTAGCTTCCCTGAAACTAGTCTTTTGTTTGGCTCGCACTGGCTCCTCGCTGGCCCACCTTGCAATGTGGGTTTGGTCACTGGACACTGGCGAACTAAAGTCACTCCCTTGCTGGCCAGCTATTGTGTGGAATTAATGAGATAGGTTAGCTGTACTAGCTAAGTTGCTACCCACCTACCAAGCTGTCGACGCGACACGCAAACAAATTTATAAATTGCTTTATTTACTGGTTTGTTATACACTGGTAATGACTGTGCCAGAAACCCAGCTGGCCTGTTAGGAATTCTGTGTTAATTGGAAACCTCACAAGGGTTTCTTTCCTGAACTGACAATGTGATTAATTAGCCCTGGGGGTAAGCAGAAAAGTTTGCTGACATGGATTTGCTAGCTATGCTATTGATTTGTTATCCATAAATTTTCAGTAAGATTTACCTTTAGGTTTATTTGGCCATTTAAAACTAATTGGACCTTCCAACCCACAAAAAGTTTTGTACATGAGAAATAATTTTAAATGTGTATATATATATCTGATTTTTTTTTTACTCGTTCTGTTTGAGAGAAAAACAGGTTTGGTGAACACATTTAACTTGATCTAACTGGTTAGATAGTAACGGTAGTTACTGTTAAATACTAGCAGCTAACGTTTTAATCTAGGCTTGGTCACGTGGTTACGCTTGGTTTAACTTCAGCGTGTTGGGTGATTAAACGGAATATTTTCCTTGCTTTAAAGCAAAAATTCCCAACATTAACCAGTATAATTCAGGCACTTTTATTTGTTTGTAATGACTTTTTGTAGTTCTAAACTTTAAAGAGCTGAGGTCGGTCCTGTTGTAGCTAGAAGATGCTTGCTGACCGCATTTTTCTCTTGTGACCCAATCCCAAATCACCTGTAGCTAATAAAATCACAATTTACCAAATTGATCTATTGTGTTGGCGACTGTTTCCTTTTTTAAAGATTGGATTTGAGGATAATGTTTTGTCCCAAAGAATTCTATAAGGGCTGCAACAACCCTGTAATGCGTAACTTGGTTAGCCAGTTGTTTACTTGTCCCAGTTTTACGATTTATACATTTGGATAAAAACATGACCTCCAGTCCTGAAGCTCCACTAACATTAGTTAAATGCACCCTCGTAACTACGATACAGGTGACTCCAGTCAGCACTCGAACACGCATGCTTACACTGGTCATTCACTTAGCTGTCCATCGGCAGAGCAGCCTGGGGCAATAGAGGGGCACTGGAACAATTAAAACAGTCTTGGAGGGGCTCATTTGGATTAATGTTTCACTCAGTCAGACAAGTGCCTAAGGCTGTAATTAAGCTCCTGGCTTGAGCTTCATTTAACTATTGTTCCATTTACTCTAATATATGTAAGTCTTCAGTTTAAGTCCATTGATGCCAAAACAATCTTGCAATCTTCTTTGGCATGAGAGAGTGATTCAATCAAGCAATCAATCAAATCAATTTCTGTTCGTCCATCCATATGTTTACTAATTATCATATGCGGTTAGCTCTGTGCATTACACATTAATTTTAATGACCTTTAATATCTTTTTCAGCTCATAACCATTCCTGATGACTAAACACTGCTGCAGTTTAAAACGACGAAATAGTTCGTTTGACTGTTTAGCGTTTTTTTTTTTTTTTTTTTTTTTTTTTTTTTTTTTTTTTAAAAACACAATTTAGGATATGCATGAATAGGAGGCAGGACAAACATTATTTACCATTACTGATGCCTGAGGATCATTGTGCTAGAGCACAGAATCACCCTGGTAGGTGGTGACTGGGATGATGTCTTTGTTTTTGACATACAGTAAAACACTCAAACACTTCTAACGCCTACGTTAATCACAGATCTTGGTGGTGTTCACTGCTTTTAAAGTCATGATGGACACCAGGCCCTGGGTAGGCTGGGGCTGACATCCAGATGATCTGCTTTTAAATATGATCACTGGGGGGGGCTTCATGTTGTAATACTCTTGTAGTGTCTTATGTTTTGTTTTGCAAGTCAAGTTTACACTTACTCAACCACACAGGGACTGCAATGGGCAATATGTTCTCATCATGAGTACGTTTCATTATATGATGTGCTTTTCTCGCCATATTGTAAAATTTCTAGAACAGTGATCAACTTGTAGGCAACAAGTGGAGATGTCACTGGTGGTTTGAACTTGCATGCTAACATGTAGCTCACAGATTGTCGGCTTTTTGCGTGATTGTTTTGGTTTTTCATTAGCCTAATACTTATATTTTCCTGCTGTATTTACTTAAATAGCTACAGTGATTTTTGTAAACAAAAATTCCTTTTTACTTTACTGCTACTGCACACGAGCTTTACATTGCAATTTTTATGTACCAACTTTCCATCATATATCTGAAATAGTATACCTTATGAAATTCTCTAAGTATCATGATGAGATTTTTTTCCATGATATTATATTTTCCTTTTACTAAGTACCTGTTCAGCTGTCGACAGTAATTGGAAACATTGCAGAAAGCCTTGGGAAAAGTACTTTAGTATTGTTTGGAATGGCTGAAGGCCAGCTAGCGAGTCCTCCGCTTTCTATGCCGTAATGCGCCGTTTGGTCTGTCGGTATCAGGAATGCAAGGTGCTGTGGATGTACAGCTCCACGTCAGACTCGCCGTTCGTGGTGTTCTCTCCCTGAAGAGCACCAGGCTGTTTCAAACACACCTCTTGCCATGAAATTGAAAAGCACCTTTGTTCTTTGACCTTGTTCAGGATGTTTAGTGTGGTCTGCTAAAAATACTATACACAATACTAGTCAAATAAGGTTCAACTAAATGCTTTACATTTGGTATGTTTATTTTTAGAACAGATTTCAACTTGTGGTGTTTTGGGCTTTTTTTTTTTTTAAATCTTTTTTGAGTAGATAACTGATTAGTGTTTCCTGTAAACCCTTTTCACTGGAAAAATGGAAATACCTATTTTCCTTAAAACAGGAGGCAACACTGTCTGGCATTTAGCCATACCTTTTCCTGCATGTCTCCAAGCATCAGGGTGGTTGCTATAGATACAGGGGCATTACCGTAGGCCACTTTTCCTGGGAAAAGAATGACGATGCTAGGTTGCAACATGGGTTTGAATGAGCACGTCCATCAGTTTTACAAGGAAAAGCAAATTTGTTATGAATCTGTGCAGAATTTGTGTTTCGTGGTGATGATACAACATTGTGAGACCCAAGCTGGGCTTTCTTCCAGTTTTTCCAGAGTCAAAGAGAAACTTTTCTTGCCTCACAAGTAGTGCAAAATCAAGCATCTTGGATATGAGTCAGACATGTATTAACTGTATAAGAGTAACCTGTTTAGAGCCAGTAACTCTTTTATAGCTCTACAGAAATAAAAGAAAACGGACACCACCATGTCTATATTTCCAGCGTATTTAATGTTTCCTGGTAGGAGCCATTATTAATAAACAAGAATTCAGTTAGCTTATGTTAAGTGTATCATGATGAAAAATGGACTCTTGCTCTAGTGTTTTTTTTTTTTCCCCCATCTGAGACCACATGGTTCCTCGTGCCAGAGCCTTCCCGGTCGCAGGAGCACGCGGGCGTCCGCGGGGTCAGGACCATCCATCGTAATTAACTCGTTGGCTGCATGCTGAATTCATCTCTGAGGCCGTTCTGTTTTTGAGAATCTACAAAACTTTGCAGTAAGAAGAGTGAACTGAATGTAATGAAAACATGAATATAAATGTTGCTTAAAACCAACGTGTCCAGTGGAAACAAAAGATGATGAAATAAAGTGAGCTGTGCGATTATTTCCACAAAATGAAGTTCGCCATGCCTGTGGTCTGCGCTGCTGGTTTTTTGTTTGCTTTTTGATTGAATCGGCCTAACTTTGTCCTTAAAAGTCACGTCTGCAGAGAGAGGGCTGACATTTACCCGCTTCCAGAAAACAACCAGATAACAATGATCTCCCAGCCCCCTTAGATGTGCATTTATTGTCTAGAACCATTAACAAGAGTGAAGCAGTTTTTTATATATAGGTAGTCTGCTGATGCCGAGTGAGATATCAGGCAGTGTGTGACGGTAAAGTGATAAGGACCTGTGTTCTGTGCCGTCGTTGTCTAATCATTCACCACCGAGCAGCTTTAACTGTCCTCCACTCTGATTCCTCCGCGCTATTATACAGTAGGTGTTTGTAGGAGCTCTACGTGAAAGGGCAGTCACGATCACACTACCCAGCAAAACAAGTTGTACACGGCATCCTGAGGTTATGAAACCGTAGCCCTCGTTTCTGTCGAACATAATTTCAGTTTCCGCATGTTTGATGAAGGCATACCAAAATACGACACCTATGATTTGATTATGATCTGATGACACACATCTATGATTCAGTTATCTTTTAAAAAAATTTTTTTTAAGTTCTGGCTTTGTGTGTTTCTGTTGTAAATCATCAGTGTATTCAGTCAGGACAGCAGCATTCTTGCCGTTATTGTAAGCACGTCTCATTATACCACATGAACAATGTTGATTGTCTGTGCTGCACACAGCGAGCTGACGGTAGCTGCAGAGACGGCATGCCCGGCCAAGCCAACAGAGCCCGCCTTTATTCTCTCCCAGAGCGGATCCTGGCAGTGCCCCCGAACCCCGTGGCCCACTACCACCCAACCCCCCCCCTCCCCCCCGGGCCCGAGCCCGAGCCTGAGCCTCTGCCCGAGCGGCTGGACTTGTGCCGGCCGTCCGCCAGCCTGGTGCCTCTGAATTTCTATGGGTTCCTGACTGTACAGATCGAGAGCCGACGGGTGACCTGCTGCTCAGTCGCCGCGGCGATCCCTTGGCTAATTAGCCAGTAGGAGTGGGATACGTTCGGGAGGCGGGGCCTTTGCTCCGGGCTTTGTGAAGCCGGGTCTGGCCGCGGTCGTGCAAAGCCGAAGCCGGGACTCCGGGGCCCGGTAAGCCGGGAATCTTGGCTGCACAGCAAAGCGGCGGGTGGGGAAACAGACACTTGGCTCTGGATTAATAGCAAGCTTGTAGCTGCACTTTGACTCGCGCTTACAGTGGGCTTTTCTCTTTGAAATGTAGAAGTTTTGGGGTAGTGTTTGGAGGCCTGTACATTTTCCACAGTGATTTATTTCAGTTGCGTTTCCTTTGTCATCTCATCACCTTTCAGTTTCATTATTTATAGTACAGGAAGGTACAGATGAATATTCTTCCTTCCCCCTTTCTTCTTCTTCACTCTATCTTTGCATCCACTCCTGTGACTCCTCCTTGAGAGGGTTCGTAGCAGTACTTCTGTTATTGCTATGTATCTAGTCACTTATTAACTTTAGCCCAACTCCCATTCTTAGGGATTGCGATTCATTGTATGGTTTATGCTTTTCTCTTTGACTATCAAAGTGATGAGATGCCGCCAGCAAATAGTAAAGGTGTTGGTTTCACTTTCTGAAATAGCAGGTATCATTCACAAAGCACCTGGCTGTTGAGTCATAGCGCAATGAGTCATAGCATGCTGAGGCACTGATTAAGACAGGCACAGTCACTGCCATGGCTGTCTTAAATTATGTCATACATTCATAAGTCTCGACTTTTCACAACATCACTGCTTGATTTCCCAGTGCGATTGTTCTCTTGTTCGGGGACGTGCTGCGGGTGATGTAATGGTCTGGTATGGCTTCATTAATAGCTACCAGTCACTGCAGTCAGAACGGTCCAAGTGTGCCACACAATACTCGGAGTCACTCCTGGGCACTGTGCCCCATTGTCGTGCAGTGCATTATGGGAGTACTCTAGGTTCATCGTGCTGGCCAAGATGGCAGCTGTTAGAGACCTTAGTGAGCATGTGACTAGGCTCAGTAAGAGGGGTGTGTGTGTGTGTGTGTGTGTTGGGGTGGGTGTTTGCTTTGACGAGGTAAGCTTCTAGCAGATCCAGCTGTTACTCATTGTAAAAGCAAAACACAGACCTTCATCTGTGTTCTCACACAGTGATAAGAATTCTCAGACAAAAACAAAGAAAGAACCAAAGCACTGTGAAAGTTTGCTTACAGACACCTATAGTCACCAGCAAAAGACAGTGTGGGCATTAAGTCTTATGGTGTTTTTCAAATATTAAGGACCTCTTAAATGAACAAAACCATTAGAACTAAGCATAATCCAATTATGGATAGTTAGCTTTACAGATTTGGACCTCGTTTTGAGTACACAGAATAATCATGTAATATTCCCTCCACACTGTATCCAGTAAACTCTCAAGCTAAGCACATCCTTATCTCGCCTGATTATGTGAGAGATTTTCCGATTCCTGCCCTAGTAAGTAGAGTCTCGATCTCATAAGTGTTTCTCTTTGTCTGGGTTTAGTCCCCATCATCTGCGCTCCTCCGTCTGCTTACTAAAGTACAGCCCACCGCCCTCTCTCTCTCCGTGCAGAAAGACAGCGCCTACTCACTCTCCCTCCTAATGGACTCCTGGATTGTACGCGGAGGGGCTTTGTGTCTGCCATGTTTGTACTGGGGCTTCCACGATGATTAAACTCATTTTCTGGACGAGACGGCGGGGGGGGGGGGTCTCGGCTGAGAGGTGGAGTTTGTTGGCTGAGCTCTTGCCAGTAGCAACATCTGCTGGGAGAAGGGGCGGTTCCACTGTATCTGAACATGTTGAGTATTCAGCTGAGGTTTAATGTAGCCCCAAGTGACAGCTGGCAGAGTGGGCCGGACAATGCGCCAATCTGTCGGCGCAGGTTAACGCTTGGAGCCCCCTCCCGCTAACCCTGTTGAACTGAAATGTGCTGTACCCAAAGTCTATATTTACTGCCATTTAAAAGCAGAATGGAGTCGGCTGTAGCGGCCTGGTGTATTACGGCGGCTTAAAGGGCCTTTCTGAGGCGCAGGGATCCAGATGAAGGTACTGCTACAGAACGGAAAGCCTTCTTTCCTCCTGAATGGTCTGCAGTTTGAAACGTGCCGTCGGCAGTGCCGATTACAACGATAACGTGGCTAGAATCCTGGACGCTGTGTTGCAAGCTGTGGAAATCACAGCGGTAACTTCAGTTTGGTAATAACAGGGTTGCAGAGCCAAATCTCATCATGGTACACCAAAGAGATGAATGTAAATGTCTGGAGAATCTCATGTTCCTTTAGTTTTTATGTTAAGAACATGGTGGGAAAATTCAGTCACTGAAGTTTTTACTAACTAGTGTAATTTGTTCAGTTACACTTTTTGTAGCTGCGCAGATGAACCAAAGTTGAAGAATTTTCATTGTGTTTAAAAGTGTCAAAACATTTTGTAAGTCTTTTTATAATGAGAATTTATAACGTTTCAATTTCCAAATGGAATGATTAACTAAACATGGCTCACAAATGGAGCTGTATACCCATGTACAATATATTCACATTATACCCGTTTTCTTGCATTCTTGAGTCCGGTAGATTTTTGCCAACCTGAATCCATATTCCACTCCTGTGTCCCGCTCAAATGCTTAATACCTTGGTTTTGAGTTGGAGTTTATTAATTGAATGATGTTATTTGAACCAAGTACAACATATACAGGTTGATGGTAGCTGCCAGACCTTGTTTTAAACTGAGATGATTTCCTGTTTTGGTTCCAAACAGTGCAGTGATTTGTATGTATTTTTCAGTACAACAAAAATGGGAGAGAGGACTCTGAATGTGCTTCACATCTCCACCTTTAATGTATTAAAGGTATTCGGCTTGACCGAAGTGCAATATTTGATAGCTTGGATCAGAATCACTTTGCCTGGTCCGTGTCGCCCACAACCCAAGCAGTCAGACATGTATGCAGTAACTTACAAGCTGCCAGTTCTTGGAGCGAAACAAAGGCCGTAAGAGGTTCATCTACAGAGTTTTATCATTCCGTCATGCTTTGTTTAACTGCTTCCAGAAGGTTTCAGTAACCCGATGCAGAACACTGGTTTTGGATCCACATTATTCACCGGTTAGAAGCTTCTACTAACAGAACCAATCTATTAGAGCCACATAGGTAATAATAGTAATAAGTCTGTTTGGTGGTCCTTTACTGGGAAATAACTGACCAGTTGGAATCAAATATTTTACAGTGGCACGTAATCAAATGCAACAAAATGTGATCAAATATGATGCCAAAAATGTTATATTTATTTTAAGGAGGAATGGTCTTTTTTTTGTTTTCCAGTGATTGTGATATGATGTATGTTACACCCCTTAGATCCAAGTCATATTTCATGAATCGAGGAATTTTTGTGCAGTGTCCTTTCTCTTTTGGACATGAAACATTCATTTGTGCTCAAGTCGCGGCTCATATAAATCGATGTGAACTTTTCCTGAGAACTGCATGACCATTTCATGCTGGTCTGCAAGCATTTGTATTTGGAACAAGCAAACACTTAACACACTTGAACACCCCCTCAGCCTTTAAAACCACAACATCTGAAGCCTTGGAAATGCCGTAAGTCGATAAAAAAAAATGTAAGTACTGGGAAGTGCTACTGTTTCATAGTCAAAACAGCGACGTTTTCAGTAGTTTTTGTATATAACCTAATCTGGCATGAGCGTGGACACACTGAGAGACTCAAGGTCGGTCTGATCAGATTGTTGTCTGTGTCCCTGAACGCCAAGGAGATTGGAACGTTTTTAGTACATTACTGTTGGTTTCTGCACTACAACAAAGCCATTTTGTCATTTTTACAGTGTTTACCCCCATAGCTTCATAGCTTGTTGTAATTCAGTACTTTTTCTTATTGCATAGTGCTTGTTTTCACAACACTCATTTCCACAAAGCAGCTTCACAAAACTTGGGATGTAGATTCTTAATGAGCAAGACAGCGGTGATGGTGGTAAAGAAAATCTCCCCCAAAAAGAAAGAGCTCACATTATAACAATAAAACATTCAGATGTATTCAAAAGGAAGACATTCTCCTTCTAATCTCTAAATACACAGGATGATAACAGTAGATCGTGGGACTGTTTCAGTCTTACACAGGTGAGTAAACGGAAATGGTTGCTCTCAGCCTATGGTCTCTCACAAACTGTCGAACACTAACAGACCAGCTTCAATTATTTTTGTGTTGTCATTCCCCACGAACCAGTCCTAAATGTTTCATATGTGTGTTAGACATGTTCGGCCTGTGTAGCATGGGAGGTAAATGTTTAATGACTCCCAGACACAGGCTTGGTCCAGAGAGTGACAGAAGGGGGGGGGAGAACCAGTGCATAGCAACCAATGCCAGACAAGGCTTGGAAACGAGCAAGAGAGGAGCAAGTGCATAGGAATCACCATCCTCATTTGTTTGGCTAGCAGGGGGCTGGTCACTGTGTTGGCTCCTCCCACTATGAGTGTAATTGCAGACATTTCCAGGAGTTGTTGACTTCTTCAGACATAAAGCTGAAGATGTCTTCAGCAGGCCTTCGGGGGCAAACTCATGGCGTTTTGCCAGGCTGCTGTGAACAGATACTTTTTATAATGATGGGCATTTGTGTCTATAATCTGTCATTAGAACCTCAGTAGCTGTTAAAACGCACTTTAAACAACTTATGTCAAAGCTAGAGGTCTATTTGTAATAACATGGAAATAGACCACATTGTTGACTTTCCCTTGCTTGCCATTTGTTTTGGGATGGATAGATGGAACAGAAATGGTTCAGCTATTGGAGTTCATAGTTAAGAATTAATAGACATGGCTATTTTACAGATGAGTCAAAATGTCATTCAGTTGTAGTCTGGCCTGTTTCTGCTTTTTAAAAAACTTCCTTGCTTTGTGAACATATGGTTCTGTGTTCTTTAGCTTCAAAGGATTTCACAAATCAGGATTTACAATTTTTTAATTACATGGAAGGTGGTGGACGTAACTCTAGTCTGCCTTACATAAGGCGAAAGGAAATGTGAAACATTTATCAGCCCAAGAAGCACTGCAGGGTTTTTACGAACGAGCGAACCGGTAGGTGAGGGAACAAGAATCGGAGCAGCAGGTCGATGGAAAAGGACAAAGGCAGATGAACACGTTCATTGCAGCTCGTGTTCGATAGTCTGGAAGAGCGCTTTATCATCCGCCATAAAGGCAGCTTTAAAACGGCACGAGCGGATCCCTGTCGTTACAAGCGCAGCCAGATACGTTGGTCTCCCAGTGATCTCCCTGCCGTCCTCTCCTCCCCCCGAAGGAGGGAACAGGGGAACGACGTCGTCGCCTCAGGGATGAGGTGGAGAAATAGAACAAATCTGATTAACACAACAGTGACTAAAAGGATTACACAGAAGAATTACACTCTTGGAACTTCATGAAGCTTCAGTGACCTTAACAAACCCCCCATTTGGAGATTAAAGCTGGAATGTAAGGTTGTTTCAGACCTCACTCTTGAAATTGGGATTATAGAAACTGGGCAGAGCATTAATTGTAAATCATGATGCATAGAAACTGTGTGCAAATGTGCATCTAACCTTGGTCTCGTTCAATCTTCACACTTTGGGGAAATATGTTAAGATCAGTTAAAATCAACAGATGATGGCAGACACTTGTTTCACAATAGAATTGAGCAGATTACAGAAATGCACTGCACTGTTTAGAAACAATCCAGGTAACTGGATAGAGAATTTCCTGTCTGGGGTCTGGATGGCTACCTCTCACTTGTCCTCCGCATAGTACGGGTCAAAGGTGAAAGGGGGGGGGGGGGAGAAACCCGCTTGTTTGGTCTACGGAAAAATGTATTGGCCTAATTATAAGACCCAGTTACTGAGTTATTGTTGTATATTTGATCTTCATGGACGCTTTGCTTACAAATACCTGGGCCCTAACATAACTCTTCTTGCGCATTATGCAACTTCTAAAGGCAGACAAGTAACCGATTAAGGTTAAGTAAGGAAACATTTAAAAAGTCAGGCATCATTTGAAGCCAGGAGGAGAACAGAAGCCAGCTTCAGTCTAGGTAGTCTTTTTTTTCAGGGTGCGAGGGATGGGGTGGTTGGGGCATCTCATGCTGCCGTCTCGGCTGTGGAGGGGATTTTCTCCAGACACTGCCTGTCTGATCCCTGCCCCTCCACCACATCCAGTAATGCGAGAAATGCACGAGCGAACGCCTCGGTCAAGAGGACAAGAGTGAAAAACCATGAGGGGCGATGGGGAGGAGAACACCAAGCTGATCAGGCGACTGGAATCACTGTGCCTGTGCCATTGGTTTTAGTTATTTATTTTGCAGAATGAAACAGGAACTTGGTTGATGCTTTTACTGCATGTCACAACTGGGTGTGTGTGTGTGTGTGGTAGTGGGAGGGTGGGAGAAGGGAATGCCCCCAAACGTGTCTGCTCTGCTTGTCGGACTCGGCCAGTGTTGAAAGCTACAGTGAATCTGCTGCGGAGAGGACGACAGGTTCAGCAACATCACTGACATGCCTCCACACTCTACAGCTGATGGAGGGTTTCTATTTACCAGCTGAAGCCAGGAATGTTGCCTGTAGAGAAGATCCCAAGCAGGCACACCTTTTATGCCAATTTTAATGTGAGATGCACCATCAGTAGAAATTAGGTCAGCCTGCAGGGGGTTGCTGCTGGATGCGTGTAGTTTTTGGATTGTGCCTGGAGCAAACGATTACTTGGATAATTGTTTATTCTGTAGATTATATATCTGCAGTCTTGGAGCAGTTTAAGACTCAGGCGGGCCTTTAATTTAGGTTGTGCCAGATGTGCTGACGGATCATCCGTGTCATCACCACTCTTGGACCCACACAGGTTTCCTCACACACACCTAGTTTATTTATCCGTTAGATTTGGGGTTTTTTTTCCGGTCATTTGTTGGTCACCGAATGAAATCATGTGGCTTTTATCCAGATCGTCAGTCACGCTCGTCATCAGTGTCTCTGCGACGGAATTGACCTTGTAATTTATTATGCTTGATTTGTGTATTATGCAACTCTATTGTGACAAATTAATACACATTTTTAATGCATTTTTGTGTATTCAGTCTGCTTTAGCAAGTGTGGTGTGGGTGGACCATTAGATTTCTTAGGACACCGCTTTCAATGAATGTTTCAGTCGAAATTATGACTCTTAAATATTTTAGATATGCTCTAGGCCTTTCTATGTCTATGTGAAGCACTTTGTCTTGCCACTGTGTATGAAAAGTGCAGTACAAATAAACTTGCGTTTGCTTGCCTAGGGGAGCGTTCGTCCCTCTCACTTGGAGCCCATCGTACGAAGGCGTATTTTCCAACTCTTTCCCAGTGTTTCCAGATGATTTTGGCGCTTACTGCATGGCATAATCTTTAACGGGATTGCGAAGCACAGTTGCACACACAGGATTCTAGTTGGCGTCGAATTTACAGCCTGTGTGTTTAAAAAGGGCTTATAGAAAATTGCCTAACTCCAGCCCGAACGCCAAAGTACCTAAAACCTACTCGAAAGCCTTTTTATTTATTTACCCTGGTCGGGCTTTGGTGGAGTTTTCTCTGGGCTGTATTTAGCGCTATCTTTAGCAAGGATGATATAATTTGTAGGTGGTCAGGCTGGTTCATGCTGTCCACGGAAAGCTAGTTAAAACACAGGTAAAAGAGTGTTGCTCGACCTCCTGCGTCGCGTTTAGATAGCGTCAATTAGTCGCGCAAAATGTTTTGCCCAATGCCTTAACCAAAGGTTTGTTTGGATTTGTAACGGTTTTATAAGTAGCCTTAGCAAATGTTTGCTTTCAGATATTACGTATAATTGCTGTAACGTTCATTAGTCTTTGTGCTATTTAAAACGGCCTCGGTATACGTCTTTTAGGAACACGACTAAAAGGTTTCAATCACCGAGATGGTTACAGTTTCTAAGGTGTGGTTTGGGTTTATTTTTGTTGGGACTAGTACTCATTTTTTCCTACTCGTTTTCCCTTCTCTCTCCTCCCCTCTACCACTCTCTCTCCCTCTGTCTTTCTTCTCTTTTTCTCCCCCCCCCCATGCGTTTCTCTCTATACTCCTTCCCTCCTCCCTCATATATTGTTATATTTTAATTTTTATCCTGACACGAGTGGCCTGATTATGTTTAAAAACAACTGTGGCCATGACTGTGTTCTGTGGAAAACGAGGAATTTGTTTTTGGTGATTTTTTTTTTTTTAATAAAAAATGTTGGTTGTTTGTTGCATATGATAATTGCTAAAGTTTTGGTAACTCTCACTCTTTCCTCACTCCTTCCCTTTCTCTCTCCCCCCCTCCCTCTCTTCTCTCCCCCCCTCCCTCTCTGTCTGCACTCCCATCGTATTTTTTGTTCTCTGTCTCAAGTTGAAAACCAGGTCAGAAGTTGAGCTCTTTCTCTCCTTTTCTTTTGATTTATGATACAATTCGAATTCAATCCACCATTTAACTACTGAGCTGAAATCCATTTCCCCTTGAACTTGGAGAATGACCGATCCTAGCTGTCTTCACCAGTTAAGAGCAGTGGACAGCAGGCCTCCTAGGCCTGCACAAAGTACTGAGGTGTTCTTACCTCACTCCACCACTCTTATTAAGGCTTCTTAATTTGAGAATGTGTTTTTAGCAGATGCGAGGCTAGGGTTACTGTGCTGTGTGCATATGTGTTCGGCTCAGCTGGACACGTAGGCTGTCTTTGTCTGGTTGTTTTTTGTTTTTTTTTCTCCTCTGGACTAATAACAGACTAGGCATGATTTACTGCTTCAAAATAAATATCTTCTATCTCTCAAGCCACCTGAGTGTGTGTGTGTGTGTGTGTGTGTGTGTGTGTGTGTGTGTGTGTGTGTGGAGTTCCATATTTGTTCCCGTGCATGTCTGTGTGGCAGCTGTTGGATTCACATGCTTACAGTCTCAGCATCCTGTCAATTTAAATCCTTCCTTTGTGACAAATTCGGACACTACACACGCCCTGTGATTGCCCTGGTATTTGTGGCTCCACAGTTCCATACCTGTCACTGGGAGGAGGAGGAGACCGCGGAGAGGTTGGTTGGCTGTGTCCGTTACACTCGTTCTCATGAAACTCCCATGAGATGACAAATGTACCTGAAGCGTCACCTCCTGGAGGATTTCTGGAGCCCGAAGCGAAGCCGGCCGGGGCATTTATAAGCACGCAGCCTTTTCGCACCGCTTGTCTGCAGACACTCTTTCTCCTTCAGCACAACGGCAGACCCAGGACGGAAACAAAGCGTGCGGCTCAGTGGAGCTCTAGGTGGAGAGCGCAGCTTGCCGGATTCGGGGTTCTCGTCGCACACGGCACGTTGTGGTGTTCCGCCCCCTTCTCCGACCGTTCCCTGGTAACTGGAAAAGACAACATTCCAAAGCGTCCCTCTCCCGTTCCCATGCCCCACACGTAAGCGTGTTTGAAAAGAACAAAAACAGCCTTACAGCTGAAAACACATTGTCAAGTTTTAACGCCACGTGTTTTTTGTTTGTTTGTTTTTGGTTTTTCTTTTCTGAGTAAAGATGATGGTAGATGATGGCTTCTTACAGTCTCAGACTAGTCACACTCATACCCTGCACTCTAGAAGAGGAAATGTTTGAGTTACTGTTTTATAGTGCTGGAGAGTTTGAGTGAGCTGTGTGTGTAAGAGTGGGACAGTTTGATTGTGTGTAATTGTTCCAATATTTTAGTGCAGTTTCTGAAGGGTGGGGTTCAGAGAGAGAAAGAGAGAGAGAAGCACAAAGGAGAGGAGGTTTGGAGCCAAACGTCGATGTTGACTACAGTATTTCTGGGGAGTTCCGTGGTGCAGATGTGTAAAAGTAGGGCAGAAGGGAAAATGGGGCTTGTGTAAGAGTGCAAAGAGAGACTTGTTTTCCCCTCGTTTGGAGCTTGAGCAAACACATGTGGGTGCACATCATGTGAGTGGAGACATGCCACCACTCTCTAAAAGCACACAGCTGCATGTGTGCAACACACTCCTCTAACTTCCTTTGGTGCAAATATATATTCAATAAACTTGGGTGGTGTTAATATGGTGGTTGTTCTTGTTGCTTGCAGACCTCATCAATAAATACGTTTAAAATGTCCCAATAAATGAAAGGGGAAGAAAACACTCATTAGCCTCTTGCTTACACTAGGCAATGACTTGATGATTAGTAGGAGTGTAAACTTAGGACCAAAATGTTTTTGATTTGAAAGACAGCAGTTCAGTATTAGTCAGTGGTTCAGATGATATTATAATATGATTCCTCTCAGTGATGTATGACCGATATCACTAGAGCAAACGCATTTTTAAATCTCTTTACATTCTTATTAAACTTAACTGGTATCAGATGGACAGTAATGTTTATTAAGCTCTGCTTGAATGAAAGTCGTGACTGGTGACAACAAACGATGGAGAAAAAACATGTTTAATAATCTCGAGGGTTTCGTCATAATCATCATTATGACAGTTTCATTGCATGGATCAGCATGTATGATAAAAATGCAAGAGTTTAGCATTAGTCTCAGAGAAAGCTCATACAAACGTGTATCTCCTTCCAGTATACAGTTAGTTTAAACAATGCATTTTTCTGTACCATTTGCCCTTTGACGGACTGATAAAGCCACACACTCGCACAGCACACGTGCACAAAGAGCTATGTGCGGAAGCCAGGGGGGATTAGAATGTGATGACTGGGTGCTATGCATGCGCTTTATTATGAGGAGGTACAGGCTCAGGTCAGAGAGACTCAATACTCTTCATCCTTATGATAAATCCCAGAGGCTCCATTACTGAGCTGCCATATCTCCTCACTCCGTTAGTCTCCTACCTCGTGCCACGTTACAAACTGTTCATGGCCTGTTTGCTTTAACCTGCTTTGCTCTGCGACCTCTTTTATGAGCCTCTGGATGCCAGTGGTAAATAAAATCCTCCCCTTTTGCTCAGGAGTCTTAAGTAAAAAAAAAAAAAAACCCCAAAAAAAACATTCAGGTAAAGCTCTTGTTTGTGTTCGTGTCCATTTCATGAACTTTTGTCTCTGTGTGTGTTTGCAGAATTCGATGAACTTGCCTCCTGACAAAGCCCGGCTACTGCGGCAGTATGACAATGAGAAGAAATGGGAGCTGATCTGTGACCAGGTTAGAGGCCTCCCTCCATCCCTCTGTTCTCCGGGTGTTCTCCGGGTGTTCTCGGTGTTCTCCGGGTGTTCTCTGAACTAGAATTCATTCTGAACATGGATATGTGCTCCAGTAAAACCCCTGCTTGACCTTGGCCTCGGCTGTAGACATAACCACGCGCATTTGTTGAAGGTTTAGTTTTCCAAGTGTTGAAAGCAGATCACCTGTTCGAGCAGCTGGCAGTTCAGCCGGTTCAGTTACTGATATTTGTGTGGATGAGAAATTATCGTACTGCAGACTCTTGTTTGAGAAAAGTTGATTAATCAAATGTTAGATCTGACAAATGCTTCAGTAAGTTCAAGATATTACTATACATGAACAATAAAATGGCTCCTGTTTGTTCAAATGCATTCACTGGTGATGAGTCTGAATCTCAATATTTATACTGATCATTGGGCAAAAAAAAAAATCTTCTAGGATCAGACACGATATCAAGTTATGCTTTTACAATTCCAGTGAATACACGAATTCAAAAGCTGCTAAAGCCATAAAGTGGAATTTCAGAACAATACTCTGTGCTGCCTGCGTGGAGTCACTTGAGCTCCATACTAAAACTGACATAAAGATGAGATGTTTGATATAAAATGTCATAACAAAATGACAAGAAAGAAGTAGCAAGCGCCGTGGCTCCTGACAGTCACTGATGGGTGTTGTAAGTAAAGATGACCCCTGGCCGGCTGCTGTGAAGAGCACAAACTTCTTAATTGATGAATTAATTGAAGGTTAAAGTCAACTGGCAGAACCCGCGCAAATGATCTTTTGGGTGGTTTAGTGTTCGAGGCCTTTTTAAAGAGAACAGATACAGATGAATGACTGCTGTGGTCATTTAGAAAATAACAAGCTGTATTTGAAAGCAATTCTTTAAGCAAAGTTTACTTTGAAAAGTATAAAGTGGCTTGAAAAGTATGTCTGTCGAGGTATTTTAACTTGATTAGCAAGTTATTTCTGTTGGTTTTTAAAATCCTCGCTGTGGACCATAATCTTAACGTATCTCCATATCTCTTCATCTTGCTTTAATGTCAGTGAGCTGAGTTTCTCCATAGGGCTTTAACATGTCTGGACTCAGACTTGTATTAACGTATTTATCAAGAGGTTAAATGTTGTTCAACTAGGCTGTTGCATAAAGAGCTAATAAGAGGAGAGAGAAGAGAGAAAGGTGTCAGTATTGTTGCAAGTATTATTATTAAACTTTTTAAAAAAAAGCTGACAAATGATTTGAATGTCATCATCTGGGCTACTTGTCCATTCATATGAACAAATGAAGAATGGATTTGTTCACCCAAGTTATCCTTGCATGAGACAAAATCACTCCCAGTTCATCATGCTTTCCCTCCACAGACCGTGCAAAGCCGGTGCTTAAAATAACTTCCATGAGCCTGAATTCAGAATTCCTCCCAATAACTGTCCACCCTGTCAGTTGGGGGCCTTTGGTTTTTCCGGAGAACCGTACTCCTTCCTGTTATTGTGCACGGACCCTTTTGCCGTTTATATCTGTAGAGCAGCCTCACCAAGGCCAAACGCAAAAGGGGACTGGCTTATCCAGTCTGAACTCTCAGAAGGGGTGAGGGGTGTAAATAGATTTGGAAGTTAGCATTTTTGGATTTAACTGGCACATGCAGCTCTGTTTCCATGAGGCAGTTGGGAAGTTGTTCCATGATTACAGTGTACTGGAATGTTTCTTTGTATAGCTGTGAAATTTACAGTATGATATTTTATCATTATCCAAGTTTACTAGATTAGCCACCCCTACAACATCCACATTTAGGTTATTTAAAGCTTTACAGTACCTCCCTAAACAGAATGATGATTTAAAAAGAGCATGTGTACAATTACTGTGTACAATTTATAAAACCTGTGTGTGTGTGTGTGTGTGTGTGTGTGTGTGTGTGTGTGTGTATAGAGAGAGAGAGAGACTTTAGGGACTTTTCAGTTTTGCAAATTTGGCATTAATGGTATCCTCACTGACAGGCTTTGTCGTGATTGACATCCCTACAAAACTCCTTTAGAAGAATTTAAAACTGCGTGTGTGGGCGTGTGAGTGTGTGGACGTGTGTGTCCATGAGACGGCAGTATTGGTGTAAATCCATTCTCCTTGTAAGCCTGACCTTGCATGTGAACCCATAGAGACACACTACCTTAACCTTCAACAGAAATGTCTCAATCTTCAAAAGAAATTAATGTGAGGAGCTGTCACGGAATAAGTTAGTAGTGAATTCGTGATTGGACTTCATCCCGTTAGTGACCACTAACCCTTAAGCTAAATACCAAAGTCAGAAGAAATGGCTGCTAGCTGTGATGTCTGTGATGGTGTTGTGTTTGGTGGGGGATGGGCAGGAATATGGACCAGAAGAGCAGGTCAGGAGAGCCCTGGGCAATGTCTCTGTGAACCTCAGAGTAGTAACCACATATACATTTTCAGGTTTGATGCAATTTTCAGCTATACATTGAAAAAGATTTTACTTTCAAAGTGCAGAAAGTTGGGGCCTCTCTGAAAGCATCTCTGAGACCTTCTTCAACTGGACATTCTCTGACCAAACGTTCTCCAACCAGACCTTCTCCTCCCTCCCTTGGATCTGCCCGACAAGGCAGTCTACAATCTTAGACCTTCCTTGGTGTTTAGTTCGCTTACTGTTACACAGGGGAATAGTGTTACAACATCTACTCTGCCTCTAACAAAGGCTGGCTGTAACAGCAAAGGTCTCATCACAGGTCTTGTTACATGTTGCAGGTCATGGTCTGCCTGTTGAGATTTAATGAGTTGAGTTCAGTTTGCCTGCCTGCTTAGGAAAGTACTAATTACAAGCATCCATTCAGTGTGGTGTGTAATTTGTACATTTTACTGGTATCCCTTGTTTTTCTTTATCAGGAAAGGTTCCAAGTGAAGAACCCCCCTCACACCTACATCCAGAAGGTGAAAAGCTATCTGGACCCAGCAGTCACCAGAAAGGTGAGTCCTGATTGGCTGTAGCATTTCATGTCTTTCTGCTCGGTGGTGTCAAACCCAGGAGGTGGACCCTGGCCCTAGAGGAACTCCAGGGGTCCAACCATCTGCCGGTTTGGAAAGTATTGTAGAATTCAGGGCACTATTCATTTCTGATGCAGAGAAAATGTATCGTCCCAAGAAACGTGCGCCTTCGTGGAGGAGAGTTAAACTAAAGAGAGGCGGTGAGTTGCTCTCTGGAAGAGAGATGACGGGATTGATGTGTGATGCCAAAACGGGTAACAAGCAGAGGGGAAAGTTGAATACAGAAGAGGTGATAAAATCTTCAGGTACAAAGGTTGAGTTTGGAAGCTCATGGGCAACTAAAAGGGGTTACTTCCCACATAAAACTAGCAGAACATCTAATAAGGGTTAAACTCCAGGGCTGGTAACACTTAATGCTGTCATGGCTATTGGATTTAGTACTGGGTGCTGGAGGTGGGTTTTTTTTATTTAATTTTTTTTAAATCTGCCACAGCGAGATACAGGGCTCCCCATGAAAGCACTTGTTATTATTTTGCGAATGCTTGCAAGGTGTATTTGCAAGTGCGGAAGGGCTATTTTTTTTAAAAAATTGGCGACGGCGATGCTCTGAGAAAACACCCTACCGTCTCGTACGTTAGCCAGTGTCCTGGGTGTTGCGCATTCCAGTCGGAGAGCTTTAGAGAGAGACGGCGACAAGAATGATGGAGGGGGAATGAGAGAGGAAAATGGACAGAGAGGGGAATGAAGGACAAGTGGGCGAAAGAGGAAGGACGGAGGAAGGGATGAAAGAAAATGGACTAAGAGGAAGAGAAAGTATGGGCTCAATAATGTGTTTGGGACAGACGTGGTGGAGATAAAGAGAGGTGGTAGGCAGATGACGAACAGAATAGAGAGAGCTATGGTTTTAGATTCTCGCTCGCCCCTTTTTCTTGCAAGCTGAACAATCAGGACTTTGTGTGGGTCTGAGCTTGGAGAGCGGCAGACTGCCTTCTCACAGCTTTACATAGGATGCATTCCACAAGCTCCTCTTGGCCAATCAGCTACCAGCAGGAAGAAGGTCATTCCAGAAGGTCCTGAAGAATGTCTGAGGCATTGATTTATTTCCAGTTTCCAGGATGACCCCTCCAGGGGAGGGGGGGGGGGGGGGGGGGGGGGGGGGG
>JAOXYF010000007.1:28725635-28744274 GCA_028565775.1 Sternarchorhynchus goeldii
CAAGCTTTCAATACAAAATGTACCACTCCCCCCGCCCCCTCTCCCTGGCTTAGGCCCTGCAGTGGAGACGCCTTCCCCAGTGATTCCACCTCCTCCCCCCATGGCTCCGCCTCTCCCTGGCTGTGGATCCCCTACTGTCATCTTCAACTCGGGGCTAGCAGGTAAGACTCTCTCCATCAGACCACATCAGAATGAACAGCCCTCACTTATGCTGCAGCTGGGCTTTGAGCTCATATAGATGGGCAATCGGGATTCTTCTTCCTCATCATTCTTGTACTTTTATCGCATCATCATCATCTTCGTCAACAAAACTTGTGCCAGCATGCATCAAAGTGAGGGAACAGTAGGTGCATAAAGATTTCAAATGTTTGTCATCAGTGTTATGATTTCTTCTGTCAGTGGCATCTGATATAGTAGCTAAAGTTGGTTACTCACAGCATCTTAGCACTGTTCAGGCAGTCTGGTCAAGCTCGACTAACTCCTGACTCACTTGGAGCCACAATCGTACTACCATAGTCATCCCTCATTTCCATAATGAGAGTACAGGCAAGCCTGTGTTCCCTATCCAGACTAAACATAAGCTATTAGAAGTGCATGATTCAATTTGAATTACCACTCTGCTGTGCACCAGCATATTGAGCAATCTTTCAATGTATTGGCTCTGCCCGAGAATCTGCAGGCGCGTCACAGCTTGTGTAGAGATAAGGCCTCAGCAAGGCTCATCCTGTCCGGGAAACGGCCCCTAGCTAGTCACGTCTGACACCCCACTGCCCGCAGTGTGAAAGTGCCTTCCCACACCGGCAAAGGTGAGCTGCCTTTCCATACCCCAGCGCACAGCAGCAATTCAGTATTACGTTGGCAGAAACATCTTGCAGTTAGTTTCTGATCTAGCGACCGGAGACTCCATAGGATGCCGTGCTGAGAACTTAGCAGAAGGTAACTACTGCGGCCAAGCCTGCAACAGTCGACTTGAATACCGTCCGTAATAACATAGTGGAGATTCCTCCTGCCTGTCTCGCAGTAATGACATTCCAGTGTAGGACTGGACTAGTCAAGTCATTGTTTGTTGCTAATCTAAAGGTTTATCTGAATATTTCTGTATATGTATAGTTTGGTCATATGTGTGCTTTCTTGCAAAGCATCTTTCATTTTCATATCATGCTGTGTCATTCTGCTAAGCAAGCTGGAATTTTCAGGCCAGCGGCGGAAGACGAACTTCTTATTACGTAACTGACGAAGTGGATATGGGACTAATGCTAATCACACCACTGAAAACGGGCTACGTCTCTGCTGATCTTAATAATTACTCCATGTCTCTCTCTGTCTCCATCCTTCCATCCTTCCCTCCCTCCACCTCTCTTCTGCCTTTTGTGCTGACGTAGAGGGACCCATCAGGTTGTTCTGTAGGTTTGCTGTATGTTTCTTATCTCACCGTTTCATCTCCATACTTGGAGTTTGCAGAGGTGGCATTTTTAGACCCAAAAGGCAAATACAAAGCTGGAAATCCAACCAGTTTGCTTGTCAAGCCTGAACCTCTGGGGTCCCACGGGAGTTTGAGCTGGTCGTTCCTACCGAAGCTGGGCATGAAATTGGATGCTGTATAGCAAGACCTTTCCTACAAATTACTCAGGCTCCTTGATCCAGAAATGAACATTTCTTTAAACCTCATTTTGCATACTTCAGCAAATAACAGGACACACATGCCAAAACATAAAACCACATGTTCCACGGACATGAAGTCTTTTGCTCTTACACTTGCCTATTGCAGTTGAGATCCATGACACCACTCTGAAAGCCCGTGTTCCGCAACCACAGTGGAGCCAGAGCCAGCTCAGCACAGTCATTTTTGTAGTCTTTGTACAATGTTCATTGTAGCCGCTGAATATTTTGACAGAGGATTCTGGAATTGCAGAGAGTCTTGATTTGAAGATTTAACTCTTACAACGGTTGCAGTTCATCAGACCATCTGTGTATATTTGGCACCAGATGCCATATAATGTCTGAATTTGCATTGTCGTGTCAGGGCTTAAAGTGCCATCTCCTAGTCACACCACCACATCTGTATCAGAAGTGTGTGTGTTGCGTTTGTGTTCCACTGCATGCTGAAACACACCACAGCTATGCTTCTGCCAGATGAGAGCTGATGAAAGCAAGCAAGAACATATTGTTGATGCACCTTTAGAGCACCCACGTTCAAAGCTCAGAAGCACAGCAAGGATACGGTGTCACTCAGTTGGAGCAGGTTGGACTTCCTGTCCCGCTACAGCCCTCCACACCACCAGGGGGAGCAGTCGTACGCCTAAAGAGCCACAGGCCATAATAACTCTGGAATTCGTGCAGCGCACTGGATGAGGTGGATACTCCCATTACCTCATACCCTGTGGGCAGTGCTATGGTTTTAAATCCATTCCTTGGCTCTGTTTTTGACCCTGATTACCCTGAGCCAGGTGATCAATAGCCTGCAGCCCTTAATTACCAGTCTGAGGGGCATTTGGAGCTGGACAGGAATAGAATCCCTGAGGAGTGGACTGAAATCTTACTGGCTGACAAACCTAGAGCCATTTTATCCAGTCCTTAGGAATGTCTTAATAGGTTGGAGCCTTAATTAAACACTAATGATTGCCACTAGGATGTTTAGTGGCTGAAGGAGGCGTGTTCAGTCAGCATACCGACGAGGAAACCAAAGCCTGCACCTACTGGCTGTCATAGGAGGACATTCTCTCTCCTCAAATATAATCATCACGCAAGGTTAGCGGTGAGCCAGTGTGTCTGCCTCCTTCCCTCCCTGTCGCATCACTGTGACTGAATGCAGCCCTACGCTTCCCCCAGAATGCTCTGCTGCCTCATTCAGCAAGGCGCTGTGATGTCACAACACTTTTTTTTAGCCTTTTTTTTGTCCTGCGTTACCCACAGTCACCCACAGACGCACACAAGGTGCCTTCCACCACCTGTGAATTGAAGCAGGCTGTACTTGGTGTGACTGTCCTCCACTTAACGCTTACTTCGGAGATATAAGATGCTTTTTTTGTGTGTGGGGGGTCTGCCTCGTAGCCGTGAAAATTAAGAAGCCCATCAAAACGAAGTTCCGCATGCCGGTGTTTAACTGGGTGGCGCTGAAGCCCAATCAGATCAACGGCACTGTCTTCAACGAGATCGACGACGAGGGGATACTGGAGGTAAGAACCTCCTGAAGCTGCTTCAGTCCAAACACTTACCATGGACGGTCAGTCCACTGCAAAAATAAAAACCCTACAGAATTTACACTTTGTGCTGAGTTCCAGTATATTTGTTGAGTGTATTCTTTTGTTTTTGTGTGTGCGTGTGTGCGTGTGTGCGTTTTCTCTCAGGATCTGAATGTAGATGAATTTGAAGAGATGTTCAAGACGAGAGCCCAGGGCCCCGCCATTGACGTCATGTCCAACAAGCAGAAGACCATCCAGAAAGGTCCGAATAAAGTCTCCCTGCTGGATGCCAACAGGGCCAAAAATCTGGCCATCACCCTCCGAAAAGTGGGCAAAACTCCTGAGGAGATCTGCAAAGCCATTCAGGTGTAAGTTACATCGGTCTAAAGATGAGGTGGTTGTTATTATTAAAGTTATTATTAGTCATTCGGGAAGTCAGGTCAGCTTTTCAGGAACACGGTGTCCCGTAGGGTTTCGGTCAGGACCACGCTAGCATTGCTGACGGGACTGACCTTCTGTTTTGCTTCTTCAGAGCCACTCGTGACTCAGTCTGCATCGCGTTAACGATCTCGCTCCGTAAACGTGCTGCTGTCTGATCTGCTACTGTTCCAATGCCAAAGGCAATTCCTCTTAGTGTTTGTAAACAATCTCAGTGCTTTCACCAGCTCCTGTGCTTCTCACACTGCTCAAACTGTCCACATGGTACAAAAACCAAGAGCCATCCTCTGACATTGTTTCATAACCAGGCTACGCTAGGTTGCGAAACCTGCTGTGAAACTCTCTGTGAGAGGCAGTGTCATCACAAACAATACTACTGATTATTGTCCTTGTCCTTCAGTCATGGACAGCAGTGCGAAAGTTGTTTATGCAGGACATAACAGCTGCCCCCCTCCCCTGCAATGACGAGCAGCCAAAGCAACAGATGCACTGTACTGAGAAAGAGCTCACCTTGGTTATTAGCTGGATACATTATTATTCCATTATTAGCTGTATTAGCGGTAGCCACAGGCAGGATGGTGGCCAGCTGGAGCTTGAACTCGACCTTTCTCCCCCGTCACTGAGTCTTGCTCTCCCCCGACCGCCTCAGGTTCGACTTGCGGACGCTGCCCGTAGACTTTGTGGAGTGCCTGATGCGCTTCATCCCTACGGAGGCCGAGGTCAAGGCCCTGCGGCAGTACGAGAAGGAGAGGAAGGCCATGGAGAACCTGACGGACGAGGACCGCTTCATGATGCACTTCAGCAAGGTGGAGCGCCTTGTGCAGAAGATGACCATCATGGCCTTTGTGGGCAACTTCTGTGAGAGTGTGGTGATGCTCACGCCGGTAAATACTGCTTTCTCTTTCGAAGGCTGGCTGTAATATCTGTTTTGTTTGGTTCCTGTGCAGCAGGAACCTAACCCTAAAGATTTGAGTTTTTTTTCTTCATGAGTTGCCTTTACTCCCTGTAATCAGTTTGCCAGTTTCTGAATCTCTTAGTCAACTTTTTTTTTAATGCCCGTTCCACTTTGTGTATTGGTTACTTAAAATGTTTTGGTTTAGAAGCAAAGATGTTCATAAAATGTTTTGGTTTAGAAGCATTTCTGAGTCAGGTTTTGACTTTTTCTCCATTTAACAGCAACTACATGCCATCATTGCAGCATCTGTGTCCATCAAGTCTTCACAGAAGCTGAAGAAGATCCTGGAGGTTAGCGTGCCATGCTCACAGCTGTGTCAGTCCCGTATCTGCATGGACACGCTGGAGCACAATGAATGCTTAGCTCATACCTTCCTTTCGTTCTCTCAGATTATTTTGGCTCTTGGAAACTACATGAACAGCAGTAAGCGAGGGGCAGTGTATGGCTTCAAACTTCAGAGTTTGGACTTGGTATGTCTCACACTGTCTTTTACAGTCATACAGTCGTAACGCTCTTGCTGTTAACGGTCATGACATCCTGAGTGCGTCTGCATCGCTCACCTGATCTAATCTCTTCCAGTTGTTAGATACCAAATCCACAGACCGGAAGCTGACACTCTTGCACTACATTTCAAATGTAGTGAAGGAGAAGTACCAGCAGGTGTCGCTGTTCTACAACGAGCTCCATTATGTGGAGAAGGCTGCAGCAGGTGATCTATACAGATTTGTTTTGTTTAAAAGTTTTCTACGTTCAGAATTTAAGAGGCGAAACATCTCCTGAATCTGGTTTATAACTCACACATGCACGTTCAATTAGCAGTCTGAAGTTTGTCCACAAGGGGGAGCTTTTAGCGATCATACGGGAGTCTGGTGTAATAGCGTGTGCATTTGTTACAGTTAGAGTAAATGATGGTTAAACTGGTTAATGGTTAGTAATTTAATAATAGTTAGGTTAGTAAACTATGGTTAAATTCCGTATGGTTAGATCATGGCGCGAGGGCCCTGTGCCAACTCTGTGTTGCAGTGTCTCTGGAGAACGTGCTGCTGGATGTGAAGGAGCTCCAGAGGGGCATGGAGCTGAGCAGGCGTGAGTACAGCATGCACGGACACAACACCCTGCTCAAAGACTTCATCCAGCAGAACGAGAACAAGCTCCACAAACTGCAGGACGACGCCAAAATCGCGCAGGTGCCTCAGCCCTCCTGGACCTTCGTTGTTCACACAGTTTCCTTGTCTTGTTTTTTTTTGTTTTTTGTTTTTTTTTTTGTGGGGGGGGGGGGGGGGCATGGTTCTCTTGGTGGAGTTGGAAAGCTCCGCCCATTCCAGCCCGTCTCACCTCTTGCCGCTCTCCTACAGGACGCGTTTGACGAGGTGGTTAAGTTCTTCGGAGAGAGTTCCAAAACCACTCCTCCGTCCGTGTTCTTCCCCGTGTTCGTGCGCTTCGTGAAGGCATATCGGGTAAGCCAGCCAATCACGTCCTCCCTGCCTCCCTGCAACAGCCACTCGTACATCTGAGAAGCCCCTCCCCCGCGTTACACCCGACTATCTGCTCGAGCGCCACCCCGCTATCGATATGCTTGCCTTCATCCTCCTGTCATTCTCTCAGCAAGCAGAGGAGGAGAATGAGCAGAAGAAACGGCAGGAGCAGATGATGATGGAGAAGCTGTTGGAGCAGGAGGCCTTGATGGATCAGGAGGATCAGAAGGTAAAGTCGATGGCATACCATATCTCACACGCCCGTGTAAAAACACCACCGGCGTTATGAATCCTTAAAAAGGAAATGAGTCATCACCGCACACCTGCACACAGTTGCCTCATTCTACTGTGTGACCTGGATTTTTGTAGATTTTTGCATGTCTTGATATCATGTGGATTTTGGCCAAAGAATAAGAGCCCACTAAATCAGTACTCGTGTGTGTGTGTGTGTGTGTGTGTGTGTGTGTGTGTGTGTGTGTGTGTGTGATCAGTCTCCCGCTCAGAAGAACAAACGGCAGCAGCAGGAGTTGATTGCAGAGCTAAGAAAGAAGCAGGTGAAGGACAGTAGACACGTCTATGAAGGGAAGGATGGGGCCATCGAGGACATCATCACAGGTAATGTTACCTATACACACACACACACAACCCCTCGTAGTCTGTGCTGGGATTGGCCGATGTGCTCTGTGCGAGTCTGCATGCAGAAGTTGCGCTTTGTAATGGTGTTCTTGATTAACACAGGAGTCTTAAACCACTAACCGATGTTGGGGCTTTTAAATCAAGGGCTTTGTTCAAATGTGTGCTGTGTCCATAGCTCTTATTAAACGATATATTTGTCGGTTTGTTTTTTTTAATAACTGTCCTGGCATTGACATGATTTATATATTTTTTTTGTTATTGAGAAACATTTTTCACCCATAGAGTAACAGCAGGCCTCGAGCCGAGGGCCTGCGGGAGGTCTGGCTCCTGCGCCTCCTCGCTCGCGTCGGGCTCGAGGTGTCGCAACGCCACACAGCACGTCTGCACTTGACCCGCCGCGCTCGGCGCCGGGGGCGTCTGGCGCCGTAGAGACGCCGCGCTGCTGTGCTAATGTGCTAATGTGCTAGCTGCTATGATGGCTGGTTAACCGTGTTTGTGTGTCTGCGTGCGTGCGTGCGTGCGTGCGTGTGTTTCGTCTGGACGCAGTGCTGAAGACCGCCCCCTTTACCGCGCGCACGGCCAAGCGGGGCTCCTGCTTCTTCAACGAGGAGCTCCATTTTTAAACTTCACACTCTCTCGCTCTCTTAAAGGTTGCTGGAAAGAGCTGCTCTCTCTTTCTATATTCTCTTCTTTTTTATTCACATCTCGCCTTTTTTATTATTTTGGGGTTTGTTTTTCTTTTGGGGTTCACTCTCACTCACTCAATCATCTGGATGTGCTCTAAGTATGTATGTATGCTTGCGTGATTTCACCTGCCCCGCCCCCCCCCCCGAACCTTGCATGAAGATGGGGGTCGGGAGGTGAGAGAACATCAGTCCCCCTGCATGGAGTGTCATCAAGACTTCATATTCCTCAGTGTAACATAACCAGCACCATCAATCAGAGCAAATGTAATTTCACAGTGAGCCAATGATGTTGGGCTGCACTAGTCAATTATTTTGAAGTTAGGGAAAAATAAAAGAGAATTAACTAGAGATTTTTGAAAGCTTTCACTGAATCCTACTGTAGTGTTTGTTCCAACACGGTCGTCTCCGACCTTTAAAACAGTCTATCATTTGTAGTTTTTGTGCTCTGAGGTTCAGATTAATTCCACACTATGGCAGTTGCAGACTTGTGGTGAGATCGCCCTCTGCTGCTTGCTTAGCAAAAGTACAGCTCGTATCTGCGTATTCTGAAGAACCCAGAATGGGAGGGTTGCTCTGCTGCCACCATGAAGTCTGAATAAGCTTGATAATTAAACGCAGCCAAAACTAAACTCGGTGTGCAGTGTGTGACGCGCCTTATGGCATCATTGGTTTGGCTTGTGATATTACGACTTGCTTGAGTGTTCATTTGTTCATGATGTGTGTGTGTGTGTGTGTGTGTGTGTACAATGTCACTGTTATTGTGGGTCATTTGCATGGTGTTCAGCATCCTCCATCCTTCATCCATCCATTTACACGCTTTGCTGCTTCGTTTTAATGGACGTTTGGAACCTCCTTTTACTGAGCGTGGATCGACAGGAAGTGCCTGTGCCACTTCCTGTTTTCCAGCCAAGTTACGGGGGGGGTCGTGTTTAATGAGCCTGTTGCATGAAGCATGAAAGAATGTTGTTTGCTTTGAACCCTTAAGCTGAAGCACGCCTGCTCTGTCAGCCCTACACTGCCTGATCATGTGACTTCAGTTGAATACACTGCATCTTGCCTCATGTACGCTCCCTTCCACGCTAATCTCTAAACGGTGCACCTTTCTGTTCCCCCCTGTGCTCTGAAATATTTACTGTTAGACATTATCGTTTGAATTTTTCTTTATTACCAGAAGCCTTTTCTGCATAACTGGGGATTTGCTTTACCGGCGTGTTGCTGGAGGTCAATGTGCAAAGCAGCTTGAGTGGTGGAGACGTATACAACAGTTCTGCTTTCATTAGCTCCATGAATGCGGCGTGCTCTCTATGGCCACTTTTACTGCTTCTTTACTCACCTCATGATTCTGCCTGACCTTGCAACTTTGCCCTCTGACCCCTGGACAGCTTGGTTCGGTGTGCTTTGCCATGTCCAGTCACCTCCTACTTTATTTTAACCTCCAATTTTGTCTCCTCTCCTCTCAGCCCTAAAGAAGAATAATATTACTAAATTTCCCAATGTGCACTCGAGGGTAAGGAACTCGTCCAGTAGCACCCCAGTGGTGATGGATGTTACTCAAACCTGGCAAGCATCTATTTCTATTTATCCCTCTGTTTTACCTAACCTGTGTGTGTGTGTGTGTGTGTGTGTGTGTGTGTGTGTTTGGACCTTAATGCCTGTTTGGTACACTTTCCTCCCTCTCTGTCCCTGTTCATCAGTTCTAAACATACCACGGTGTTTGATTTTGAAGGTACTTGTTCCAACATCACCCAGTCCCGTTAATTCAAATTTCCACGATGCCAAAAAGTTGGTCAGAGGTGACTTTGGAACACATACCCGACATACAACGCCATCTACTGAACAGCCCTTCTACTAATGCATTTGGAAAGGATCACTGTGACTAATGCAGAATAGATTCTACATTAATGTAGCCATAACCTGGACTAATTGCCCAATACAGAAGGGCACAAGATGTTCTCAGTTTTAAGGGTGTGGTCAGCAGCACTTTTAAATGCTTCCTTTTAGTGTCAAATTTGCCAGAGAAGACGTACCACATTTTTAATTTCTACTGAAATTCTCTAGATCAAAATTTCAGTTCAAAACCGGTTATTTCCAATTTAGCTCAAGCTGCTTTGTCCGATTAGCTGCCAGCACACCCAGCCTCCATTAGAAGGCTTCGACAGTGATTGACGGGTCTTTTATCCCATTACCTCCATCAGATCTAAGAAACCAGCCTTATAGGCGCGCTGATGCGGTGAGGAGGAGTGTACGGAGACGCTTCGATGATCAGAACTTGCGGCCAATCAACAATGCAGAGATGGTGATGTAACGAGGGCAGAGTGGATGTGATTGGACAGGCTGGGGAGTGGGAGAGGGGCTGGCAGCTTCTGTCCGATGGAACGACGAAGGACCGAAAGACTGGGGAAGTTGGTTCTGAATGGTCAAAATGTCGAGCTACTTTTGACAAGCCAAGTGCCTGATTTTAACATTTGCATGATCAGATGTCTTTTTATCTTTGTCATATGTGGTTTTGCTTCAAGCTGTAGAATATGACCTGGCTTTGCCCTTCAGAACTGGAAATGGATGTTAGTGCATCTCTCCTCGACCTCCCTGTGGAAAGAGTAATATCCCTGGGAGACGGAGCGTACCTATTGAAACATACTCGTTACTATGAGAGTTCATAGTACAAATCTCACATTCCAGTGCTAAATGCCATAACTGCTTTGACTGCACAGTGTGGGCCACTTTGTACTCAGTGGGGCTACACGTACTCTTAATGATGAGCTGCTGACTGGAAAAGCTGTGTAGCATTTTTGATCTACATGTGGCCAGATTAAAATGAAGAATTAAAAAAAAAAATTGTAACAAAAAAATACTGAAAGATAGATGGAGTACAGAGAGATCCAGAAGGAAATGGGTAAGAGTTATATGCAGGTATTAGGCTAATGTGAACCGTACGTATAAGAGTTACATACAGGTATTAGGCTAATGTGAACCGTACATATAAGCATCGAGTCCTGCAGTCAGCAGGGTTAGCGGGCCCAAGTGTGCAGGAAAACACACGCGCCACACAACTCGCTGAAGTATTAAGTCATTCCTACAGGTTCCAGGCTACCACACACTAAGCTCAGCTTTAGAGCCACAGAGTTGGAAGCCGACTCGCCTACATGTCTGAATTTAATCCCGTGAGGACACAAATCTACAGCAGATTACAATGCATTCCATAATTCTGCATGTTGAATGACAAGTTTTCAGTCCATCTACAGTGTATACCAAAGACTATAAACAGGAGAGGCACCTCAAAACACACTTGATGCAGTGGTTGTGAAAATTGGACTATTCTCAAAAAAAAAAAAAATTACTGTTGACTAATGAATACACTTCACCACTAACGACACATCTTTGAAACATGTTTAACCACTAAAGTTGAATCACACTCCATTTGGCTCAGGTGGACTACTGAAATGAAGACCAGTTCATTCTTTCAAAACAGGTGAAAAAGTGCAAAAGTTCAAGGGGGAGGGGGAAATGTACAGTTATTTTGCTACAAAATTTATTGCTTTTTTTTTCCCTTAACCTTCATTAGCACAAGGTTAATATTGTACATATTGTTTAAAACTGCATAAAACAGACTTCAGCATCCTGTTACATCATTTGAATGTTATTTTTAACTTATAGTTTTTCCATTCATTTTGTATATTTAATTAAACTGAACCATGAATCTGGTGCATCTTTAATGGCGCATGTAGCAAAGGGCTTTTACACGTGCCTGGTAGTATTAAGGCATTAGAATAACCGAGTGTTCAACACGGCAAGTCCACATAACTAGATAACAGGCATGTCCAAAAGCAGCACTCGTATCTTACTGCATTCCATCCCACTTCCTGAACTGGATCAAACTCGTGTGTGTTTTTGACATTTCTTTCTAATCAGATATTGTACGCTTCCAGCAGAAATTTGATTTGAATAGAATTTTGTTAGATCCACAGTCTGTCAATGGCAGTGATTAAATAAAAATATTTACATTACATTTTGCTTTGTTTCAGGCCTTTTATTTGAAACATGACTCAGAAAGGGGTGGAATCCCATCCCATAACGTAGTTAACATTTCCATAAAAGCTCTGTCCAACCTTCCCATTCATCATTTATTTTAAATGTTGTTCAATTAAATCAGTTTGATTAATGCGGACACACGAATATTCTATGAGCCAAAGAAAGTAGCCATTTAAAATCATTCAAGGGTTGTTTTATTACATTGTATGAATCAAAGTACTACACTTGTAAAATACCTTTTGAGAACATTTCTTTCAAAGCAATAATGACCCCTCCCCCCACAAAAAGGACAATGTACAGAGGGATCGGTGGTTGAAAGGCTGGGCCAAGTTTTTTTTATTTGCCTGTAAACAATTGTAAAGACTAACTACTGGCGACAGCAAAGTAAATGTACAACTACATAAACGTGTGTTTTGTTTTTTTTTGTGTGGGTTTTTTTTTGCAACACTGGGGGTAAAAGAAACAGAAGAGAATGGAAGAGAAATGGAAAAAGAACATCGTGCAATCTTGATGAATCACATTTACTCAGTGCTGAGCCCTATCTGGCAGTGCTCTCCTGAGAAGCTACCAGGAAAGTCCAAGCTGATGTTCAATACCGAGTGAGCACATTTGCTGAAATGCTCCACAGCAGAGAAAATGGCTTCCATGCAGGGCATCAGAATCTTGCCTGCATTGCCGTAGACATATGCATGAAGAGGAATGCATGTGTGAATAAGAGAGAGCGAGTGAGATGGAGAGAGAGAGAGGGGGTGAGTGATGGACATCTATGGTGCATCTAACTGCTCCAGGAGAGTTCTCCTCCTCTTCTCCAGCTCTCCTTCACTTAGTTCACTGCCTGAGGTCTCCCACCCCCCCTGGGAATAAGAGAAAGAGACTAAGACCTACCTTACAGCTGTACCTATAGGATATCAATCTTGTTTCTGTCAATTCTACGCACTCAGATGTCAGTTCTTCAACAGAAAATTAAAATGCAGTTTATGCTGTATTCATATTTACAGAAATGCAATTGTATACGCAAGTACAATATATTAAAACGATTGGGCCAATACATCCAGGTTTGGTCAAAGCCAGGTCCCACATGAAAGAGGCCAATAAACGTTGATGCAGCGTACACTGGACTCCAGTACAGTCGGTCAACTGTCTTCAGAGTACCATAGTGGGACTGCGAGTGGTGGAATCCAACCTCCCGTACCGCTACACTACCTACTAAAAGTGATCACTCGGCGTATGATACTAGAATGCATCACGTTCGGTTTAAAGATCAAAAAAGGTGTCCTTGAGCCAGCAGTGGCCCTACACTCTCGAGAGACCTTCTGCACACCGGAGCCCAGACCTCACCTCCTCTTTGGCCGCTTTCCTCTTGGGGGATTTCTGTTTGGATTCGGCCCGGCTTTTCCCTCTGGATTTCTCGTTCTCCTTCTCCTTGTCTTTGTCTCGCCCCTTTCTGTCCTTGTCTGCATCAGACTCGGGGGAGGCCTGGAGGGAGACGGGGGGGGAGGGGGAGGTCAGGACTAGTGGTGCACCAGCGCAGGTCAGCGCGAAGCCTACAGGTGCAAGTCTGCACCAGAACCGAATCGGGCCCTTTTTGAATGTGCTGCTAAGGGAATGTATTCTACGAATGTTCGGCGTTTCGCCCAGTAGTTTTGTTTTATTTTTTTGAGCGCCACTTTTTCTGTACTCACCGACTTGTGGCGCTTTTTCTTTGCTTTCTTCTTGTGCTTCTTGGATTTTTTATAACTTCTCTCTGTGAAAAGGAAATGCGTCACACCTGAGTTTCTGGTTTTGCGAGCAGCGGCGTAATTGATTAGCAGCCGTTATCAAATCGGCTCGGAGCGGGGCCATCTGACCGAGGGGCCACTGACCGGACTCTCCGGAAGAGGAGTGCTCCGATGGGGATTTAGACGTGGATCGCTTCTTCTTCTTGGAGTGATACTCATCATCCTCGGATTCGGATCCCTACGAGAGAAGGTTGGGTTAGCAGGAACTGTGTGTGTGTGTCTGTGTGTGTGTGTGTAAGAGGGAGGGGCTTACTGAGCGAGAGCGTGATCGTTTTCTGTGGTGCTTCTTGGATTTCTTCGAGTGTTTCTTGGTTTTGGAGTGATGGTGCTGGCACTCGTGCTACAGAGAAACAGTGCAGAGGGATGAGAGGAGGAGGAGGAGGAGAGGGATGATGATGCTCAAACAACGACACTCCAACTTAAGTGGCAAACCACTAGATGCACAATTACCAGTGTAACCATATTCAAAAATATATATATAAAAAAAATATACCTACAGGAAAAAAAAAGACTGGTTATTTTCTATACTTAAACTAAGAATGTGTATCTTAAAGAGGGTTAGCGTATTAATATTATTGATTTTTGGAACCATACCTCCAAAACGTGCATAAAATCTTTAAATATCCTCTTTCTTTCAGACTCCAGGGTAATATCCTCAAATGCAGGTTCCTTCAGGAATCTCTCCCTGACCTGAATCATGAGGAAAACCTTTAACAACATGAATCAACTACTAGGAACAGCTGGTGTGTACATTATCTTATAAGAAGATTGAGGAGTTGGTTCGTCTCTGTGCGATAGGCCGTACCCCCTCCCACGTAGTTTCGGGCTCCAGAGGGGGCGTGGCCTGCTTGAGCATGCTCTTAAAGGCCGCTTCTTTCCGCTTCATCTTTCTGGCCTCCTCCTTCTCCCTCTCCCTCTCCCTCGCTTCTGCTTTCTCCAGTAGCTGTGCGCGCACACACACACAAACACACACAACACTTATAAGCCAATCGGGGAAGTTCATGTTCAACTCGGCACAACCAATAAAATCAGTCATCATTACAGCCTGTAGGCTGTGATCAAAACAAACCAAAAGCACGTTCTTCAGCAATCTCTGAAGCGCGCACACACGCACGCACACACACACGCACAAGCACGCACGCACGCACAAGCACGCACGCACACCTCAGAAAACTCTCAAGCACAGTCCCATGCAGTGAAGCTTTTAGTGAAACTTGAACAGATCCGATGCAGAACGGACACTTACGCTGTTGAAGGCCAGCTTGATGTTGCCTGCGTCCAGCGTTGTGGCTCTCTTATCTGAACTGATCACGGAGCCAAAATCCTCGAAGCTGGTGCTAATCTCCACCAGGAAACCCTTATCCTGCACATACAACATATCCATTACATATAAGAATGGGCTTTGTTCTATTAGGAGGACAATGACTCAAAGTGAGGACTGGAGATCTAGGGACAAACGCTACTCTGAGTGCAGGCGGGTTGCAAGCCCCACCTTTAGGATGTCTTTGATGATCCTCTTCTCGTCATGATAACGAGCTTTAAGATCCTCAACGTAGAACTTGAACAAGTCCAGCGGCGTAGAGCCTGAGAAAGAGTGGTACTGAATGAGAAGCCTTTCCCCAGTAATCAGACCTCCGGAAAGAAGGACCCGTTTGTCCCGTGTCGGATGCACACTGGCGCCGCTGATGCCGGCGTGACCCAGCCAGAAAGGGGAGGTCAGAGGAAACGCGTCTCCTCAGCGGCTCCTCCGAGCGTTTTACAACCGTTCTTCCAGTAACCTATTCAGAGCGGCGTAGGAGTATACCCTTGACCGGTAAGAGGGGACTGAATGAAAGGTGTTGTGTTTATGAATTACTGAGCCAGCACTTACACATTTACTCCCAATGCCGAGAGCTTTCCGTTTGTGGCTTTTTATAAAAGGATGGAAATGATTCCAGATCAGTTATTGGTAGCTGTTATTTTCTATCAAGGGAGTGAGAGATGTGTTTTCTGACCTGGTGCAGCAGTAAAGCTGGGACAAAGGCAGAGGGAGGGAGCGAGAGAAACTCTCGCCATGTCTGACCTGGTTGGCCCAGCATGCTGGCGAAGCGCATGTCTGCACTGACGGTTGGATACATCTCCATCCATGCTGACATGGAGTGCAGCTGACCGTGGTCATGCAGCTCATCCAGAAATTTCTACACACACACACACACACACACACACACACACACACAAAAGATACAAAAGGTGAGACTCAAATCTCTTTATAGTTCCAGGGGGGAGGTGAATGGAGGTATGGGAGTTGGGAGTGTTGGCTAAACACATGAAGCAGCCTACTGAAATGCAGTTCCATCACATTTCTGTCTGTTTGGTTATACGTGCATCTCCACTTTGCGCAATGAGATGGTTACGTGGTCACGTGTCATTCACACGTGAGGGAGTGTGCGTGTGAAAAGAACGCTACCTGAAAGCTCTCCCTGTTCTTGCGCTGTCTGCGTCTCTCCCTCAGCAGGGCTTTCTGCTTCTCCTCCTCTTCCTCCTTCTCCAGAGCACGGATGTGCTCCTCGAAGCAAATTAGAGCATCTTCTTTGTCCATGTCTAACAGAGAGAGGGGGAGAGGGGTGACATCACCACCCCGAACTGTGCAAAAAAAGCAGGAAAAAGAACGTGTTTCTAACCGCAGTGAGTGATTGTGATTGTGTGTGTGTGTGTGTGTGCGTGCGTGTGCGCTTTCATACTCTGTAGCTCCTCATCCTCAGCAAAAGTGGGGTTGTCCAGGAGGTACTGCTGAGCCTCCGACCAGGTGGTGCGGTACGTAACATTAGCCATGTTATCCAGAATGTTCTTCAGGGCCTCCCAGTTCCTCTTCCTTAGCTGCTTGGCTTGCTCCTACAGTGTGGAGAACAGGCCTGAAGTACCAGCACACCAAGAAGAAGAAACTCCGACATGACCCGCATAGAGGAACCGCCACGCGCTTCACATGCTGTGCGGTCAGATTATTCAAAAGTTCAGCACCAAACACTGATCTCATCATGCCAGAGGAAATAAGAGGTACCTTCTCTTTCTTGGCCAAGTAGAACAGCACGTCTTCATATATCTCTAGCCGGTCTCTCTCTGGAACACAGCTCCACACCTCCAGATCGCCAAACATCTGCTCTGCTTTCCTAATACACACACAAACCGAGAATCACATTTGCTGCTGTAGTACCTCTCCTTGCCAGAAGGAGGAAGCAGTGAACTGCTTAGTTGTACGCTGCCCTCTGGGTTATGGGATGCAGCACTTGGGCACACTGGGAGAGCTCAGCCATGTGGAACCTGGTACACACATTCAGGCCCAGCCAACTGTACACTTACAAGGAGCAAATTATGTAAATTAGGTAATCACAGGGACAAAATTAACGTTAAATAAGCAAAACTAAAGGGCTGCAGAAGACCAACACCAAAGCTGCTCGACTTGTTTGTACTGACCAACAGGAAAAAGGCATGGACTGTTGATGTCTCCTTGGAAACAGAGTTCTGGTTACAGACAGACCAATCGACATTTGTGCAGCTGATCCAATTTTCCCTGACCAGTAACAGTCAATACAGAGCCAGTTGCTCCTGGATATGGAACAGTTAACAACCGGTACTCTTAGCAGACTGTAGTCTAACATTTAAACATCTTTTAATGAAGGTGACGAGGAGCAAAGGTTTTTAATTACGTTGAGAAACATTAGCTAAATAGTGTAGTAGTAGACCAATTAGAGAGAGTCGTTTTATATACAGGCTAATGAAGAGGCAGTCAAATCTCAAACAATAAAGGCTAAATGCACTACAAAACAATCTGTCAGATGCTGAACATTTGGAATTACGTGGAGACTGTTTAAACCTGGCATGGACTGGAGACTCCCGTCATTACTGCTCATGTACTGTTGCCTTTCAGGAGATAAAGGCAAAATTTAAAAATTTAGTGTAAAAATCAAGCTAAAACGTTTTCGCCAAAAGCATTTCCAGCCCAGCCTACCAAAGCACACGGTTCGGTGAGATACCAAGGCAACAGAAAGCCAAATCCTGAACCACCTAGAATGATGCAAAAAAATGTCATTACTTAAGGTATCGCAAATGTGTTTTTCTTTTTTTGGGGTTATGGGGGAGTGGGGGCAGCTATTTACTTCCATGTTGTTTCCATACACCTGGCTGTGTGACTGCACAGACATTTAGGGTTTAGTGTTGCCCAACACACACCCACCACCCCATCCTCACTTGTATCTGGTAGTAGAGGTCATTTTTTCATGGTTTTCCAGGAAGCGCTGGAACGTCTCTTTCGACTCCTTGTATTTGATCCTGGCTTCCTCCTTCTCTTCCTTCTCTGTCTGAACCTTGTAGGCGTTAAACGCCTGCTTCTTCTCACTGAGCTTGGGCAGGGCACTGCCACACACACACACACACACACACACACACACACACAGAGGAGACGAGCAATATTAGATTTCCAACAGTTTGGGGGTGGGGGGGTGTGTAATTAATATTTAATCCTTAATTAGGCGGGTTTCGGTTCAGGAGCGGTGGTGTGCGTTACCTGTAACGAGGGTCGTTGATGATCATCTTCATGGCCTGCTCCCAGGACGCGTTCGACGACACCCCCTGAAGAAACACGGGCACGCGGTTGAGCCCACCAGCACACCCGACCTAGCTGCCTGCCGCTGGGGGCAGAGGCACCATCCTCCTTGTTGACCCCAGCAGAGTTCATTTTTACTCTGCTGAATTCAATTAAACTTACTTCGCACTACCAGAGGCATCAACTGATTTATCTGCATAATGTGAGTTAATAACACATGTTTGGGTGAGGGGGAACTTCTGGTGGTGGTAAAGTTGTTAATTATGCACGAGCTTAAAGTTACATTTGCTGAAGGAACTGCAATATTCACAGGCACCCACGTGTGTGTGTGTGTGTGTACACATGCTGGGATGTGTGACAGTGACAGAGAAACAGAACGCTAGGCCGTAGACTCCACTCCAACTGTTTAGCTAAACCACACGGTGAGTGCTACAAAGCACAGGTATAAAAACACTGTCAATCTATAGAAATACCCCTGGCTCATGTACACGGCCGTTCACGTCTCCCTCACCGTGCCTCGGAGAGGAGGAACAGGGTGAGGAGGTGGGAGAGGAGCGCAAAACACACTGTGGTGTTTGGAGTAGAGCAAGAGGTGAAGGGAGAGGAGGACGGAGGAGGAGTGTCGCACGTTTCGGACGGTCTCTCGTCGTAAAGCGCCGCTCACTGAAGCATGCAACAGCACCCTCACCCCCTCCTCTGCTCCTGCCCTTAATCATACAGACACAGCAATTAAAGGGAGCACAGAGGGGAGTGGGGAGGAGCCTCCGAGGACCGCTTTGTGCCACAAATTAAAGCATGCTAAATATAGAACCACACCCAAGCAGTCATGGCCGCGACCAATACAATATCTGAAGCACCACGGAGGGGGGGGGGGGGGGGGG
>JAOXYF010000007.1:28744323-28758700 GCA_028565775.1 Sternarchorhynchus goeldii
GAGAAAGAGAGAGAGGGAGGGAGGGAGGGAGGGGGGGGAGAGAGAGATCCACACCTTTTCCTTGAGCAGTTCTTTGAAGGCCTGCTTCGCCTCTTCTTTGGTGTTCCACTTGTAGACTTTCTTCACAAGCTCGGGCCTCTCCTCTTTAGCTGTGTCGTTGCTGTGGAAACGGCGCAGGGCACAGACACATGTGCTGAAGCATTTCCATTACAAATCAAGTTGGCAAACACCTGTCCGAGCACACGGGACTTTGATGTGCCGAGGCCAGACCTGTGCTGAACCTCGGCTGTGATCGAGGTCCTGCTGGGTGGACAGATAACAGGACGACTGATGATGGGCTGAGAGAAGGATTAACCCCAGGAAAGCAGTAGAGGCCAGACAGATCCAAAATGGGCCCAAACCTGGCCCGGGGCAGAGCCACACTGTAGCTAAACCTGACAGGGACTGATCCTCACTGATAAGTATCTGTCCCAGACTAGTTTTTCACTGCCATTCACCATCAGTTTTTGTTTATATTCGCATGCTTGTCTGTACACGGCCGTGTATAAAAGCGTGTTACCTGGCTGGTGTCTCGGTGCTGGTTACGTCCTCGCTCACCGGCACCGTCGGCTCACTGCTGACCTCAGGCCCTTGCACGGGCACCTGAACAGGCTGCTCTTCGACGACGCTCGTCGCCGTGGCAACGTCAGCCTCCGCAGCGACGGCGACGACGGCTTCGGCGACGGGCACTTCTGCCGGCACGGCCAGAGTGGGGACGGTGCCAGGAGCCGCGACGTCCGCCGTCCTGACGCAAAAACAAACGAAACGCCAACAGACCCAGAGATTCACCTCCGCCCCACAGCGCAATAGAAGATAAAATGAGACTAATGCCATAACGGAAGTCCTAGAAGAGATTTATACAAGCCTGAAGGCTTACCCGTTCTCTTCTGCTTTGATCATTGCTGGGAGAGGGGAAAAAAGGAGAAAGAGAGAGAATCATGTACTGAGCTACAGATTTGGTATGAACACACTAGAGACATGACTGGCCCAAAACTGGTGGTCGCATTAATAATTCACTAAAGCCCTGGTAATATTTATAAAAATGCAGCTAAACTCATATTCCGAGCCTTTTAAATGAATTAAGCCACCATCATTCCTACTCCCAACCAAACTGTGCTAAACATAGATCAACAAGGGCAGCCAGAATCTCCAGAGTAATACTTTAGCATGCTTTCATCCAGCCTTGGCCTTTAGCCGTTACACTATTCGTTATAGAGTTGATCCACGCCTTTTCTGGGTTTAACCCCACCTTCCAGATCCTCCAGCTCCTTAGGCTTGGTCCAGCGCGACTCTTTAGTCTGGGAGTTGTAGTAGTACGGCTTCCCCGCGTCTGATTTGTACTCCTTCCACGGGCACTTCGACAGCAATTGCTGCAACAGAGTAAAGCAACAACATCGAATTACCACCCTGCCGCATCGGGCACCAAAGTTAGCGCTTGAAAGCGGTGGGGTCTGTGGAGAAAAGGAACTGACACGCAAGCCTTTGTGCTGATTTGAAGTCTTTTAGGGACCTTATTGGTGAAGGATTTTGGACAGATGGCTCAAGATAATGACATGACCTTTAATACACGCAGCCACGCAGTGTTGTAAAAAAAAAATACTGCTTTTTACAACACTTCAATAACTGGAGACATTTATTAAGGCATGATGGTGCATGACTAATCAAGGATAGAGAAAGAGGAGAGAGGAGAGAAAGAGAGAGATATACTGACTCATCTTTGACCCATAATTTGACCCATCTTTACCTCTGCAGGAGTCTTGAGTTCATCCGGTTTCTCCCACGTGGACTGCTTTGTCTCAGTGTTATAATAGTACGTCTTCCCATCCAGAGACTTGTGCTCTGTCCACACGGATTTCTGCACGAGTTTGCATGTGTTCAGTGTCGGCATCAATAGAATAGCAATAACAGAAGCACAGGAATCCAACATATCTTGTTCTGGGTATTATTATTATTATTAATGTTATTAACTTCTTAAATACCAATAATCCATGTATTTCTGGCTGAGGTAATGCTAGGCTAGCAGCAGTGCGGCTGAGGTAATGCTAGGCTATCAGCAGTGTGGCTGAGGTAACGCTAGGCTAGCAGCAGTGTGACTCTACCGACCTTTTTAGGCTGGTCATCTGGAGGAGAGTCATTTGCTGTACTCTGCAAGAACAGAAATCAACACTGTCAGAGAGAAAACTACCTGCTGACTACCAGTAATTTTAATGATACCACAATGGCAAATCTGCAACATTACTTTTGCTTTGCCCTAAACAGCAATTAGCAAAATAATATTCATCATTTCCACAATATTCTGATTACACTTACAGTGGTTCCTGGTGCAGCAGTGGCTAAAAGCACAAAAAACGAACAGCACAATTCAGGAAACAGTAATCCCAATCATTATTATATGAGAAACGATCATCATTCACTTCTACCATCATGTTAGGTGTCATACCTGCAGTATCCACAGGGCTAACGCCAGGCTGTATGGACAGAAGCAGAAAAACCAGACTGAGAATCCGTTTATAACAAACAACACGGCAAATGCTTCTGAAGCATTAAATAAAAAGAACAGGTGAACATGGCAGACTGAGCAGGAGCCACCCTATAATAAAGCTTTGAGTGATGGCAGCACAGGATGCTCCTCTGTCAAACAAGGGCGAATGGGGAGGCCAGCGTGGCAGCTCTCCATGCCAGCGCTCCATCTAGTAGCCTCCACCCGAGGCCCCAAAAGGAGAAGAGTAAGACGAGAAGTGATGAGGGGGCGGGGCAGGTGGCGGTGCAGTCATGAACTAAACGTAGCTGTGCAGTGAGTTTAAAAAAAATCACATTTACTTAAATGACATGACTGGAAGGTTCCACAACAGATTGTATACATCAGAATCAGGATTACCCTGGTTTTGGAGTACCCTTGGGCACAAAACTGCAATGAGGCAATTAGTTATAAACAAATTAAAATGAGCGGGAGAAGCACCTGCAGCGTTACTCTGGATGCTGCAACCTATTCAAGGTTGAGAGCCGTTAACCACAACTCTAAATTTTCTGTTTACACACAGCTTTAATAATGAATCGGTTCATCAAATCCCTATATTCAAAAAGGATAAATCTAAAACAACTCAAAAATAGGAGGTTTTCCTTGGTAGGGGAAAAAATCATATGTGCTGTAATATTATTTATAAACGTGGAAGTTCTCATTAGACTGAACTCGTGTAAAAATGGCATGCCTGAGCTAAATTGGTCACTTTTCCCTGTTTGCACTGCATTCATTATGCAAATTCTAACACCATTGACAGTTGTTAGGATCTATTTCTAACTGGTGAAGTTGGCTGGGAATGTAATGGGGGCTCCTTTACCGGTCCTGTAGGCTGCATTGCCGCAGCTGGCATTCGCGGTGGCATCATCATCCCAGGCAACATTGGTGGCATCATGCCTGGCATCTAATAAAAGAGATTAATGAAAAATTCATCTGGGTGGCTAATTTCTCTCCAGCATGGCAAAGGGTACAGCAGGGGATTAATACACAGTGTGAGATGAGAGGGAGCAAGCCTGTGTGTGTGTGTGTGTGTGTGTCTCAACCCCTTTTTGAAGTGTGAAGCCACAGCTTGTGCCCTGTAAAGAAGCAGTCGAGCTCTCTATCTGCAGCCTCCCGGGCTTTCTATCTGCAGCACCTCTTGGGCGCAACACTTCCACCATCACACCTTCTGATGGAACTAATTTCACCAGGCGCACAGGTGGGGCAACAAGCCTTTGGTTGTCTACAGAAGATGCAGTGATGGCAAAAATAGCCAAAGCTAAATCTTACATCATTAAGTCCTTGTTAAGAATATGGCACCCCCTCCCAGTTTACCCAAGATAATGGTTTTGATGTCTGACATGCAAACAGCACATCTAATGCGCTAATCAGCAGTACAGCATGTTTTGTATGAACCCAAATGGAACAGATATAAACAACATGAGTGCTTCTTTTATTATTATTAGAAAAAATAAAACTGAATTAAAGCAACACGTCACTGTTTATTGTGATCTATATGTCATTATGTCTCACCTGACCCATTGGAGGAGCTCCCATTGGTGGCATCATGGGAGGCATCATCCCTGGGGGCATGGGAGCCATGTTGGGAGGCCTCTGACCCATGGGTGGCATTCCCATTGGTGGGAAGTGAGGTGGCATTCCCGGTGGTCCCATCTTGGAAGAAAAAAAGGGAAACAAACAAAACACAAAAAATGTAATGATGTATTTCTAAAAATACACAAGCAGTGAGACAAACAAAACCCAAAAATTGGCTCTGACACCAACTTACAAAAGGCGGGGGCATCCCTGAGGGTGGGACACCAGGAAAAGGTGGTGCTTGGCTTGGGCCATTACTACCATCAGCTGAGGACTGTCATGAACAAGAGAGCCGATATAGTTACCACTAAAGGCCTTAGTATAAGAAGCTATAATACACTTTCGGTACTGCTGTTCAGTATAGATAGTCGATTTTTATAGTGTATTTATAGTGTGTCAGTTATATCTAGTATTATCCAGAAGGAAGATGTTCTCAGTCCGAGCTTCTTTCTCAGATAAATAAACAGTTCAAAGTTCACAAATTTAAAGTGGAATGTAGCTACGGTATTATTTCATAATGGAAGAGAGTTTAAAGTAGCCATGTGAACGTGTGAGTCTTGGTAGAGAAGATATTTAATACGAACAAATAACTAGCTAGATATAAAATACTGATACTAGGGAAGGTTGTATCACGAAAAATATGGTCAAATGTCTGACAAGTCTAAACTGCATTTCCTTACAAACGAACATATCCTGGCTAACCTAACAAGCTAATTTGCTTAACCTCACTAATTATTACTTTAACAAAAATATCTAACTAATTACATTTCAATCTATCTCGAGTAACCTGTAGCTAACAACAAGAAGCTATATCTAGATATTTCAGATCTTGTAACTTAGCTAGCCAAGTGGTTGGGTTATGCATACCGGTTTTGTTGAAGAGACATGGGTGCATGTAACGTTGAGCTAACGTAGCGACTTAGCTAGATAGCTAACAAACTAGCTTAGGTTGCTAGCTATTTTACGGTAAACGTTACCGTTACTCGTCCGCAAAGGAGCTCCGTGCCATCGTGAAATGAAAATTACCCTGTTTATATAGTTACATACCTGCATGATTGCAAAATGAGTACAACTGATTTCTATAGCAACAACCCGAATATTAGCAGCGACTATGCTAGGGATAGCGAACAATCTGTAGCACTCATTGAAACAACACGATGCGCCGAAGTAAATGGTTACAATGCTGCTATACAGGAACACTTCGAAACAAACGCGCTAGCTAGCTAGCAAGCTAGATGAGTGGGTAGCAGTTTGTAAGTCTTAAACGACTGGCTAGTCACGATCATATAATTCCCTAAAATTAAGCATATTCCGTTTCTTCAACAATTCCCTACAGTATGTTGCCAATATAATCATCCACAACTATAAACTCTTTATAAAATATCGGGTACATACAACTCACCATGTTGACTTAACATTTAGCAGCCCAACTTCTCCGCCACGAGACAATAAACTGTAAGCTGATTGGAGGCTTCCTTAAAGTTGAAAGTTCAGGAAAGGAAAGGTTGTGCTTCATCGCACCGTACTGCGTAAGCAGTGCGCAAATCAAAAACCTGTAAATCGAAATAATTTGAATTGTTTTGGCACTAACCCCAATTACTATAAATCTTCATTAATTTTGATAGTTATATATGTACGTTATTTCAGGAAAACATTTCTACTGACTCATTTACTCTAAATTATTTAATCCAATAATAAACAGTCAACGTTTATTAGTGTAGCTGAACTAGAGTGAAATCAAACTATCGGGTATCAGTCTCCTTGGTGTTTCCAGTTTAAACATAAAGTTTCTCAAAATATCTCTACTTCACCAAAATCTACTTTTCATTTTGCTTTTAAAAAAGAAAAGGGTTGGGGAGATTTATTCAAGTAGAAAGCTAAATGTGAAAGCACCATGGATGTCTCTTGGCCATGTAGTAAGGATAAATAAGGAAAGGACAGTCACAGTGAGTTTTTGATGATCAGTTTCATAGATAACTTCTCCATGCAAAATTTTCTTGTTTTTTTTTCGTTTGTCATGACCTGCCCACAGTATAGTTTTGGCAATATATTCTTGTATAAAAATGCATTATACCACTGTTCTCCCTGAAGACCCCAACAACCACTTGCAACCAAACACAAAAACACCACTCCATATTTGACAGTAGCCTAGTTATGATGTTCTTTACAATATATGCCTTCCTCTTCCTGTAGTAAATATAACTTATGAAGACTAAGAAAGGTCTCATCTGACCCCAACACCTGTTACCATTCAAAGTGCCAGATGCTTTAATTTGTTCGTGGTATATCCTGGGCAACTCTTGGTAAAAGATTTGGAGGTTTTTATGACTGTTTTTATGCTTTGTCCATTTCTTCACCCTAAAACTACAAACTGTGTTCCAATGTTTTTCTAATGATGTCATTAGTTTTTAGAAAAAAATGATACTTTAGTAGTTAGATTTTCCTTCTGGGGAAAACCATTTAACTATGGACTTTGAATGATGAAACAGACACATGCTGTCTAAAGAAATGCTCTGTTATAAAAGTTTCACAAAGCAAAACTTGATATTTGAAACACAAGGGAAATCAATCACAGCAGCCTCCCATGATGCAGTGATACTGAGCAGGCAAAACAATATTGTGTCTGACACAGGATCTATTTATAAACTCTCTGCAGGTAGCTAGGAAAATCAGCCTGTCTCCGTGTTGCCATGGTCATCCGTCATGCTGTTTTAATTGGCTACATGTTCCTGTTTACCCATAAAATTTATTTCTTTTGCCCTACGATGGGCACTTTTTTGTTGCCCAAAATATTGCACTGTGACAGTTCAGTTTGACTTTACTGCAAACCTCTGTAGCATAAGATGTTTGATCCCATGTCCAAGTGTTGCCACAGGAAATGGTGAACACGCACACCTAACAAAAGGAAAATATTCCTTCTCTATTCCAAGAACAAATCAATGCCAGATATTAATTTTTACTTTTGTTGTATAGTCTCTAATGTTCCAGTTTAATCTGTCAAACAGCAGGTTATTAGAAGCAGCTATTTCATATTCTTTTATATACTTTCATATTCTAAGCTATTACAAACATTAATAGTAAAAAATAAGGCTTTTTCTGGATGACATGACAGAAAGATCAAGTAATTTTCACATAATTTGCTACCATCTCTGAAGTTCGGTTTAATGTCGACTTCAAAGCTTTACAAAATTGTGGGATTCTTACAAAAGAACATGGTAGCTCTGTGACACGTACTGCTTCCTATTGTTGATTCCTGCTTTGATCATTTGCAACAAAGGATAATATCAGAAGCTAGTAAATGGGCAGACATACAGTGCACCAAACTAGAATTTTCAAAACACAGCAGTGTTCTTTTTTTGGCATAGCCACTCTGATAAGTACAACTTTGAAGCAAACATGTTTTAAGTTTATATTCACGCTAAAAACATTTAAACTAAAAACTTCACATCTCCATGTTACCATACAGGTCCTATGTTAAGTCAATAATATAGTACTTAATTTACAAAATTAATTAGTATTTTGGTGGCATTGTATTTTAATTGCTTAACTTGAACTAACTATTTGGGGCAGCCTTCTACAAGCTTCTCAGAACTGGAGTAACTCCAGAAATAGGGTAACTGCAGATCTTGCTCAGATATGCTTTTTTAGTTCAGTCCATAAATCTTCTATGGGATTCAAGTCTGGTCCTTACTGACTGCTCAGATACTTACACTTTATTGTTTTTAAGTCATTTTCCTTGGAAGAATGCTAAAGATCATTCTCCTGCTGGAGTTTTGGCTGATGTTTTGACATGCTGCTTCAGTATTTTTTAATCATCATCTTTCCTCCTAAAGCTATCTATTCTCTGAAGTGTGCCAGTCACTTTTTTTTTCAGCAAAACACTTTCAAAACATACTGCTCACACCCCTGTGCCTCATAGCTGGGATGGTAAATTTTGGGTCAGTCTTTTTCTTCCACACAGTATACTATGGTGAGGGCTTAGTTTTTGTTTCATTTGGTCAGCGAACTCTCTTCCAAAAGGACAGATCTTTCTTCTAGTGTCCTGGCTACAACTTCTAGTGTCCTGGAGATCTCCTGTAGTAGTGGGAGTAGGGGTGTCATTCTTTCAGCCCTGCGAATTCATTTGTATTTCCTCTCTTAATGATGCAATGTAATATGGTCCCAAGGATATTATATTTGCATACCATTGTTTGCACATACTGATACCTTCAATTGTTTTGAAATTGCTCCTGAGGAGGATCCAGACTTATGGAGGCCTACAATGGTTTTCTGGTCTTGATTGAATTGCTTTGATTTCTTCATGGTATCAAAAGCAAAAGAGCACTGGCCCCTAAATACAGCCATAGGACCAGTCCCAATGAACTCCATAATGAGAGGCCAAACAAAAAGAAATTATATATATTTTTGCAATGTTGCAGACTGATTAAAGGGACAGTCAGCTGTAAATGTATACATTTGACACTGGAAATGTGATATAGTGAATTAAAGCTGAAATAAATCTGTCTCTAATCAATTGTTTTAAAATGACCTCTGATGTGAAAAGTAGATGCCCTAATTGACTTGGTAAAACAAATGCATGGTAACATGAAATGTGTGGAGTTGTGAAAAACTGAGTTGAATATCTTTAGCCTGGAAGATATTTTGGTCTTGAGTGTATTTATGGATATCTTACCAGACTTTGTCTAAAAAAACCCTCTCATTAATAAAGGTGGTTAAAATGAAACAGGATTTTTTTGTTCTTTCAAATCAGACCATTTAAATTATTCAGTTCAAATGGTTTAAGAATTAACAAGGAATAAATTAAGATAATAAATGTTTAATTTACATAACACTGTCAATAATTATGGCTATTATTTTTAAACATATTTTTTATTTGGTCTTGATTTAATGTGTTTTCAAGGCATACATTTAAAGATTATATCTACCAGCACTGAAATAATCACTGTGATCACTTAGAAATTCATCTCATTGTACACTGGACATTGATAACATTATGCAGTGTTTGGAATACATAATAGCAGTGTGTAGTTTTAGGATCTTGTAGATAGCATCTTGTGTAGATAGCATGGTCTTGCTTCTTGTTTGAACTGCCAAACAAGTCTCAACTTAAAATGCTTGAAAGTAGAGTTCAGTAAATGTAATTATCCTTACTGGAAAGATCTGTACAATAACTTTGTCTCAGGTTGTCCTTTTCTTATTAGTTGAATTTAGGAGCAATCTCAGTTTTAAGATTGAATTGGCAGGAAAGTGATTTTTAAAGAATCCTTCAACTAAACTGCCCTTCTATCCTGATAGCTATCAATAAAATACCTGCTGAGAAAGTATGTCTTTCACTCTCGCAGGCTCTATGATCAGCAACTACGAAACACTTAGACACCTTCAGGTGATATTATCAAATCAGGTCACTTCTGTAAGAGGAAGCTGTCCTCCCCTGCCTGTCAAAGCTTTTGAGCTTGCAATATGCGTTTATGTCTTTGGAGGGAGGGGCGAAATGTTTGTATGGAGTGGACTCCTTCTGTGGCTAAATCTGGCTTACAGCAGCTTTAAAACCATTAACTAGTGGGAAAAAATACACTTAAAAGCCACATCTTTTTAGCTCCATTATCGCAACCCGTGTCATGGACATTTTAAACGTGCTAAAACACGAATGCTAAATTTTCTCCTGATTCTTTTTTGCGTGTAATGCTAACTAGCATAATTCTGAGAAGCACAGAACGATGGAAAAGGGGAAGATCAAGATGACAGTATGCGAAATAATATCATCAACACCAACAGTAACAATATAACAAGACCTATACAGCCTCTCTATTCTACACTCACTTTATTTACAAAGAAATTCTGAAAAAGTTACTTTTCTCTGAGAATATTTATATAATAGTGAATGAACACTGAATTCTTGATAGTTCAATGAGCAGCATTATTAGGGTTAGAGCCTTCAAGCTCTCTCTCTCTCTCTCACACACACACACACACACCACACACACACACACACACACACACACACACACACACACACACACACACCACACACACAAACCTATTGATGAACCTTATAAATACAGAGTGCAGTTTTTCAAATGCTGTAGTGTCTCAGCTACTCTCTAATTTTTTCTGCTCTCCGATTTAGAAAAGAAATTGATCAAGTGGATTATCTATTGAGCATCGTACCCACACATACATTGCGGGCAAATAGCCCAAATTACGGGTGGGTCCAGGTAACCTTCTCCACTTAGCGAACCTTCTGCACTCCTCATTGAAACAAAGTAAAGAAAATGGAGCCCATTCAACATTCATTCAACTCTTTTCATGCAACAATAGTGTCATCTACTGAGGTGTAATGGATTTCTGTGTTGTCTAAGTGCATGAAAGTACTGTATGAACAGTATGTGAGAGTGTGACAGAAAAGAAGACAAAAATATAATGAAATGTATGATTGTCTGTCTGATAATATCTCAGGCATTGTGTATGCTGTGGCTCTGAAATGGGTGGGATCCTCTAAAAGGGTATTTGTCCCGTGGCAATGTATTGACCAGATCCAAATACAGCTCTATTGATCCTCACTATGTGGTTTCTATTCCTACCTCTATCTTACTGGTGGCTATTTTCAACCATGTCACTGTTGCCTACTTCCTGTAGCTCTTGCTACAGCTTGATTACGCAGAGCTGTGGCTAGTTCACTAATAGTTCACTAATAGTTCACTAATAGTTCACTAACAGGTTGCAATTCATATAATACAGTCAGCACATCATTCTCATTGAAATACATTCGATTGCCTTGGAAATAATGATGGATTGTTATTAAAGTGTGAAATTTTGTGATCTCTATCACTGACAAAAATTAATCTATTGAAAAAATGTTTCTCTTTACCTTAGGGCTATTTGAATACATTTTGATCACTACACTTTTACATTATAACACTATGTTTTATAACAGTTGATAGGCATTCACAGTTTGAAAGTTAAAAAATGAGCATTTTAAAAATAAAATTATTTTCTGACAACATCTGTGATGACAGGTTCTTATTACCTTTATCACAAAAGTATGTGTGAACGTGTCTGAATGTGTCTAAATATGTCCTTCTGAAGGCTTTGATTTTCACCACAAAGCTCCTGATTGCTGGAGAGGAATGATGGCCTCCCTGGGTCTCTTTTCCTGAAGGTGCCTGATTTCATGAATATCAATCAGTGAACTCTTTCTCTCTCTCTCTCTCTCTCTCTCTCTCTCTCTCTCTCTCTCTCTCTCTCTCTCTCTCTCTCTCTCTCTCTCTGTCTGTCTGTCTCTCTCTCAATCTCTCTCTGTCTCTGTCTCTGTCTGCACCCCCCCCACACCCTTCGTCTGATGGGATCTTGGTCTAGTGCCAGACACCCGTGTTTTTGTCCAGATGCTCTATCAAAGCCTTTCATTGTAAACTTTATCTTCTTTTGGATGACTAAATCCATATCAGATCATACATTTCAAACATCCGCCTAAAGCTTTACTTCAAGTTTTAGATACAAGAAGAGAAAGTGACAGTGGTGGCATCTTCTGGATGTCTTTATGAGAAAACGGTTGATATCTGGCAATACCAAATATAGCCTGGCGATTCCCTACATGCCTGTGCTTTGTGTCTGCATCTCGCTGCACTGTTTATGTTCATAATGCTTCTTTATTCCAGTGTCTGAGCCACTCCCTCCCCCGTCCAGGGTATCTGTATTATGCAGACACTAAGATTTTTCTAGTCTCATCACCTCTATACTCTCTCATTTCCTCGTGCTCTCTGAGAGCCTGCTCTTTCTCTCTCTCTCTTTCTCTCTCTCTCTCTCTCTCTCTCTCTTTAAAACACTGATTGGGGATATGGAGTGGAAAAACAAATGGCCTCTGTTGGAGGTTGGCATGGAGCATTTATAACTGACTAATATAGATGGCAATTTGTGGGGTTTTTTTTTTACAAAGGAAATGTGAAAAGATCAAAATCAGTCAGAAATTGCCAATACAAAAAGCCCATTGGGTAAAGCAAGGCTTTAATACTTCAGTTACTACTGCATCAGAGGAGAAATGAAACCTGTTCTTCACTGAGTTGTCAGAATAAAAGAAAGTGGTAGATAAAATGGTTTGTTAGTAAAATAATTAAAGAACCCCCCCCCCAACTGCTAATGTCTTTTTGTTAACACGGAACTTGTTAGCAGAAAATTGCTTCAGCTATGACTCAAAGTACTTTCCACAGAGAAGAGGAGTTAGTATGAATGATAGCATAGTGCCATATTATGCAAACCTCATTGAGGAATTTGTTTAGAAACAATTTTCAAACAATATACTGGAGCTGTACTGCTCTCTTATAGAAGAGACAAAAACATCAGAGAAATGATCACCTAGAGTGAGATATGTGATCAGTCAAATATGACCAGTGGTACTGTTGTCTGGAACCATGTACTAGGTGTAAATGTATTAACACAGCCACTAAAATAACTAGTTAAATGGACCAACTTGTTATCATCTGTATTATCAACCATTACTCATCATGCATTTTTTTGCAGGATTTCTCTGTTGTATCTCTTGCAGAATCACATTTAATTGTCTGTACACTGAAGGAACCAAGAGGAGGCTTGTTGATTGTTTCACTGAACATCATCAAAGCATCCAAGGACCAGAATTAAGAATGCCATTTCCAGTACTAGGCATTTTAATGCTAATGGACATTGCATTAATAATGTATCTGTTTGCATTGACAGTTGTTGCTATGGCAGCAGTTTGGATACTCATCTACATTCTTAGATCTGAGAGCTTCCTGGAATAAAATCAAAATGTTAGAATTTAAGCATCTAATGTTTTGCACATAAGCTGGTTTGACCTCCTAGACTTAGAAAAACACTTTGCTCAAGCTATGAAGCTATGTGCTTCACTTCTGTGTGTGGATTTGGATGTGTGTGTTGTGAGTATATATATATATATATATATATATATAAATCCAATATAGTAAAAAAAAAGTTAATTTCATGCTAAAATAAAAATAAACTTTCTTAAAACTGGTAAAAAAAAATACAGAATTCTCATTGTCTGAACAAGAAAGCATAGATGTGTTTGTCTTGCTTTTAATTTTTGGACTGTTGAATAAGCTGGCAAAGTTGGCCTGGACTTTATTACAGATGTAAGAGCTTACAAACCAATTAAAAAAAATTGGTGAAGCCAGTTGTAAAAGAAACCAGCAGCCAGCAATAATGTAATGGTGAAGCAGATATAATATGCTCTCTTTCTGGTTCTCTTTAATCCTCTGGCAGCAGCCTCTGGGACAAGCCTGCATATTACATTTTCAGTTATTCTTGTAAACAAAGCATTAGTCTATGCGATAAAAGATCGATCAGACAGAGTCGATACCTTCCTCAACAAATTGACAATTGCCTCATAAAATCAATCCTTTACTGCTGTCCCTGTACAAAATAATTAGTGCCAATATCCACGTGTTCACATGATGGTTCTTCAGAGTTAACATTAATATAATTAGTAATGATAAATTGTGATAAGGGCACAAAAATGCTAAAAATAGAGAAAATGGTCTTCATTTATCTGGTTGAAAGAGCCACTAGAGGGAAATAAGGTGTTAAATGTTTTTTACCCATGGGGGCATGTTCTGATGAGCTATAAAGTCTTTCACATGGACATTGGAGCCACAAATCTAATGAAGAAATACACACACATACTGTACTGTGCAAAAGTCGTAGGCAAGCATTAGGTTTATGGTTTTATTGATTTAACAACGGTATAAAATTCAGAAAAAAAAACAGCTTCTGATTTTCTCTTACACTTGAGCAATAGTAGGAACCTGGATGTCTTCAAGTCTCTTAAAGCCTGTTATAATATACCAAAAGATTATTTCAGAACACCTCAGGACAGTCTGTGCAAAAGACTTCTAGATGTGCTTATTGCCACAATCGGTGGGAAGCTCAGTTTTGGGTTTGTGTGTATGTGTGTGTGTGTGTGTGTGTGTGTGTGTGTGTGTGTCTATTTTTTATATCTTAATAAAGAGACAGAGAAATTATATATTGCTAAAACAATAAATCTTATTGTTTTATCATCGTACCATTCATATACTTTCCAGTCTCCAATAAATAAGTAACAATAAAAACACATTCATTGTTAACAAATCGAAATCTGATTGTTTTTGTCTCTCAATAATTTACCTTGAAATATTTCTATATGTCTAAGAATATGTTTCAGAAAGATGCCCAAAGTGTTGCAAGGATGAGGGGTGGGGATGAGGCCGGGGAGTG
>JAOXYF010000007.1:28773307-28795880 GCA_028565775.1 Sternarchorhynchus goeldii
GTGTGGAGGGACAGGCCCCACTGAGTATGATAGCTGTGTGGAAGGACAGGCCCCATTGAGTATGATAGCTGTGTGGAGGGACAGGCCCCACTGAGTATGATAGCTGTGTGGAAGGACAGGCCCCATTGAGTATGATAGCTGTGTGGAAGGACAGGCCCCATTGGTCTTTCTTTTAGCCTCAGGAACAGTTTTAAAACATTTAACATGATACCTGCATTTATATTACATGAAAACATAAAGACTGCATGTCAGACAAAATATGAATTACTACAGTCATGAATAATTTCTCCAAAATCCTAAATAATAAAGTACTCAAATTTATACACTATATGCACATTCATATACACACTATACACACCCCATACACATTAATATACACACTATATACACACCCCATAAACATTAATATACACACTATATACACACCCCATACACATTCATACCAGGAAGATGGGAGGAGGGGCCTAATATTACCACAGGCAAAATTTTATCACATTATGTATCACATCAGTTTTAACACATGGACATTTAAGCATTGACATCATAGACTATGTGAAAAGTAGTGAAAAACAGTGTGGTTTTAATGGCGTATTAAATGACAGGTGAGTGGTCAAACTCCACGTTTGTCAGGTTTGCATTCAAAACGCTATTCAAATCTATCGTGATTATTTTCCTTTACAATCGACAATCGAGCCTCTTTTGAATTATAAATCTAACGGTTCAGTTAAGGATATTTTTTTAAATTTTTCGTTTGTGTCTTGGGTGAAAGTGGACTACACCATCAGGATGGGGGTGAACACAACGCCTGTCTTTGACTGAAAAGGGAAAATTGACGAAGGCGTCATCAACTCCTCCCTCCGCCTTTCTTTATTAAACCAAATAGAAGAATCAACGTTTATGCAGGTTTTTTTTTTACATTTTGAAACCTATCCTTAAAACCGACCTGTGGTGAAGTCGTGCCCCACGATCATATTGATTGGCTTCAGTCATTTATTGACAACCCTCAATCCAGCAGGGTCGAAATCCATGACAGACTAATGGAAATCTTTAAAGAGGTCACAGGTGACGTCGCGGCACAAGAATTGCTGACGGAAGATTACGTTCCCCATAATTTGACACTGGACACACGAGGAGTTGTAGGACGGTTATGGTTTAATATTTCTCAGCTGCGACCTCCTTAATGATTTCCATTAGTCTGTCATGGATTTCAACGCCGCTGGTAGTATGAACTCCTACACTTCATACTGGATGTCAACGGCCAACATTGTAAAATAACTAACGCGCATGAACGAATGGGAAGTATTGATTTTTACAAATAATGATTTGTAAAAAACGATGTTCTGCGTGACGTTCCTGGGTTACATAAAGAATTAGCCAGTGCTTGCCCCAAGGAAGTTGCCAACCTTGGCGTTAGAGGTTTTGGAAGTTGTTTTGAAGTTTACCTTCTACGTACATACACTGCACATCAGCACAGATAGCGCCGAGCGACAGTTGGCGGGCATAGTTTACGCATAGTTACTCAACTTATTTAATATTTTACCACTGTAGTTTTCGTTTCATGAAAGAATATTTGCTATTTCCACCCTCATGCAACCCCACTAGATAAGGATCATCTAGAAGCAAACAACAGCCTATTATATCAACCCAATGTTTATATTCAAAACAAATAAATAAATAAACACGAAAGAACGTTTTTAAAGTATTTTAAAATCAATAAAGTTCTACAAAAAACTACAGCAATTATTTTTTTACATCCAAAAAAAAAAGCATTCCTTGACAGGTAAGATACATCAGCAGAATGCTGGTCCAATTTAACCCCTGGCCATGACCCCCAGAGCACTGTGCAATAGAGAAAGCTTAGTGTACTGTGACAGTGGGTGGGCCACCATTAAACAGAGATTCCCAAGGTGGATGCCTCTGGGTCTCCAAGTTCAGCCTGGCAAATCATATTAGAGCCCTTATTCATGGGTCATGCTTAATGCAGCTCCTTTAGAACCAGTCTACTTGTGTGATAGTCACATTCTCCTTTAGAACCAGTCTACTTGGGTGATAGTCACATTCTCCTTTAGAACCAGTCTACTTGTGTGATTAGTCACATTCTCCTTTAGAACCAGTCTACTTGTGTGATAGTCACATTCTCCTTTAGAACCAGTCTACTTGTGTGATTAGTCACATTCTCCTTTAGAACCAGTCTATTTGTATGATTAGTCACATTCTCCTTTAGAACCAGTCTACTTGTATGATTAGTCACATTCTCCTTTAGAACCAGTCTACTTGTGTGATAGTCACATTCTCCTTTAGAACCAGTCTTGGGAGATGTTTTTAGTTTGTACATATCGAGGGTTATATGGTGGGAATATTGTCTTCACATTTGCTGTGATTTAAACAAATTCTAAAAGTTTATAAGTTCTGCAAAGTATGGGTAGCCAGTAAGGTTATCTATTCTGTGAACCCCAAGTATTCTATATGTTGATATATGCACCTTCCCCAATTAAAACCTTTATTATCAGTTAAGCATGTTATGGGCAAGTTCATTTTGAAACACTCCTTTGAGGTTTCCTAAATAATATTTTGCAGCAGACTGAGGAATTCTAATGCATCCATGGAGGGTTAGTTTTCTCTGAGACCGTTTACAGCATTTTCTTATTTAACCTTTGCCCAGTGGAGGTCATGACAATATCAGCCCTGCAGGCACTTTGTTGGCTCTGCATGACATGTCATCAAGGGAAAAATCAGTGCTGTTGATCCGGCAGTGACTCAGTCTGTAAGAGGTTGCTGGCCTGAGTCATTATCCTAGAAATGATGCAGGCTTACAACGCAGGACTAAGGACTGGTTCTCTCTGCCCAACCAGCACTCTCAATGTACCACAAAGGAATTGTTTGGTGAACAATTAGTTACAAAATGTTACCCTCACCTCAGTTGTACTTGATCAGCCAAGATATGTCTGGTTTACTAAGCATCATACTAATTGCATGCCAAAGTCATCACACATGTCACACACTAGGCTAATTAATACCAACTGTAGCCTACGTAACGAGTTCCACAATAGCATAAGTCTTTATGTAAGTTCCATATGTAAATGGAATTTGAACATTGATTATTATCATCCGAATCAGTTCTTACTTGGTGTAATTTCTTAGGTACTTTAGCCCTGTGTAGCCCCACTTCAAAACTAAAGAAATCCAACATAGGCACGAAACATTTTATAGCTAACTGAGGTCATGACTGATTGATAATTTTTATTGTAATTGTGAAAATATGTTCAGTTGGTCTTTCTTTTTCTTTAACCTCTAGCATCTGACCTGAAGCAAGATTTTACTGGGTAAACATAAGGCTGGGAGAATATTCTTAATGTTTTAAATAAAACAACACAGCGAATAAAGTGAAAACCACCAAATGGCTTATGTTCCTTGTAGAGAAAATCTCTATGACCCAATCAGAGGAAAATGAGGGAGGGAGGGAGGGAGGGAGAGAGAGAGAGACTGCTTCAGGCAAACAAACTGAAGAGACAGAACCACAGAATCAAATGGTTTTAGAAAATTGCATAGCTAATGCTATTGAGTGAAATGAAAAGATTACAATATGAGCAGAAATAGATAGAAGAAACCTTGAGAGCTGCAAAGAGCCCTTTCAAACTAACAATGAAAAAACATCCTTGCTGGCTGAGTGAAAATATTGCTTTAATTCTGCCTGCTGTGAGAACAGAGCGAGGAAAATGACTTTATCGGTTATAACAACACACACTAAGCTCACTCTAGAGACATCAGATACCATCCAGCTTCTCCTAAAGTATAAAATAATACAATTCTGTTTCTTTTTGCCTCCACTCAACACACTAGAAAAGAATGGCTGATAAAAGGCATGAGATGATAAGAAGTAAGCAGTATGAACCATATATTGATCTAAGTTCTGCCAAGTATTGTCATGGTATTTTTTGCTATGTATTAGGACACAACTCTGAAATGGGTTAATCGTATCCTTGGAGACCAGTTAAACCCTCACCTCTCAAGTGTTATCAGCACGGGAAGTGTTGTGACCTGAATTTTCCAGAACAAGGATTTGCCACTGGAAATCCTTTATAGAGGGGGAAAGTAACATGTATTTATGAAATGTTGTCTTGCTGGTGTCGAGGATATCTGTTTCAGATTTGTTCTAATAGATACAATGGTCATTATCTTCAGAGAAATTCAAGTTTTTCAGCAACCTCTGAGGCCTTCTAAGAAACCATTTTCATCATGAGATTGCTTCTATAGCAGTTGGTGATAGTGCTGCTGGACACTGATTGGTCCATGCAAACAACAACCTGTCTGTGCACATTTCATGGAGCAGATTCTCATGAGAATAACTTTAATCTCTAAAGCCATCAGCTGTGTCATTCCCTAAAGGACCAGGTCCCACACATTCAGCAGTGCCATCATCCCTGAACGATGCATGCTTGGTCGGGATCCGAACCGTTGCTACTCACACACTGAAATATAGATGAACTAGAACCTAAACAGGCTGGAGACAAAGGCCATGTACATTGAGACAAACAGAGGCTAAATAATGCATACTTCTATTAAACACCTCAGTTTATGATGCAGGCTCTTCTCAAATGTACCATCGATAATTAAAGTGGTGACTACTGAGGAAGCAAATGCCACCGTGAGATTCTGTTGTTTTTGTTAATAATTTAGCAGTACACTTTCAGCAAAGCTGTAGAGCAGATATTAGAGTGCCTGTAAAATATGAGCCCTATAATTATTGTGCTGAGTATGACTTGATGACTGCTGTGATATTTCAGTCTCTAAAATCAAACGATCCAGGCAGGGACTTTCTTGGGTCCAGTGTTTGCTTTGTTGTTGACCTGACCATTTACAGACCATTGCAGCAGTGTACGGAAATCACAAGTCAGGGTTCATCAGACTGAGGAAGCAAGTTTTATTTGCCAGCCTGAAATATCAGACAACAATACTCTATGATATCAGTCTGTAAGATATCAGTGACCTTTTTTTTTAATCAACTATCGGTATCACACCGATCAGCCCTTTTTAGGAAGCTAGTCGGATACAAGACACTCAAGATCAATTAAATCAATGCAGCTGCCGTGGTACTCGCCCGAGGGACTCGCCCACTGCCACACACACCACTCCCAATCACCTGATTATTAAGGGGCTCGCCCACTGCCACACGCACCACTCCCAATCACCTGATTATTAATTACCAGCACCTGTTCCTTGTTGTCCTCTTTTGCTGTCTCCTCTATCTAAAGCCCACAGGTACTCTCCTTCAGAGCTGTAAATTGCTCACCTGTGCTGCTCCAAAGATAACACCTTGAGATACTGTTCTTTTGCTTTTCTGGACTTCAAATCTTTCTGCCAGTGTGTTTTATGCTTGTTTTTTTTTGTACTTTTTTGCCAGCCCAACACTGTGGTCTTTGGTTACTTTGTTCTATAAATGGAGAATAGACAGTGCTTTTTTTTGCACTCATGTTTCGCTCCTCCCTCTCAGCATCCCAGAACATGCAGCCACATGAAGGGAATGCAGCAAGTGACCCTGACTGGGTCAAAGTTATGAGTGTCCAAATGGCTGCTGTGAGAATACAACAGCATGAGCTTGATCTCTGGTCCATGGTTGACCTCTTCACCCACTGTATAGACGGTCTTTCTGTGAGATCTCTACCAAGGCTGTTGAAAGCATTGTCATATTGCTACCCCTGTGGTCTATGGTTTCCGTGATTGGTCAATTAGGTCTATTAGGGAATCCTAATAGTTTCAAAGGGTTTGTTGCTCAATGCAAACTCTATTTTGCTTACCAGCCCAGTATACCTGATCACAATAAGGTGGCTTTTATAATCTCCTGGGTCAGAAGGAGGACCAAGGCCTGGGGAACTGCTCTGGTGTCCTGCTTCAGACAGTTACCATGACTTCATCTAGAGCTGAAGGCAATATTTCCTCATCTGTGTCAAGGTAGAGTATGAGCAGTCAACCCTGGCTACATCATTGTAGGTTCACTGTTCAGTTATAGAGTATGCTATGTGTACGCCTGGAGGACTATAATACCACACCCATCCATACACCATATAAGGATCTTGCAGAAGTCTTTAGCCCCTCCAAAGCCACCCAACTCCCTCCCCATCATGACTATGGTTGTGCTACTAACCTGAAGGAGGTATCTGCCTCAGCTAGTGTGTTTTTCATGAAAAAGGATAGCAGGCTTAGGCTATTTGTAGACTACTGGGGTTTAAGCTCCATGCTAGTGAAATACCACTACAGCTACCACTGGTCCTTGCTGCCTTCAAGTAGTTGACGGCTTGGTACTTCACTAAGTTAGCTCTATACAATGCCTATAATCTGATATAGACTAAGGAATGCACTGAGTGGCTTTTAGCATGTGCTCAGGACATTCCAAGAACATGGTTCTGCTTTACATCCTGGTCCTGGCACTGTCCATATTCCAGGCGTTCATCAATTACAGAGGTTTTTGGGTAAATCCATCGTAGCTTATATTAACAATATCTATCAATACCTTTCTATGACCAACATGTACGTGAAGTATGGCAGGTTTTCAGCACTTTTGTGCACAATAAGATATACCGCAAGTTGGAGAAGTGCAAGTTTCACCTTAGTGAAATGAACTTCCTAGATTACATCATTAGGGAGGTCTACATACAGATGCAACCTGGTAATGTGGAGGTGGTGACCAGATGGCCACAACCTGGGGTTCCTGGAGTAAGCTCAACATTGGTGAGCCATCACCTACAGGCCAATGGGCATATGCAAAGACCGATCTTAGAGCAAATCCTGTATCCCTACCTGATAGATTCCTTTCATCACCACATTGTTCCTGCCTCACTGCCAATCACCTGATTATTAATCATGAGCACCTGTGTCTTCTCCTCTTTTGTTCTCTTCCCTATTTAAAGTGCACAGGTCCTCTCTTGCAGTGTGGTGCACTGCTCGACTATACTATTCCAAAGATGATGCCTTGAGTTTGATACTGTTTATAAATTTGATGCTGCTCTTGAGTTTGATATGGCTTTTGAGTTTGATACCTTCTCTTGACTTTGACTTTGATGCTGTTCCTCTGCATCTCCACGCTCCACGAGTGTTTTATGATTGTTATTTGTGCTTTGGTTTTTTAACCAGCTCAATGCTGCACTTTTTGGTTACTTTACTCTTATAAGGGTGAATGTTTTTGTGCACTTGTTTCACTCCCTCCCTCTCAGCATCACAGCTGCACAATGCTCATGGGAGAGAAATGAGAATAGGTGAAATGAGAAATCCACCAGTCTAACATGGTTTCAGTGTGTGATTCTAATCATTATAATTAGATACGTAATGTTGTGTTGGATTAGTCAGTTTGTGCCTCCGTATTTTCACGACGATCGATGCTGCCATGCCACTACTGGCTCTGTGCGATTAATCAGGACAACATCGCCATGGCATGTTGCTCTGAAAACACTCCATTAAGATGGATGAACTCTTCCTAATGTATTGACAGTAATGAAACCAGAAACAAATGGGGAGGAAATTTTCCCGAACAACTCTGATTACGGAACCACTCTGCAGCTGTTTCAGCTGAATCAACTTTGCATGGTTTCCATCGATCAACCATCAAATTTGCACTGTATTTTAATTTCCCATCTCTGATTCTTTCTTGCACGGTGTGATATGTGATCACAGATATTCATTGGTTTTGTTTCAGAATAGTTTGCTAACTCCAGTCGAAAAACATTTCCGATATCTAAATGGAAATATTATTCTTAATTCAATCACAAAAACAGGAGAAAGTTGTCAACATACCAGAAGTGACTGTAAATTATTTACATAAAGTGTCTGCACTTTCTGTAAATAATGTGATATATTGCACTTCTGGTTAGATGCTAACTACATTTCATTGGCCCTGTACTTGTACTCTGCACAATGACAATAAAGTTGAATCTAATCTAATCTAATCTAGAAGGACCCAAATAAACAAACATAATATATCACTAACATGGATGAAAAGTTCATCCCTCTTTATTTAAAGTGACAGAAAATGATCACAGTCCTCATTAAAATGATCTATATATCTGGATGATTTTATTTCCAGACCCAAACCCACCAGAACATGAAACTAACATTACCTGTGATAATGATCGGTTCTATCATGGTGAGTGTGCGTGTAACATTACCTGTGATAATGATCGGTTCTATCATGGTGCAGTGTAGTTTTGTCAGTCACTGTCCTGCTCCCTACCACTGCTGAGCTATCAAGCTGTTTGGCCAATCACACAAGAGAACAGCCTGAGGGGCCTTTTCAGCTGTAATCGACTCCCATGGGAAGAGTCACTGCTGTCCTGGATACACATTCATCGTCCTGCTGACGTGAATATAGCTACGTCATTTCATTACTATTATTATTATTTTGCCTTGATCCCTTCCTTGTATCTCTGAACTTTTCCTCTTCCTATCATTATCTGTGCAGATTCACCGGCCAAATCAACAAATCTTTCTGGTCAACAAACATAGACAATAATGGGTCTAGAGAAGACAAGACAGGATCCACAGAACTTTATGGTCAATAATTGAGGGATTGCTGATAATAGATAATAGCTCACTATCTCTTGCTCTATATATATCTTGCTCACCCTCAACTCTCAAGGTTAGGACCAGCAAAATCTAGATCTACAGACCATTCATCAGCTCTTCAGATGGAAATAAAGAACATGTTCACCAAGCACATTTTTACAATAATGTTAATGTGTACAATAATGTTAAATAATGTGTCTACAAACTCATTTTGAGCTGTATGAGCTATTTCTAAAAACCCAACAGTGTGATAGGCCAACAAAAGTGGTTCATGTGATGTGTTCATGAATTTGCACTGCAGAAATGTGAAACTATTCATATTTTTCTTAAGTCACATTATAAATCTTTTTTTAATTACATAATAGTATAAAATCATTTTTCACCTCTCCATTACACTTATCAGCAGTATAATCACTCTCTAATACACAATCTAATACATTTCCTTCACACTAACTTCACACAAACAGGTTTTATAGTATAGTATAGTATAGTATAGTACAGCTTGTATAGTATAGTATATACAGTATTGTTGAATTATAAAAAAGCAACTTTTACAACAATTTGTTCTGCATAACATGAAAACTGTCTTTACACTCAATAATGTGTGAAATATTTCTGTGGCACAGAGACTACTAATGAGAAAGCAAAATATTTTTTTTATATTTAAACCAGACATGATGTCATTGTGTGGTAGCTAGATCTATATGTGTGTGTGTGTGTGTGTGTTTGAGAGAGAGAGAGAGAGACAGAGAGAAAGAAAGAAAGAAAGTCTCTGTTCCAATTATTCATTGTGAATTTAACAAGCTTGCAGCTCTCTCACACCCTTATAAATATACCTGTCTCACAACTGGTTTACGTCTTTAATTCGTGACTTACTGCCATGTCTCATAAACGTATTTTGAACAGATTTAAGGTTTTCACGTTTGATTTAGTATTCATGATCATATTATTCATTTTGTCATGAACATGACAACTATCCATAATTAAGCATGTGTAATTTGTCCACAAAGTGTCACCATTTAATTAACTGGTTAAAAACTAAATGGGTAAAACAGTGTTAGTTTGCTATCTATTTTGATCAGTAACTGTCGTTCAAATCCGAACAAAAACAGATTTACTAACATGCTACAGCCTATCAGAACGACCAATTTCACGAATGAAATTTTGATTAAATATTTAACTGATAAAGCAATAATCTGTGACATCAACACTAAGAATTTTCATAAGTAATTTTAACCTACAGTAATTGTCACAGAACATGGGAGCATTGACAAACACCAATGCCATTTTTAACGTTCCATTACAGTTGACCAGTCTTAACCGTGGACGACTGTGTTGCGCAAGTGTATCATATTATTGCTTTCCGTTTAGATTCCGTTTAGGTACCTTTGCAAGCATGCGATTTAAGGCTTTTCTTAAGATGACTGCAGGTAAGTTGCAACGTGTTAAAAGAGTCTCCATTAAAGGCTGACAAGCGCTGTGTCAAAATAATGACATCGGAGCAGGAGCACAGATGCTCTAACGATCGTAGATTGTAGTGAAACCCCAGTCCTATGGCACATCGTTCAAAAACTAAACGCTCTCACGGGTCTCGTTACACGCAAGACTGGGTGAAAGACCTACGACGATAGTAATCCTACAGAGAAGCCGAAACTGATATGAATAGCTTGTCTGTGTTGTCAGTAACGATCTATTGAGTCTACCATGGTAAATAAGCCCATTAAGGTTTAAATAAAAACAAATTTAAACTACATTATATGTAAGAAAGATAGTCTATTTAAAAAACACCAATTAACCAACAGAATTGAAGTAGCGTTATTATAATACATAAACGTAGTTTTTGATGATAACTAATATACCAACAGCCCTAGTCACAAAGCAGCTTTACGGACGTACGGATCTGAATAGTTCAAATAACTCATACCTTTGTGTAACATATACAAAGCCAAAGAAAACCGTGTTTATGTACAATATTAAATTTATTCCATCAAACATGCTACAGTGAAGATTCTAACCAAAAACAAACGCCCATCCGTGTAGGTTTTCAAACGCATCATATTATTAATAAAATATTATTAATAAAAGATTTAGAACTTCGCATTGCATGTATACTACACAACATGCGTCGTATAGCATTCATCTCATTTCAATTTGCAGAAATAATAGTTTCGATAAATAAATTTGACTTCTTTTGTCGAAGTCCAAGTGGTTAAGTCCGACGGTTACGATTTTGGCGAAGAGGTGATCACGTATTTTACAGTTGGTTATGTTCAATCAACAAACAGTTCAGGCAAATTTAGAATCCTAGGATTTCTCCGCAGTCACATGAATCGTACCATGAAAGAATCATTCGGTTCATTAAGCAAAGAACAGAAACAGGTGATCCATTCCTCCTTTGCCCGTGCGTAACCGTTTCATTTTTAAAACTCCCATTTGTTGACTGCGCTAATACGCGCCCACGACCACCGCTTCCACTTCTTTGGATGGTCTGCGATCCGTCACCAAAAAGTTAATCATTCCCTCTGATTTGATGAGGAGATTGCAACCGAGGAAAAATATCCCGAAAACTACCGTAAGCGAGAGAACGCACATCACAGCTATTTGAACTACTCTCATGATAAAGAGACTTCTCTCGTCCGGTGCGGCCGCTGTAAATCCGTCATCTGTTACAACCGACGAGAAGTTGCAGCACGATAAGATTTCTTCAGTCCGGTTGGAAAAGATTCCACTGTCCGTTTGATTAAATGTAGTGTTCATTTTTAATTCGAATCGTAAATCACAACCAACACGCGGAAAATAGGTCCTCGCTTTAAAAAATTGTTTTTACTGAGTACCGTCGTATTCCAAACCACAAGTTTTAATTCAGTTTTTAAAAAGCGAAGGACCGTGTAACAAGTTCTCCAGAATCAGGCACAGAGTTCCATGGATGGTTATTTTACGTGGAGCATCCCATGATAGACTGAGAAAGACGGACATAATATGCCGCGCTTCTGGTAAACAGTTGCAACGGGATATTATACCTGGTGGGTAAAACCATTTATGGTCCAAGGGAGACACCCCTCAGTAGTCCATGGATGATGTGACTCAGGCCAAATGGCGCCACCTAGAGCGAAATCACTGCCCCGTGTAGTTGCGAATTTCTGATCTTGCCTTAATTTTTAAATTAATTTATGATTAATAAAAAGTAGACTACAAGCACACATAACACTTTTTATGTAAACTATTACATTTGGAATATTAAGTAAAACTATATATGTATTTATCATAGACAAAACAAATCAACAGAGTTCAGTCTTTGTCTTGACTCGTAGAACTGCAGTTTAACTATTATTGTAGCTCCTGAACCTGTAGCTAACGATTATTTGATCTTTGCTCTTTTTCGGCATTACTTACGTTTTCTCTTTCTATCGCGCCGTTTTACAGTTGGGTTGTGCCGTTAACCAAAATTCTGTCTTTTTGCAAACTGAATTCAATCAGTAGGTGGCGCTCACATAGCTGTTCGAAATATGTAAACTATTTTGTCGAGACAGCAGATGGCAATGTTGAGCTATATTTTCATATTTCTTGGGCAGACAGACATCCTTGAATCGGAAAGATTACTTGACCAAAGCTAATTTGAAGTTTCTTTACTAGATGTAGTATATCTAATAAACCTAAAAAATATTTTTGAGAAAAGATGATTATATAGACAATAGAGAATTATTTTACCATATTTTACTCTTTAATTCTTGATCTCTAAATCATCTAAGAAGCATGCAACCTGTATCAACCTTCGGTGATCCGGTCTTAAAATACAACCGCCACATTGCAAGTCTTAGACATAGAAGTCTATAGACTACGAACAGGCCAGTCACTTTTGTAAAGGGCTAAACAAATTCTCATTAGAATATCTTATAAGTATGGTTGAGCTGGGATAAAAGAAATTGCCTACATCTTTTGCGCACTTGCGCGTTGGCGTCATGATGGGCACGCCTTTTCTCCAATCAGAGAAAACGGGTAGAGGAGCGAGTCCGTTTGTAAGCATTTTACTCAACCTTCTCGTTAGGTTAGCTGCATGTTCTCTGCCAGAGAAATTGCATGTCTGGGCAAATATTGCGGGTTAGTTGCGCATATCAAATGTCAGAGTAACGGTATCACAGCGACTGCGATTTCCTATCATGTGGGTAATATTCGATTTTGGTGAAGAATGTATACTGCGCGTCTAAGAGACGCGCAAAGCGCACGTAGCTAGCACCATCGGGTATCTTCAGTCAAGGAGCGATGCAACCCGCCAGTAAGCTGGCACAATGCATTAGCAAGCCATTTCTGGTTTAGAGGCATAACGTTACCCCCACACGTTAAACCTTTTTACAAATACATTATTGGTGTTAGCGGTTGCTGTGGGACCCATGATATGCTTTCTTCTGGAATAATCGCGGTGCTGTCAGGAAATCCACAACGAATTGCAATCGGTTTGTAATTAGAAGGAAGCAACCCGATGCAACACGTTGCTGGCTGACTCTCAAGACCTCAAGGTGTCATTCATCTGGACACTAGTTTATTCAGTAAGTGTGTTGTACTCCATCAATTTGCTTGCATGCATGTTGAGTTGTTAATGTTAATATTGAGTTATCCCCGTAATAACCTGCACCCGAGCACGTTAGTACATGAACTGTTTCTGTCGTAAAGCAACTCCGATAAGTGCCTGATAAGAGAGGATTAACTAATGAACACTTAAAAATAATCAATGCTGGGTTTCATAGACGTTCGTCCTTCTTGGATGATGTCATGAGTAAACAACCTGCAGTTTTGAGATTTTAAAGCTACTTTAGCTACTTCTCATGCTTTCCTTTACCATATTGTGATAGAACACACCTGAGCAAAGATGATGATGAGGATAAACCTTTCTCCAACCAACACATTTTCTGACAAGTTTCTTCGACTTGTATAAAATGTTATGCTAAAGTGCAACATGGTGATGAACTGCGGTTTTACCCTATTCTAGATCTCTGCTTCAATATGTAGTCCATGATGATGTAACTTGTACTCTGCAAACGATTTCTGATCATTTGTTGTCAATCGGAGAACAGTAAGACATGCTGTCCTCGTTAAGCCGTATACACAAGGTCAGATCAGTAATTTAGTTCATTTGCATGTTCATCCCCTTAACTAGGTTACTGTTCCCCTTTAAAGTGAGCTCATTAAACCTGTGTTTTTTTCCCCCTCTGAACTGATATCCCTATGAAAATCCGATGGGATGAAGGCTAAACAAGACTCTTATGATCTCTGTCTCAGGCATGATGTTTTTGCCAGAACACTTTTGTCTGCTTGAGCTGTGAGCTGTAGTGGCTCCATGTCTGCATATGGTGACATTGCACAGAACGTGCTGTCACAGATCAGTGGTCCAGGGGGTCTGTAGCAAGTGTGCTCAGATACCCAGCACCAGCAGTGATCTGCTTTTGAGACTAAACAAACTCTTCCTTCCACCTGTGTCAGGCTGTTTGTTGCTGCACGGTAACCCCAGGGCTTGAAAATTTTATTTACTTGCGACTGCAGAAATACATCTAGTGTTATTGGAAAGATATCATCAGTTGCCTCCAAAAAACTAATGTTGAACTCTTTATGCCGGGCATAAAGTTGAAACTGCTGAGGGTAGTACTGAGGCAGCACTATCCAGTTTAGGGTAACTTGCTTACACACACCTGACTCATTGTGTCATTAATGATCTCTAACAATCTGTTTTGGAAAAGGGAAATATTGTCTCCAGTCCTTGGTAATACATGGGACCTTGGTTATACATGTTTTGTATTCTTTTTGCTGACTGTCTTCCTAATGTAGAAAGACAGTTTGTGAAATTTTTAATTGCTAAACGAAATTGTGTGTCACAGTACATTACTAAAGGACCAGCTCACTGTGACTTTGCTCTTCTTGCAAATTAAAAAGGTCTTGTTGACTCTCCACCAGAAAATCTCTGTTGGGCCAGGCCCCAGTGTACAGTGAAGTGCCTTGATAATTAAGATGCAGTCAGTAACATTTGTCAAGTTTTGGGTTACGGGAAGACGATAATGGCTTGGGTTCTCAAAAAAAGGTAACGGTGTACCAACAACATAATTAAATTATTTCGATTTAAGATTGGAAGGATGATATTTCTAGACTAGTATCTAACGTGTCACCTGCAAATAAAATTGAGTTTCGAGATTACAAGCAGAATCGAAGCAAAATCTTTTGTGAATACAAAGTAGAAAATGCTAGCTGTGCTTTGATTGCCACTCCTGTTCGTCTCTCGAAGTTCCACTGTCCACTGTCCTGCTTCCGAAACCTGCATTTCATTAAGCTGCTCTTCCTCAAGGTGGAGAAGGTTCCTCGCTACTGGAAGGTTGTGGAGGGTTGGGATAAGCACATCAGTGCTCCATTAAACTGACCGGAGTTACAGTAGCCCACGGGTCTCGGGTGACCTGGACTCACAAACTGCATGGTTATTAGCTTAGCAAATGATGGGAAACCTACACGCTAAAACATCAGACCGTGCTGATCAGCTGCCCACTCGGACTGGTGCTTGACACACTCATAATACAGAGGCTTGTCTGATATGAGGATAAAGAAAAATCCTTTTACAGTGTAACTGCAGAGCAGGCAGCAATCCAAACGTACCAACGACAGATATTTATAACATTTAAAAATCAATAAGAAAATCTTGCTAAGATCTTACAGTGAGGTATTAAAAAAAAAAAAAAACGACAACCAGAAATCCCACACATTGCACTGTCAGTCAAATTTTTACTGTCAGAAATAGACTTTGTACATTAGTCTAGTGTGGGGGTTAATGATTTTACAGGGATGCTTGAGGACTGAACCTGACGTTCATGTTTGTTGATTTACCACAGGTAATGGCTGTGGCAGCCGTTCGTATTAGAGCCCTTTGGAAAAAGCCTGGTAAGGCCTGTTCTTTACTGAGCTGTGTGACTGTAGTGCTCACCAAGGCCCAGTGCAGATGGCCGCTCTAATAACCTTGCCGTTCCAGCAGGGACGTGGCGCTACAGGCCAAGGTTATGGCAGGGCTGGTGGTGCTACCCCCATACGCAGCACCGCGCAGCCAAGCAGGAGGCTGGAGAACCAGTCAAGATCAGACTCGTGGTGTGTGGGTGGGTGGGTGTGTGTGAGAGAGAGTAGGAAGGGGGAATTGATTGTTTGAGGTGCGTTAATGCTCAGTGGTGTGCTTCCGGTTTTTAACGTGTAAGTTTTCAGATTGCCATAAAAATGCAATTCTTCAAATAACTGCGCTTGTCTGTTTTAGTTAGAGAGTCTATGGAAGGTTGAGGGAAATTGGTGGAGGAATATGTAAAAACGGAGAGAAGCAGGGAAATAAGGTGATTAGGTTTCCCTGGGGCTTGGTGCTTAAACATGGCGGTACAGCGCCCCTGCTCAACACTTTAACTGGTCTTCTGTAGTGCCTTCTTTTTACTGATTCGGCGTTCATGATCAGGTAGTGCTTCTACTTTATAATAAGTCTCTGACCAGGCAGATGTGGGTGATGGACCCCAGTGACTGTGAGAAGGTTGGAGGAGGGTGGTGTGATGGAGGAACGCTTTGCGCTTGGTGAACATAGTCAGGAAGAAACTAGATTGGAAGGACCAAGCAATGCGTTGGAATGCTTGTTATTCTCACACCTTGACGGAAAGAATATGTGGAGAACATCATGTCTTGTAACTCACTCACTAATGTATAGCAGGCTTCAAATTCACCTTAAGGGGTTGCTAATATAGCACTGGTGCTTCCCATCAGCGACACTGTGTCCTTGTTGTAAAATGTGTGCTTCTAAAGTAAGATGTATTATGTGACCATACGTTTTTTGCTGAGGATAAAATTACCGTTTTCTGAGCCAGTATCTTGTGTGCTTGTATACGATACTTTTAATAATGCTTAGTCTGTGAATAATGTCTTGCAGTATAACATTTCTCCATTCAATGGTGGTGACATGTCATATTGTGTAACACTTCATTTCACTGTGGCACTCATTAGCTTTATTAGTCGGTGGAACTTTTCATATTTACACTCCATCACCAGGGTAGCACTTTGTTATTTTGTTCTGTCACCAGCATAACACTGTGTCCTTCCGTTCTGTCCGTAGGGTAACGTTTCACCCTTCTGCCCTGTCAATAGGGTAACGCTTCGGCCTTCCGTTCTGTCAATAGGGTAACGCTTCGCCCTTTTGTTCTGTCATCAGTGTAACATTTTGCCCTTCCGTTCTGTCACCAGGGCAACGCTTCACCATTCCACTGCATGAAGGCTCACCCCTGTGCTTTCCCCTCCACTCAGTGGGATGACGGCCCCCTGTGCATCCTGCCTTCTGTCCCACGTCCTGCCTGGCCTCTCGTCCTCCTCCCTGCCCGGGTCCCAGCTCACCCTGCGCTCCTGACGCGCCACGCCGCCCCTCCACCGAGGCCCATGCGCCGTTTCGTCTACTGCAAGGTGGTGCTCACCACCTCGCTCGTCTGGGTGCTGCTGGATGTCTTCCTGCTGCTCTACTTCAGTGAGTGCAACAAATGTGATGACCGGAAGGATGGCTCGCTCCTGCCCGCTCTGAGAGGTGAGGATCCACCTCGCAGTCACCCTGCTCCCTGGGAAGTGTTTCAAATGTTTTGTGTGTGTGTGTGTGTGTGTGTGTGTGTGTGTGTGTGTGTGTGTGTGTGTGTGTGTGTGTGTGTGTGTGTGTGTAGAAATGAAGTCGAGGATGTTTGTCTGTAAAACCAAAAAAAGTGTGAGAAGTGAATCATGAATAGAAAGCCATCCAAAATTGGCCAGGAAATAGATCAGAGAGTAGAGCATTTAGTGTGTGTTGATGGAAATAGTTTTGTCTCAACAAATATTTGTAGTTTAAATGTTGAATATGGTAAGTAGATGTTTTGGCCTCCGAGGTTTTCTCCTTTACCCTGCGATGATGCACTTGACGAACACACAATGAGTCATATGCACAAGTTCTGAGCAGCAGTGTTGCACAAACAAACGAAATTGGACTACCTCAGTAGCTACATTACTGCCTGGCCTTGCTGTTGGAATAATATGTGCTATAATGCAGTTATAATGTATTATAACATCCACACACCCATACCTTGATTCAGCGCCCTTACTACACCACCTAACTCCATTTCTGAACAGTTCACTGCTGTCTTATACACACATCTCCAAGCCCTTCATCTCAAAGCAACACAAAGCGAGTTCTGTGTCAACAAAGGGAAGAAGATATTAGAGTAGTCCTGAATAGCAATGCATGAAATTGCATCGAACAGGACGAAGGAATGGGATCCCCGGCGGCCATGGCCTTCTGAATCGTGTACCTCGAGCAAACGTGCCCAGCTGGCAAGACGGGTTTGCGGTCGATGTCGGGAAGGCATTTGCAAACCGTGCGGTCGACCTCTGCTTCTGATCACGTTCGAGTTTCATTCTCCCAGCCTCTCGGCTCCCGCGCACTGGAAAATCCTAGAAAGGCTCCCTGGCGACATGACTGGGTGCGTGCGCTAATGCGTGTCGTTGAGATAAATGACTGTCTGACTCCACGATGCCGCTTCCTTGCTGTGTAATATTATGCATCACTGAGTTTTTTTTATTTTTTTGGTATTTCCTTAGATACACACCCAACACCACCATAACCCATTTTTTTTCTTTTACTTCGATTCTCTTCCTAGGTAAAAGGTTTACGGTTCCGTAAGCTGCTTTTCAGTTTCAAGTGAGGGACGTTCACAGCAGCTGTAAGAGGTTTTTTGACTCATCAGGTGCAGGGCTGAAAACTATCCGGCTTGTTCTCTTTGCTTGTTAATTCAACTGAAGTAACATTTCCACAGAAAACCTGTAACAAGGTTATGAGACAGGGATGCGTGTGTGGTGCTGCTTAAGGATTTGAGATGATCAGAAAAGCCGTTGGGGAGTTGAACAGAGAAGATCTAAGCCAGCCTGCCTAAAAAATCAGGGATTAATGCAGTGACAGTCTGTTAGCCACTCCCAGGCTTAGTTTGTCCCAGGATTGGGCTGTGTGCAAGATCTGGTGCTAATTGGGTCATGATTTCAGTCACCAATGCCAGTTAATGAAGATGGAAAAAGCAGTACATCTTGATGTTCGGTTTTGAGCTTTGTGAATGGGCTTCCTTTCATTTTTGCCTGTGATGATCTGCAATGTATTTGGTGAGCTTTCAAAGCCTATGATGCATGTATAAACACACATGTGAAAACAGTCTTGAGGCAGCGATGCCCGATTGTCATCGCAGCTTTGGGTTCATTTTACTGCACTCCTTATGTGGACTTCCATTTTTCTGTGGCAGTGATCCATAGAGATCCTTCCTTGCCCGATCTTTAGATATGTCACCTTCCTATTGGCCCTGCGTGTATCCAATAGTATGTTCCGGATCCTTCCTGATTAATCATTTCATTTATTATACAGTATATGAATGGAAATGATGACTTCATGTTGCCTGACAAGTGAGTCATATTTTCTTTCACTGTGGTTCCAGTGGGCCATCTGTATCCTTCCTATTTGATAAGATTGTACATAATTTGAGACGAATGTTTCTGACCTGGTTTCTGAAGAGCTGTCCTGCACAGTTCCATTACACACTTACTATCTACCTACAGCAAGTGTTTATAAAGTGCTATAACCTTTTAGTGTCCCCACACCTTCTAATTACCACCAACATCTGGTGTTTTCAACAGCAAGACGTTTGCTTAAAGAAATAAGAATAGAATTTGATGCTTAATCTGGAGGACTGTAGTATTATATTCTACATTTCTAAACCAGTTCTATGCTTCTAAACCCGTCGCTCTGTTATGTCTACAAATGTTTAATATATGCAGGGCTGTTCCTCTTTATGTCTGTAATGCCATTTGCTGAAATGTTGGACGTTGTGTAGTTTGTATAGAGATGGCAGATGGCATATGATGCGTGAATATCATTATATATGCGACCTCGTGGACATGTTTCGTGTCAGATACTGGGTTTATATCGGAGTAATTTTTGCAGATGCACCACCCGAAAATTGTTCATGAGTGGAGAGCAAAACTATGAACTATTTTCATGAACGATTTTCATGATCCTTTGTGATGCTCATGATGGCATGTTCTACATACTTAATTCTCATTTTTTCCGATGTCACGACTCGTCCTTAAGATCAGATGTTGGCTGGAAATTTGGCATCTAAAACAATGTTATTTTACTCCCCTGCTTTTCATTTTGCTTGTGCCATCTCTTATGTTGCCCTCATACATAGGCGAGCATCTGGAGGCTCTCTGGTAAATGGTAAGATTATTAACATGCGAGAAGAACACTGTCAGAATTATTCCAATCGCATGCTCTGAACCAGGGCATTCTCTGTTCTCAAACGCCTGCTATTTTTGGATGAGGCTGCTTCACAAGCCCCAGACAGCAGCGGCTAGAAGGACACTGGATAGTGCTGAGACTTGAACAGAAAAGATCTGACGCTTGCAATGAGAACCAAAGAGCACAGGGCCACGAAGCACACACTATGCCAAAGATTTGTGTGTGTATGTGTGAGAGAGAGAGAGAGAGAGAGAAAGAGAGTGAATGTGTGTGTGTGTGTGTGTGTTTAGGGGGCATTTGTTTTTTTCTGAAATCTACTAGTTTACATCATGTTTCTTATGTAGTAGTGCATTAGTATACCTGCATTTTCCTTCTTTTTAAATGTTTTTTTTTTAATATTTCATAAATGTGGTGTGTTAACACTCTGAATCTTCCCAAATACTTCCATGATTCATTACAATTTGCTGTCTCGCATATTGACCACACGTGCTAGCAACACGTCCATGTGGGGGATTGTGGAATAATCCCAGCTATCCAGCAGGTTCATCCCGGCCTCTTAACGGACAAAAAGCCGTCAAATCGGCTGGACCCTCGGTGCGAGCTGCTCGTATCCTCCAGCTTCCGGCTCAATCCTCTTAGCTGAAGCTCTGCAGCCAGAGCCGCTCGTCCCTGCTGGCTGCCAGTCTGACCGGAGGAGGTTATTAAAGAGTGGAAGCGATAAGGCTCTACGCTTTGGCGTTGTCCTTTGCTTGTGGGATCGCTTCCAACGTCGTAATCACTTTAATGGAAGTCAAAGCAATTTTGATGATGACCTCACAGTCAAAAATAACTTCATATTTTCAGCATCAGAATGTGGCTTGTCATATTTTATTATTAATAACTGTAGCCGACCGATTGTGTGGCGCTGTTGTAATTACTCTCGGCAGTTAGTCTGAGGAGAAGCCGGCACTAGAGATTAATGGCTTTTGCACAGGGAATTAAAGCCGTCACTTGAGCAACTTGCGCGTAATATAATGCATGTTGCTATACAATAATCAGCGACATGGGATTTAATGAACATTGTTCTGCCGTTGCTGGTGGTGCCTTGCAGTTTACACCACATCTTCTTGTGGGAGGATAGTTCCCATAATTAACATCCCGTTCTACACTATAGCAGTTTTATGGTGAGGTAATGGGCGGCGACCATGGTTTTGGTCGGCGTCCAACTTTTTTGTGATTGTTCTGGTGAAACGTTGCTGAAAAGCAGCGCTCTAGAGCAGAGAGCTCTAAAACTAATCGTCCTAGAACCAATCTAGGAAATCGTAGTCCAATCTAGCCTCTCCAAGATGTGTAAAACTCCGCTCGCTGATCCCACTGCACAGGGAGAGGTTCAGTTGCTGCCTTGTCAGTACCTGATGTTGAACGAGCGCCGTGGATGTAAATAAATGAAACCGTGGGCCTCAAACCAATGACCCCGTGGAACATTTTCTGAACGGAACGCTTGTCTAGACTCATCTTACCTCGGTTTTTCCTGTGCCGTGCTCCAGCTGTCATGTCTCGCGCCCACGAGGGTCCAGGAGAGATGGGCAAGGCTGTGATCGTCCCCAAGGAGGACCAGGAGAAGATGAAGGAGCTCTTTAAAATCAACCAGTTCAACCTGATGGCCAGCGACGTGATTGCACTCAACAGGAGTCTACCTGATGTCAGGCTGGATGGGTGAGTGTGTGCGGGGTATGTGGGGGCCGGACCAGCCAGGTAGGTGTGTGTGTGTGTGTGTGTGTGTGTGTGTGTGTGTGTGCGTGTGCGTGTGTGTGTGTGTGTGTGTACTTGGACATATATTCTGACAAACGCTGTAATGCTGTAACAAGCTTCAGTGTCCATCTTTTGTGTTTTGCTCTAAGCCGCTTTTCCACCGACAGCCATCAGCCAAGATCTGCCGATGGTTTTTATAAAGATGTAGTTGCTGTTACAAAGTTACAGTTTCATGTTTTGAATTGGAGTGGGGTTGGGGGTGGGTGGGAAGGGTGGAGTCTTCCCCTTTTTAAAAATGGATTCACCCTTGATGTGTTTCAGATCGAAAACATAGGTTTCCATCAGAGAAAAATCTAAACTTACTTAACCTTTCTGAAAAAAGAGCAACAAGAGATTTTTATAGACCAAAAAGAAAACTAACGACAAGCAGTGCGGGCGTCCGGTCCTCCCCACGACAGCTACATGAGAAAGGCCTTTGTACGTGGCAGCCAAGGGCCCATTTGTGGAGCATAATGAAATCCCACAGAGCTGCCGGGGTGAAACGTTACCGCTGTTCATCCCAGGGCACTGATTTCCTCCGCTGCTCACCCCTCCGACGAGCAGCTCCCTCATTCATACCCGTGCTCTTGCGGTCTTTTCTTAACATCTGTTTCCCACCAAAGGCTCTGGTTTTTTTTTTTTGTTGGTTTAGTTTTTTCTCTTCTCCCTCAGTTTGTCAGCAGTATGGGGGACTTCTCCTGTTTCTTTTGCAGTTCCTGTGTGTAATGTTTCGTTCCCACAGCCTGGGCAACAAGCACATGCTGTACTGGTGCTGATTTAGGAGACGCAGCAGTCTAACAACCCCGAATAAAATGATACAATACAAACAAACATTACCAATTACATTGATGCAATACAAATGAACAATACCAAATAATGTAATAACAACACAAAGGAAAATTTGGTTTTAAAACAGAAAAAGAGAAGAAGAAAGAATGGAAAGAAGGAAAAGACAGAAAAGGTGAG
>JAOXYF010000007.1:28797412-28814076 GCA_028565775.1 Sternarchorhynchus goeldii
GGGGCTGGAAGAGAAATAACCAGAATGCTTCTATAATAACCAAACACTGTCACGTATTCACTCAAATCAATATGGTGTCAACCAAGGACTGGTGTGGAATGCTTGAAGGTGTTCTGCAGTAAAGCTTCAACTGAACAGCAAGTGCACACTGTGGGCTGTGGCGTACATTCTAACGTCATCCTGTGCCCTCTTGGGCAGATTCCGTCATGCCGTTGGTGTCACGGGGATGACTGCTGTCCTCTCTGTTCATTTCCTTTCCCTTTGTTATGCCCTTATCCACATTTCTCTCTCTCTCTCTCTCTCTCTCTCTCTCTCTCTCTTCATCACTAAGCCACCTCCCTCTCTAATATAGCTACATGCCTTATTTAGGATCTGACAGTGACATGCCTCCACTACTGCCTGCATCAGCGTATGGCAGTAACCGGGGCATCCTGTTGTTCTAAGGAGACTCTGTCCTTGCTGTCGGCGCACTGGGTTGGTTGGGTTTTTTGCAAGGAAGGTTACACTTATTAGCCAGGTGTTAGTGAGCGATGTCCCTATTTAAGCCTTTTTTTTTAATTGTTTCTTTTAAGTAGGTGCACCTTGTCGAAGGGCGCAGGGTGCATTAGGTGCTGACTTCCTAGTGTCCTTATTAATACGCATGACTCAGCCTTTAATACACATGACTCAGCTAGTAGTTGTCTCGAAGGGGTAAATTAGCTCATATCAGATGAAGCAGGTCAGTTGAACAGTATTTCACCTAGAACACAGAGGTCTGTAACAGCAGTTTGTGTGGTGGTATTCCCCCTCAGCTGGGCTGGGAGATTAATAATGAACCCAACAGCTAAACCTGAGTAACGCCAAGTGGTGACTTGTACATGGATCACCCACGCCTGCCTCCATATGAAAAATGAATCAAATGTGATGTTGAAAAGTCAGAAATTTCTAATTGCTTAATTTCTAATGTCTTTTCACAAAGATAAATGTTGCATTTGATATATGCAGATTTTTTTACTGCATAAATGCGCTTTTGTGTTGAAGCATGTACGTTATGAAACTGTTATAATTTTAGGATAAAATGAACAAGTATTGCATGCATCATATGTGGTTTTTTTAAGAATTATATTGTAGTTAAATTATTCAGAATGTCTCAAATTTAAAAAGTAACGATGAAATGTGTAAGCAGATACTTTGAGGAGAAAATAATTTTTCCCAAATACTTGAGATAAGAAATGAAACTAGTTCTAAAAGTACTGTTTATAATCTGTTTTACGTTATTTAGATCGATGTTAAATCTGCAGAAGTTGTTGGCGAATAAAATAAGTGAATCTGGGCAATTCCAGTTTTTGCAAGGGTTGTGTACGAACCTTGTTTCTCCTGCACCTGGCGTAGCTGTAAGACGAAGGTGTACCCAGATGAGCTGCCCAACACCAGCATCGTGATTGTGTTTCACAACGAAGCCTGGAGCACCCTGTTGCGCACCGTCCACAGCGCCATCAACCGCTCGCCCAGACACCTGCTGGTGGAGATCCTCCTGGTGGATGATGCTAGTGAAAGAGGTAGAGCCGCCAGAACACCTTCCTCTCCACTGTCCACAGGGGAGAGTCCTCCCAGGCGTGAAGCTTCGAGACGACACACCGGTGCTTGCCAAAACAAATGATCAGCGTGTGCTTGGGTTTTCGCCATATGGCCTCTCTCTCTCTCTCTGCCTTTTTGACTCTTTCTCTCTGTCTCTCTCTCATTCACACTCTCTCTCTCTCTCAACAGACTTCCTGAAACAGAAGCTGGAAGATTACGTGAAGACGCTGGAGGTGCCGGTGCGGATCTTGAGGATGGAGCAGCGTTCTGGCCTGATTCGGGCAAGGCTGAGGGGTGCGGCTGCCACTCGAGGTCAGGTCATCACCTTCCTGGACGCCCACTGCGAGTGCACCACCGGATGGCTGGAGCCGCTCCTGGCCCGCATCAAGGAGGACAGGTGAGGGTTCACCTAGCCCTGCTTTAAAAAATAACAACAAAAAACTTTCCAGGGACTAGGCATGCAATCAAAACATGCAGGAGCGTAAATCTCTTATCTCGGATCAGTTTGATGAGGTTACAGTTCTGTCTTTTCCATTTTGATTTGATTTCAGAACCTGCACTAGAAGTAGATTGGGATTCTGGATTTACTAGTTTTTTTTTTTAGAGGGGTTGAAAATTGCCTGAGAAATTTATTTCAGTCAAATATTATTTTGGTCACCATACTTTGTTGAAGATAATTATTAGAAATTATAATTGATTTTAACATTCCAAAATCAATGCTGTTGAATTGCCGCCTTTGGGTTTGTGTGATGCAACAGTGCGTTTTCCATTGCTGCAGAACAGTCGTAGAGCTGATTTTGGACAGTGCTGAAGAACATTTGTGATGAATGACTTGACACTGGGACAGGAATCCATAAAGAAATGGGCCGTTTCTAGGAAGCGCCAAGCTTTTATTCTGACTTGCAAGATAGCTGAATGCTGTAAATAGCCACATCATACAGATAAGATCTTCTGTGCCTCTTCTGTTTGTTCACGGAGATAAAACTGTTATGAAACTAACATTTAGACAACCAAAGCCAGTTCTCTTGGCAGGGGTAAGTGATTGTGCAGATTTTTTGTTTGTGCATGTCTAATCATCTTAGGACTGTATTTATAGCTTCACTCCCGGTAACGGTTCGTGGCAGAATGACAACTCTCAGTGGCCTGGTCCAACGTGTATTTATAGCTTTATCCAACTCATTCCAGCTTTTAAGTCTTAAAAGCATTGCTACTTCACAGAGGGCTAGGATATTTCCAGGCCTGAACACTTCATCTTTTCAGGTTCTTCCGTCTACTCTGGTCTCCCATTAACCAGGATGTCTCACTCTCCGGACATTAAGTACCTTCAAGCTATCTGACCTCTGTCTCCATTTCATGCGCAACACACTGAGGAGAGGCTTAAGGTGGAGAGATCAGCTTTAGAGGTGATTACATTTAGGGTCAAATATCCTATTACCGCACCCATCAACCACCTACCCCCAACCCCAAACCCCTGACCTTCATATTGAGCGATTGTCCTTCGTTCTGACCTCCCAGCTCTCCAGGACACTCTTGTTAACTCACATTTTTTACTAGGAACCTACCTGTGATGGAACAGATGCTACAGTGTCCCAAAGAGAGGTGGTGGTGTTGCTAAGCTTGGCTGATGTCAGTAGCTTGATGACATGTTGGATTTCTTCCTCAGTAGAGAGCTGATCGGATAAACGTTTCTGAAAATGGAGATGTGAAAGTGGTGTAATCTGTAGTGAAGGGTGCGTGTCCTTCAGAATGCATGTATGCGTGCAAGTGTAACCATGTGAAAATCTATTAATGAGTTCATTTAATGCTAAAGCCTTTTTTAATTGTTTGTGATTTTATCAGTATTTTATTGAGGGATGATTTTTGGGAGTTATGTCAGTATAAATGATTTCTTAATTTTATGGAATTAATAAGCATGATGGATTCTTCTAGAAATTTTGAGCCCCCATTTTTGCTCAGTTGAACAAGGGTAAATTAAGGTTGTTAAATGAGTCAGTTGTTCAACAAACAAACAAGGGTTTTAATTGGAGTTAATAACACTCCAGGAGCCTCACCTCTCTGACCACAAATTAACCAAGCCGTTACTAAGGCAACTTAAGATTGTGAGCCTGCAGCCGATGGGTTCTTAAGCTTGTGAGCCTGCAGCCGATGGGTTCTCTGCGTAACTGTGCCAGTTTGTGGTGGTGTAGGAAAGCTGTGGTGTGCCCCATCATCGATGTCATCAGCGACGAGACCTTCGAGTACATGGCTGGATCGGACATGACCTATGGCGGCTTCAACTGGAAGCTGAACTTCAGGTGGTACCCAGTCCCTCAGCGGGAGATGGACCGGCGGAAGGGTGACCGGACCTTGCCTGTCAGGTGAGCAGTAATGACTTCCTGCCACAGCCATCCTGTGTTTCTTTTTTTTGATGGGTTGATCCGTCACCACTGCACAAATCGGATCTTTTCATCACCCTGCAGACAGCGAATCGCAAACCTCCAGATGTATTGTGGGAATTTAAATCCATGGGCAGGCATGCGGCATGTTTGTGTTGGACTGTCCTCCACTTGTTTTAATAAACTTCTACCCTGTAACACGAGTTGTGGTGTGGAGGTGGCCTCAAGACTGTTCAGAATGAGCTTAGGGCGTGAGATTGCGATTTCACCATGCAAGGAGTGTACTGGAGTTCTTGCTTTCTCAAGGTACACATTCACCTGCTGCTGGAGGACTCCTGCACTGAGATTTTATTCTTCCACCCAGAGTAATGTAGCTCATGCACTCAGAGAAACTTGGCACCTCTAACAGGCGAGGCCAGCGTAGCCTTCAGGTTTCCTCTACTTTTTTGGAGGGATTATTAACTGGCACTGGAGCACAGTTGTGTGGCACTGATGAGATGGAGAACTTTTCTCCTGAAGCTGTCCAGTGCTTGGTTCCTGTAAAATTAGGCTTTTCAGCTTGCTTTGAGTAGAGCTTTTCTATCTGGTTTGGCTAGTTTTGGTTCTCGGGTGCAATGCATCGCTTCAAGCAACGATTCACGAGTCTGTTTGGAAAGTCTGGAAGAGTGGAGACTTTACAAGAACACACTTCCACACCTGCCCAAGTATGGCAATTCAGGCAAAACAAGTTTTAGAATAAGTATGGATGTTCTTGTGGGCACAAAAAAAAAAAAAACAAGTTGCCAAGACTCAAAATTTGCTTCAGAGTAAAAAAGAAGCACATTTTAAAAAGAAGCACAAAAAGTTCTCATTTTATGCTTTAATGCAGATTACAATTTGTGTTTTTAGTTTCCATGGAGGAGTTAATGACCTTTAAAAAAAAAACCCAAAAAAAACCTCACAAAACAATCCAGAATGATCTAAAAATACCAAATTAACAAAAGGTCTTGGAAATGTGTAGATTTACTTTATGAATACCGAAGTGTTCAGGAAATATGTAGGCCAAAAAAGACCATTTTATTTACTCCATTGTGCATCAGATTGTATTCTACTTATTCATCTTATGACAGTCATATTTAATAATCGCTCAACATGGTACTTGATAAATGCATTCATCTTTTTTATTCTGTTGTGGAAATGATGTATGTCTGCTTAATTAGTAAGTAAATCATCTTAATTGCTCATACTTAGTGTGATATTTGACTTCATCAATGATGCGTACTTAAGGAATGAAGTCATATAATACTGGGAAGAATATCCAAAAGCATTACCCAGTCTAGGCACACCTTTAAGGGCCACACAGTTCACTACAGTAATGGCCATATACTAAAACCCCTTCACATCAGTTTAAAGTGCTTGCAGATCCTCCTAAAATGGCAGGACACGTTTTTGTGACACGGCTGTCTGTTGCCGGTTAGCGAAGGGGAGATCGGTGGTGGGTTGAGCACGACCCCCCCACCCCCCACCATGCGGGGGCCCCTAACCTTTCCTCTCTCTCGGCCGTCTGTAATCGCCATGAACCGTTTCCGGCTCAGGAGAGACGCAGGCGTGCTTGAAGTGGAGGGAAATGCGGCGCTAAACACTAAGGCACCTGGGAGGTTTTCCTCTGAGAAATTAGTTACACCAGGCTGATGCCTTTTAAAGGGGACAAGTTGGAAGAGGCGGACGTGGCTTTTCGGCTGGTCTGCAGAGGGATTAACATTTTCTATCAGTTAGAGGGGCAGCAAATAGAAGCCGATAATGGATTCACGTTGGTTGTTAGCTTATTATAATACACGATTTGTTTGTTTTGGAATATGTGACTGCTAATTAACATTTTCAGCTAATTAATGGAGGTATCCTGTTTGTCTTAAATCAAGCTGTCCTTTAAAACTACTTTTGTTGTTTGTGCGTGTGTGCACTCATTCACTCCTTTTCGTATGAATGGTGTGCTTCTGTGCGCCCTCAACTCCTCCCTCAGGACGCCCACCATGGCTGGCGGTCTGTTTTCTATTCACCGAACCTATTTTGAGGAGATTGGCACCTACGACGCCGGAATGGACATATGGGGAGGAGAGAACTTGGAAATGTCTTTCAGGGTGAGCTCGCCGTTTGACACGTGAAGGCATCCTACAATGTAATTACTGCTAATAGCGACCATGACTGGCAGTTCACAGCCGTGAAATTGACAGGAGGAGCCAAACCCCATTAAACCGCTGTAGCGCTGACAAAGCATCGCGTGGCTTTATCGCTCGTCAGCTGTAGTTTGCGGCAGTCCGTTTGGATCCAAACCCGAGCGGCTGGGGCTCCGAAGGCCTAGAGGTGGCGACGGTGAGTCTGCAGGAGCTGTAATGGCGGCGTGTGACGCGGCAGGGGCGTCTTGTGTGCAGATCTGGCAGTGCGGTGGCTCCCTGGAGATCGTCACGTGTTCTCACGTGGGCCACGTGTTCCGGAAGGCGACGCCATACAGCTTCCCCGGGGGGACAGGTCAGGTGATCAACAAGAACAACAGGCGCTTGGCTGAAGTCTGGATGGACGAGTTCAAAGACTTCTTTTACATCATATCTCCAGGTATTGCTTCTCTTTTTATCTGCGTGTAATCAGAGATCACAGATTTGGTTATGGCTTTGATGGAAGTTTAAAAGGAATTTTGTACGACAGCACAAGAAAGCCGTTCCCTATTATGCTTTAAATTTTGTAGCGATACAATTCATCTTCAAACCCCCCCCCCCCCCATTTTTGCTTCAATTTGGTTATTTGCTACAACCCCTTTTACATGAACGTTATTTACTCGGTGAGAAACCACACGTGGTCAAAACACACTGCTCCCATTCACAAGCCCGGCGATTCGAGCGGTCGCGCGTCCGTTCCTGTCTGCTTGGGTACATCGGAGCCGTGCTTTCAAGCTGCCTATTAATAGCACGGCTGGACGGTTCGCGGCTGCGGCCATGATCTCGCCAAAGACAGTAATTATGTTGGCGCTTAACCTCAGGGACCAGCCGAGCACTCTGAATGCAACCCTGGTCGGGAAGTACACTCACACAGAAAGCACCATGCTGGAGTGCTTGAGAGGATTACACCTTCAGCTCTTCGGCCACTGTAGTCTGAATAATTACGTTAACCCCAATTTTTGTTGACCGGGTTTTGTTTAACCCAGAAAAATTCTCACTGAGATGGGGGGGGAGGCTATAAGGTGTATTGTGAGGCCTAATAAAGATTTTCTTGATTTACCGCTGTTCATTTTCAGTCAAACGTTCTGTAAAGTGTGCGCACATTTACAGAACCATAGAACAGTTAAAGGTGACATTGATATGTAAGATGTTTGGGTTTTTTTGTTTGCCTCTGGGATTCGTGTGTTCAGATCACAACTCCTGCAGTGCCACTCACTGGAGTTTCTCCGTTACTCAGCATGTTTCAGGGGATGTCACAGCAAACATTTTCACTTAAATATCACAGCCATCAATCTCACTCATTTCTGCTGATGGCGGAGCTTTCACACACTCCTGCACACAGTCCAGATTTATTCCTGCTCGGCAGGGATCAGCAGGACCCAGATCTCGCCACAGTTGCTGAATCTGTCATCTTTTATTCATGCCTGGCTTTGTACTGAGTGTCATTCAACATGCAGAGAAATCACTCAGTTCTGCTCTGCTACTCTTGTATTCATGAGCAGCTCGCTTCCTGGTCCCAGGGGAGACGTGGGTATCGTAGTTCTCCTCTAACCAGCTCCTGCAGCAAGGTTAGAACACTTCAGCTTCGTTGTACGGGAGGGGGAGCGGTGTAATTTAGTCTTGATTGCTACCGCTCCTGTTTCTGATGGAAGGGAGGGGAGGTGTGAGGTCATGGGGGGAGGGGCAAAGATGAGGAGGACGACGACTACAATGAATCGGGTGAAGGGGGGGGGGGGATTCCGGGAAAGCCATCACAGAAGAGGGGCTATCGGTGAACCTGGGATAAATGAGCTGGTGGAGGGGTAGGGCAGTGTAGAAAGAACCAGCAGTGTGATCTTTCAGACAGGGGAGGAGAGAACCGGGGAGGCTTTGCTGGGTGGTCGTCTTCTCTAAAAAGGAATACAAAAAAAACAGCCCTGTGCAGGTTTCGTACATCTAAAATACAATCAAAATACAATTTTCGATACACTACTTACCTGACAATCACATCTATACGCTTGTTGGACACCCTGTTCCAAACACAGGGGTATATGGAATCCTCTCGTTCCTCTGCTCTTCGGGAAATGCGTTCCACAAGATGTTGGAGTGCGTCCGTCTGAGGGAGTCACACATCAGGCACTGATGTCGGATGAGACGACTTGGGTCGCAAACGGCGTTTCAATTCACGGGAGTCAGGGACCCGTGCAGGCCACCGGAGTTCCTTAACTGAAGTCATCGAAGCAAGTTTTTTATGGACCTCAGTTTGGACACAGGGATGCAGTCGTGCTAGAGCAAGAAATGGCCTTCCCCGACACAGCTGGGAGCATAGAACTGTAAAAAAATACCTGCAGCACTTCCACAGGGTATGAATTGAGAAGAAAAAGCAGGAGGCAGGGATGTGATGGCATCCCTTTTGTTTTAAAACTGAAAACAAACACACACACACAAAAAAAAAACCCAGCCAGGCGAGGATTCAAACTAGCTTTTTCTAAATTCACGTTTCGGCGCAGGTGGTTTGCTTCCCTGCAGTGGGCCTGCGTGTCATCGCGCTCTCTGAGCCTGGCAGCCCACTGGGAGAGAAGATAGCATGTAAGTAGGCTACCGTTAACGAGCCACAGGTGCAACCGGTTTTCCTTATCCGCTAGTTCACCCGTGCTCAACCCACCACCACGCTCTCCCTCCCCCTCCAGACTACGCTCGGCCGCACAATTTGTGTGCAGTCACAAAAACAACAACCATCACCACCAAAAACACAGGCCCGAGTCATTCCATCCTCTCCACCAAACTGTTTACATTACGCGTTCCAGTTGGTATTGTTCGTTTGGCATCCATCAAACCCAGCTTCCACCGTCATACTGCCAGATAGCGAATCGTGATTCATCACTCCAGAGGACGCGTTTCCACGGCTCCATCGCACAGTGGCAGCACATGTAGGCTTGTGGAAGGCGCGAGGTCCTTGCGTCGATGTCGTTCACGGAAACGGTTTGGAAGCCCCCTCCCCCGTGAGTGATGGAACGGGAGGTCGCGTGTTTTTTTTATTTTTTTATTTTATTTTATTTTATTTTTTACACTAGCTTCGGTGCGCCGTCTCCTCGCTCTGTGTGCGCATCATCTGCTGCTTCGTGTCTCAGCTGCCGATGCGTCTGAATGCTTCCATTTCACAATAACAGCAGTTAAAATGGACTTGTGGCAAAAGTAGCGTCATCCTATGGCAGAGCCACATTTACATTTTGCTAAATATTAGGCAGTGATCACCCTGTTAAAAAAGGTAACCGCTAATGCAAAGATATTAGCTGAATCATCAATCAGAAGTAGAGTATGGAAAAGAGACTGGCCTTACTGGACATTCCTCTCAGTCATGGCTATTCATATTATATTTTAATGACCCTTCTGTTTTCTGCTGCATTTAATTTCCCATTGTGGTTCCCTTGTGTTCATTTTATGTACTGACAAATAAGAAATTATAAACATGAATTTAGTTTTACTGGCTATTTAAAAATTCTGTCTGAGTCATAGAACTTTCCCAAAGGTAAACCAGGGTTTGAATTTAATAAGCAAAGACAAACCATGTGTTAGGACAGTATCGGAAGTCTAATGCAGACGCTCCCCCTAGTGTTCATGTCTGAGTGGTACACTGTGGTAATCTTTCAGGAGCAAAGATCTGAATTACCTGGCCTTATATTCATCTCCTGCCCTTTGAATGACTTGGCCTTATAGTATTCTTTTTATCTCAGAGTAAGAGTATTGATTTAGGATCACATCCCACCTGCCCGTATAATTGCAATTATTTAGATGTAAAGGGCAAAAACACACCCTGTCAGCAGTTTTCACCTGAAGTCAGATGAAATGGACCCCAGGCTTTTCTTGTTTGTGGCTCTAAAAGAAAAACACAAGGAGTTTTTAGTTACCCTGGGCACACGACCACTGAGATGAGGAACACGTGGACGGGGCTGCTTACAGGCTGAATTAACTTTCAGTATCCAGATTAATTATTGAAGTGTGAGCAGACATTGTGATCCCAAAATCCCCAAACTAATACTTCCCCAAAACGTTCCAGCTGATGTTTGGCTCCTATAGCTAGAACCTTCTGTAAACATCACCACTCTTCCCATTGGCTGGATAGTCAGGTGGCCACTTTTTCTTTCCTATTGCCGCTCAGGTGAGGTTCATACTTAATGATATTCCTCATTCTTGCACTCTCCCTACAGTCGCACATGCTATTATTTGCACTCTGTTCTATTAATGTAAAATGCTACTGTAAGCACTAACTGCACATCTACACACACAGACATTAAATGTGTGCACAAAGGCTTCTGTACACTGTGTTGGTTTTCTTCTATGCATGCTCCAGGGCTGTGCAGTGTAGTAAGAGGTGTGTTTCGCGCAGGCGTGGTGCGAGTGGACTATGGAGACATCTCCGCCCGCAAGGCCCTGAGAGAAGCTCTGCAATGCAAGCCTTTCTCCTGGTACCTGGAGAACATCTACCCTGACTCGCAGATACCACGCAGATACTACTCGCTCGGAGAGGTATTCCGGACCGTTTCTTTGTCGTTGTCTTGTTTATGACGTTGTCGTTTGGTGAGGAACAATCGATCTGATGTTAGAAAGGTTAATGCAGCGCTGTTTTCAGTCATGTTCAGGGGTTTCTCGTTGAGTCTGGAGGCTGGTTCTGTGAGCCTTCGTTCTTGCACCAGATCTCATTCATCTACACGTTTAGAGAAGAATTCGTTTTAGTGGACAAAGAACTCCAGCTAACTTACTCCAACAAATCTCACACTGTTGTTTACAGGATCTTGAAGCCCTAGCCCAGGGTAGCGATAACATCACATCTGCCTCTCACGGTGGAGGAGACAGGAAAGTGGTTTTCAGAGTTGTCTTGCTCAGTCAAACTTGTCTGTTTGGCCTGAACCTGTAGTGCTTTTGTATAGAGAAACCCTCCATGTGATCATACACCTCATGTCAAACTGAGGTGGTAGAAGGTTTAGGGTGCTGGTTCTGAACAAGTTCAGCTGGCTGAGCTAATAAAATCACCAATCCCTGGTGTATAATAGACCAGCACACAGTTGCCGGCAGGAGCTGGTGGCCAGCCTGGACATGACAAATAATAGTTTTATCAAGAGTGTGTGGGGGGGGCGCGCGTGTGTGTGGGCGCGCGTGGGCGAGCATGTGTGTACACAAGTGTGCAAGCTAATGTGTGTGTGTGTGTGTGTGTGTGTGTGTGAGAGAGAGAGAGAGAGAGAGAGAGAGAGAGAGAGAGAGAGACACACACACACACATACACACAGTATGGTGAGGTCTCATTTTCCCTCTCTGCAGTAAAGCTCGTGTGTTTCATGATGGCTGCTGTGGTCACCCTCTCTCTCCTGCTGTCACCGCTCCTTGAACGGCACACCATTTGCTTTTGGGCTAATTAATTCTAGACCACACTACTGATCCTAGGGAACAAGGTGGCCATTAAATATAGTCTCCTCTCAGATTTTCAGCATATTACTGATATTAGTTGTTAGGTGGCTCACTCGAGAGAAGTCACTGAGGACAGAAAGTGAGAAGAATTCATGATGTTCTATTTGTGCTACTCAGCCAGGGACCCAACAAGAACCAACCCCTAGTCATGCAGGTCAATTATATGTAATGAACGCGTGAGAATGTCTTGTTTCAGTGTTGTTCTAATTACGCAGCAGCGCACAAGCTCGCTAATCAAGGCCTTATTTTATTAATTACAAGGAGAAGAAATGATTGCGCCCGCATTTACTCCAGAGAGAGAGTGACTTCCTCACACACAGTGATGATAGAGCCACGTTCCCTACAGAGAGCCGCCAAAACTGCTGGATTTCTCCTCGCTTTGGTTGCTGTAACTTGACGTGATTTGCATATTCAGAATGTATATATTTTGTGGAAAGACGCAGTCCTCACTGTAGTTGAGGCTGTTTTTTGTTTTGTTTTGTGTTTTTTTTGTTTGTTTGTTTGTTTGTTTGTTTTTTTTAAAGCATGGCTTTTGTGAGGTTGTGCTGCTGAAGTCTGTCCCTGCCGCTGCTGTCCGTAAAGACACCGCGAGTCAAAGGAAAGCGAAGGGAATGTACAGCAGCTTGCTGGTGTCAATCCAACGTACAGCTGCATCCTCGCAAGGAATGGAGTCCTTGCAGAAACGACGGTTTCCGTTTGTTCTGTCTCCTTTGCTAAGAGAGGCGCGAACTCCTTGCCGATGGGTTGTGGGGTGGCCGGTGAACGTGCGTGGCATTATGGGATGGTGGATTAATAACCTGGCTGTGTGGGAGAGTGGATAAACACCCCTTGCTTTGCCTTGTCCACAGATCCGAAACGTGGAGACCAACCAGTGCGTGGACAACATGGGCAGGAAGGAGAACGAGAAAGTCGGCTTCTTCAACTGTCACGGGATGGGTGGGAACCAGGTGAGGGCCCCGTCCAGACCCCTCCAACCTCCTAGCCAACTTTCAACACCGTAGATGCAGGCAGGGGCTCCTTCCATCGTGGGAGGAGCCAACTCGGCCGCACGTGCTCTGACTGGCGGCTCCGTTCTGCGCGCAGGTGTTCTCGTACACGGCGGATAAAGAGATCCGCACGGATGACCTGTGCCTGGACGTGTCGCGCCTGAACGGACCCGTACTGATGCTCAAGTGTCACCACATGAAGGGCAACCAGATGTTCGAGTATGACGCTGAGGTACGTGTTCCACCGGCCAAACCCCGTCACGACGGGCCTTGCGCCAAGCACAAGGGCCACACGATACAGGCAAAAATATTACATTGCGATTACATGGGTACACTAACTAACCCTCAATGTGACATGGTTAAATATTGGTGGTGGGAGGTGTGGGGGGGGGTGTGTTTATTGGAGCATGTAATTATGATTAATGAAAACGCTTTCAGAGTTTTTATCTGGGATTGCACACATTATATGATCAAAATCAGAATATGTATTGAAAAGGCCAATATTGCCATAACAATTAACAAACAATAAACGTACATCCCTAGTTAGTATTCGTATTAATCATAAGATACATATGGGCAGAGAATGGATGTGAAGGACGAATATTAAGTTTACAGCTGTGTTGTGCAGTTTCAAACCACCAGGTGGTGCTACAAACATTCATTATGTTCTACATTTGGGCCAGACGTTGTTGTGGTTCGACAGTCTGAAATCACATTACTGAAGCGATTGAGAGTGATGAGTTGCTTAAAATCACCCTATTCCGCTTGCTTAGTATGCTGGCAAGTGGGAATATGATTTTCAGGTAAGATGAGTCTAGATGTCTCTTGCTGAATGTGGTGGCGGCGCTTTGTGCTGCTTTTGTAAAATATTCCATTTCTGTGTATTTATTAGTGATGGTGTGATGTTTGGTGATGAGACGGAATTGTCTTTAGTGTGTTCCTCAGAAACCCTTCTGTGTTGGGGTTATGAACTCAGAAGCCCTTCTGTGTTGGGGTTATGAACTCAGAAGCCCTTCTGTGTTGGGGTTATGAACTCCCCGTACAGATATGATCTTGTCGGTGTATATCCGAGTCACAGCTCATCGCGTGTGGTAAAACCCCAAGCTGTGTTGTATATGTGTACTCTGTACTACAGTCTCCAGGCATTTCCCAATCTCATTTCTCATTGATTTTTTTTCTTAAACTGCCATAGCTTATACTCGAGTCCCATTAAGATGGTCCTCTTTAAACGTTCATAACCTCAGGCTGCACAGGAGCACCCCGAAATGGATCAAAATGGTGGTGGCAGTGTACCTCTATATCAATAACTCCTCATATGTGACAGAACCCCATTCATTGGATGACCTAGTTGGGGAAATATATTGGGCGTGGAATATGAAAGGGGACATTACCATCAGAGACCAGAGAAGGAAGGTTGAGAAAAGAAGCCTTATTTTAGACACAGACCTTCCTGCCTGTTGAGGGTTGGATGGTGCCATGGGGACCCATCCATGTGTTTTCACCTTCAAATGATTTCACTCTCATGAGTGAGTCTGCTAAAAACCCCCCTGGACCGGTTTATTTATACACTGGCCCAGAGAGCTAAATTATCGGGCCTTTTTTAATGAGTAATTTATGCGGCATAAAATATTTACAGGGTTGGGTTTGTAAAAGTGTCAGAGACTGTCAGTGCTATCTTGAAGCTATTTTTAAAAGCTTACGACTATTGCTGACTTCAGGATTTCGTACCATCACATTTTAATTGGTTTCTTGTGAAACATCCCACTGTCAATAAACCATTTTTTGTGGCACCTAATGACCAAGCGAGTGGATAGCCGGCTTAAAATAGGTCTCCACTTATTCACATCTCTCACTTGGATTTTCCAACACCGGCACTTCTGCCAACATCACATCTAATTGAGGGGAAAATGGCAGAGATGTTACTGCTGCAGCACTTGAGCCACGTCAGGCCAGGCCTCGTTGCTCCGTCAGTCAGCACCCGTCATCCACCCAGTCCCGCTCCTCTCCTTTCCTGCAATGGCACCATCTCTTCACGCCACCCGTGCCCGTCTCTGAACTCCACCTTCCAAGATCCCAATACCTTCCCTCCCATCCTCCGCCGATCCGTAGCGTAGGACCCTGCGGTAGAGTAGAGGCCGGCTCCGCGGCCCGCTGACGCCTCCGTCTGTCCGTCGCACCCATCAGAAGGGCGCGTTCCTGCACGTCATCACGCAGTCGTGCCTTGCCATCGGCCGCCTGGAGGACGGCACGCACGGGCCCACGGTGGAGAGCTGCCATGGAGGCCCGGCTCAAGCCTGGACCCTTCGGAACCTCAGCAGGCTGGAGGTCTTTAGGAAGATTTACAGCGGGCCCTCCGACTACTTTGTGTAGCAGGTCAGTGGCGCGAGCGTTGGAGGCCCAGGTCGTCCTGCCCCTGACCTGCCTCTCCTCTCTCAGCCTGGGGCAACAGAGCTTCCTCGGCCAAAGCTTTAGGCTTCGATCGAAACCGATAGATTCAGTCTCATCACTGGATGGTTTTAGTCATTTCATGGTGCTCTTTTTTTTAATTGAATGCACTTAGTATTAGTAGTTTACCTCAAAATCGTGAAAACGTACAACTTAACAGTTCTGTTTTGTTTTGAACAACTCCACTATGTTTATGTATTTTGCTGTTGGTTCATATGCTCTGCTCTCCTTTGTAAATGGAGTGAACCTGAGTGGGGAGAGCTGATTATATTCAAAAATATATGAATACCGAACATGCGAAAGATCCAGGCTGATAAAGGTCCCGTGGCAGTAAATGCTATTGTTTACTCTGGGCTCAGTCAAGCTCCAGTTGACATGCAGCTGTTCGTAAGGAGAGGTGTGTACTCCCTTGTCTAGATACACTTAAGCTGGCTGTCCTGCTGGCTGTCAGTTTGCCGTAAGCCTCTTAACTGGATGTTTTTTCACCGAATTTGAACGTTGAGATGTGTAGGAGAAGCGGCCGCCTTACCCTCAGTCCCTGTACCGGCCAAGACGCAGGAAACTAGATCAGTGTGATGTGGGCTTGGGGCATATAGGCCAAAGTGTGCACGTATAAATTTTGAATAGTTTGGTGTGCTATAATACCGTGTGTGTGTGGATACTTGTGTTGTGCTTTCTATTTTTAGCTGTTAAAAGCTTTTTTTTATTATATATATATATATTTTTTACCTAAAACAAAGCTTTGGAGTTTGGTTGTTCCTGAAACTCCTGAAGTCTCCCTAAGACTTTTCCAGCATTCAGACCCAGGTTGTATGACTCCTTCTATGAGAAGACAACGCACAGCAAGACCTCACCAGAGCTGCTGTACGTGACCCGGCGCCCCCCGGGAGCTTTCCCTCGCCTTGACGTCAAATTAAACCTCTCTCCACGTTTATTTTCCTTACATAAATTTTTCATTTTGATATGATAATACACATGCCAAACCTCAGCGAGCGGGAGGGCGTGCGGAAGAGGGCGGCCGCTTTGTTTCCAGCCTGATTGTCTATGCGCAGGGCCCTGAAATGGTCAAGGCTTTGTTTCAGAGCTCTTTTGAAGTGATCTCTCATTGTGAGGGGCCCGTTCCACGGCCCCGGGCTCTCTGAGCAAGCCAGCGCCCGAACACTCGAACAGCCGCAACGTGTTTGGGGTTTTTTTGTAGCTCTTTTTGTAATAATTATTTCTAAAACCCTGAAATTGGATGTTTTTTTTCTGCCTTTTTAGTGTTTATTTAGCTGGAAATGTCGTGTTGCTTTGCAGACCGTTAGTCAGATGCCGTTTTTATGAGAACAGCTTTCTTGTGGTTCCTCCTGTTGTACATGCTCAACACTGTTGATGCACGACAAGTGTGACCTTTAACCCCCTGAATTGAATTGCCTGTTGTGTTGAGGCAGGTCACAGGTCACAGAGCCTCAAGAACGTGATGGTCATCGATACAGGTCTGTCATCAGGCAGGGTACTGTGCCTTCAGCCTACAGATGTGTTTGCATACAGGTCTTTCAGATGTAGCATGTCCCTGGTGGGGTGGTGTGTGTGTGTGAGTGTGTGTGTGTGAGTGTGTGTGTGTGAGTGTGTGAGTGTGTGTGTGTGTGTGTGTGTGAGTGTGTGTGTGTGTGTGTGTGTGTGTGTGTGTG
>JAOXYF010000007.1:28814176-28832627 GCA_028565775.1 Sternarchorhynchus goeldii
GTGTGTGTGTGTGTGTGTGTGTGTGTGTGTGTGAGTGTGTGTGTGTGTGTGTGTGTGTGTGTGTGTGTGTGTGTGAGAGTGTGTGAGTGTGTGTATGTGTGTGTCTGTCTGTCTGTCTGTCTGTCTGCCGGGCGGTCCTGGAGGTGCACTATAGCCAAAAGCAGAAGCTCTTTACCAACACAGGGCACGTGTTGCCTCTTTCAACCCCCGACACACAGCACTGCAGAGTCCTCTCAGCGCTCGCTGCGTTCCGGTTTAATGATCTGATCGGCAAGCCGGGCAAGCACACGCAGGCACACGCACCTGCTCGTGAACACACACGCTTCACTTTGACCTTCAGGACCTTATTGCTGTTAATGCAAGACATTGCAGGATCATTTGTTGGTACAACATATGTAGCATATTTGTGTGTGTGTGTGTGTCTGTGTGTGTGTGTGTGTGTGTGTGTGTGTGTGTGTGAGATAAGGATTGATTTCTCCCTGCTTATTTTCACATGAACACAAATATAACACAAATAAGGCTCGTGTCCTTTTCGATCGATTGGAAGCCTTGGTTCATTGTATCTCATTCATCTTTTTTTGCCCAAATGAAACATATTAGGATGAAATGCATCATTATTAGAGCTGCACTAATCTCAATTAACAATTAAAATAATTCATTCTGTTTTCGTTAAGTTACTAATTACCTAATTTTAGCATCACAATGACTGCCACTGAGCCATTTTTAGTAATACAGTGCAAAAATGGTTTATGGACTTTTGTTTGCGTCGTTGTGGTGGTGTGTACAAATTGTGTTATGTCTTTACTCAGCTGTGTGTGATGTGTTGTCATTCCATAGAATGTAAACTGTCCTGCTGTGCCAGGACACCAGGGTTCGGTGTGTGCTACCCCCCTCTCTCTCTCGCTCGCTTGCTCGCTCTCTCTATCTCTCTCGTTCTTTCTCTCTGTCTACCCCTCTCTCTCTTACTCAACCACACACATTAACTCTCTCTCTCACACACACACACACACACACAGGAAACATTCCTCTGCAGTAACATCATTCAAAACAACCTCACTTCCCTGATACTTCATCTTCCTCCCTGCGTCCACGTACCTGGTGTATGCTCCTCCCTCTTGCTCCCAGCCCTGCTGCCCCAGCACAACTCGCGCTGCTTGCCAATCTGGCCTCCGGGACGCCGTTCAATTACGCCGAGCGCCCAGCCACTCACGATTAGCGCTGAACCCGAACCCAGAGGCCACTCACACTCATTAGAATCTCCTGCAGCTACTTGAACGGTGCAAATGGAGGGAAAGGCCGAGCCAGACGCGTCATGGCGTCCCGCCCGTGCAGAGACGGGGGGGGGGGGGGTGCACAGCTTTCTCGGGACGCTGCGGGACGCCCGTTTTGTGAAGGTGTCTTATTTGGCACAGCCAGTTGTCTTTGACATGGGCGTGCAGTAGCTGCTGAGCCGGTATGGAGCTGCATGCCGAACAGACTGCGGAGAACACGCTCTTTAATCTTAGAATTAGGCAATTACTAGTGATAATTGTGTTGGGATCCTCACTGCATGCTAAGTAAATTATTCACAGACGGGCAAGAGTTTGAAGGAAGTGCTCCGTTCGAGCCAGACATGGCCATGGTTACTGGATCTTCTTTTCAGGGCCACGTCGAACCCTGACGGAGGTACAGGGCAGCTGAGTGGTCACGGATCTCACTAGTCCTGAGTGTTTGGTCGGAAAGCCTTAATCATTCTCACTGTCTCTCTTGCTCTGACGTACTTTTTGAACTGTACGGGTTTTTTTTTAAACTGTCATTTCAAACGTCACCTTTAGATTTGCGACAGAATCAATTTATTGCGACTGTAAAAACAATAAAATTTGCTTTTGCAACTCGCAGTCACTTGTGTGCAGTAATGGATCAAATCCCCAAAAATGTGAAGTAAGATATATAATTTATATGAAGCTGATGAAGGACCTCTGTCCTAAATGTCCCGTGTCTTTGGGAAACTTTGTATACTTATGTACCTACATTGTACCTACATTATGTACCCCCGTGGCAATAAGCACATCTAGAAGTCTTTATCAGAGACCGTCCTGAGGTGTTCTGATGTATCTTTTGGTATATTATAACAGGCTTTAAGAGACTTGAAGAGAGCCTGGTTCCTACTATTTCTCAAGTGTAAGAGGAGTCACAATAACTACTTGCCACTGTAGCCAAAAAAAATGTGTGGTTTTTTTTCTGATTTCTCTTCTGTTTTTCAACACTGCATAGAAATGTCATATTTTCTGGTTTTATTTTTCTGAGACTTCTCAGCCTCTCTAATAAGGAGACTGAGAAGTAATTATATATGGTCATTATACCATTGTTAAATCAATAAAACCATAAACTTAATGGTTCCATAAGACTTGCACAGTACTGTGTGTGTATGTGTGTGTATATATTTATGACACATATCCATTTTAAACTCTCTGTTTCTCTGTCATCTTTGTTGTGCTTTCGTTGTCCTCTCCAGCGCCTGACCCTGCTGCATGTCAACAGTAACCAGTGTTTGGACATGCCCTCAGAGGAAGACAAAATGGTTCCCACTCTGAGAGACTGCAACGGCAGCCGCTCGCAACAGTGGCTCCTCAGAAACATGACCTTAAGCATCTGACCTGCAGCCACTCAGGGGCCGCTGGGCTGCGGTTCCTGAACCTGCGGGCCTCGGACCTCGCAGTGCTTCTCTCTCCAGAATTGAATCTGCATCGACCCACAAAGCACACACCGTCCCAAAAACCGAGAGAGCCCGACCAACATTCAAACCCCAAGCGCGTCGAACCATTTTTACGTCTCCGGTCATGTTCAGCCTTTGGCCAACGGCACAAATCCTGCTGGGATTCCTGACTCTACCAGTGACTGGCCAGTTATTCCTTTCTTTCCACATGTCACTAACATAGACTGGAGACTGGAAGCAGGGGACCTGAAGCCAGAAGCCATAATCTGTAATGTTTGTTGTAGACACTCTGGTGGCGCTCGGAGTAGCTTCCATCTGGAGCTGTTCCACACACTGATTTATCATGCAACTGCTTGGATGCTTTCTGGGCCTAGAAGGTTTGGCTTCTGTAATTTCATGCTGGCAATTCTAAACTACGCTACCCACAATCCCTTTTGGAACCTTTATGAGAGTTTTACCAGTGTTTGGTGATTGTCTGCACAGTAGCTGTCCGTTAGCTTCTTCACATTGTATTCTGTACTGTAGTGGTCATTTTGCACCTGCAGATAGCTGGAATTCCAGTTGGCCATACTAAGGAAGCGATCAAAAGAGAATCAACAAAATATAGGAAAATAATTCGTATCGAACCCGAATAATAACACATACCTCTAGATAAGGTTTTCTGAGAAGTTCTGTATTTTGCAGAGGGCAATGCTCTTTACGTGTAGAATGATAATTCTGCTGTGTCCCTAATACCCATCACCACTCTGACAACTTCTCCATGCACAGTAATACTTCACCATAACTAAGGTTAAGAGTCATGTGAAAAAAAAATCAAACAATTCCTTACGTCAGGCTACAGTTTTAATTGCAGCAAGCAAAACCTTGCCAACACCCCAAGATCTCTGCCTGATTCTTTGATTAATCTCTTATCCAAACAGATATTTAGGTTTCTGGATTGTTTTTTTTTATATATTTGTACATTTCTGGCTATGCAGAAACAAAGAAAGTGTTGGCAAGTGCAGCTAGGTGAACACGAGCTAACCAGTGCAGTCTGAGCAGGACAAGGTGAGTTTGTTCCCCAGTATTTTAGCCCGATGGGTTCAAATCAGTCGTATGAAATTTGGGCTGTGATGATTTTTAACCTGTTTCACTGAACTTTGGTTTCTTGCTGTGCATGTGAATACCAAACTGACGCCATAACCTGATTTTACTGGAAATTGGGGGCAATGTTGTGCATGTAGTCATGGATGATACCGTAGAACTTAAATTTCAGTGCATTGAAAACGAATGGAATGATGTGAAACTGTTGATTCATATCAGCAGTTTATGACTTGCTGTTATTTATTCCCATGTGTTTTGCATGAGAATACTGAAACCTGCTCAACATGGCAACCCAGATGCAACTCTACAGAGGCTTGTTTGGAACTGCGAAAAGAACGTGGCTATTAACCCTTTTGTGTAATTAGATCTACATTATTTGACTGTCTTTCCAAAAATCTGAGAAAGGTACAATATTTTAAACATTTAATTAAGTATGAAAAGTAAATATTGATATTGTTCATAGATTTTAGACTGTGGCTTTTAGAATAAGCTAGTTGACAAGCCTACCTATAACAAATAATGCTCAGATTACGACATTGTTCTGTTTTGTCATTTGATTTTGACTGTTATAAATGAATTATTTTGATTATAGGTATGTATGCTATTTGTAGCATATGATACTGAAATTATTCATGCAATTTTGAAGCACATAGTCACATCAATACCACTAAATTTGAATAGAAATTTGTATATTTAATTTTGAACCACTGTTTTCTCTTTTCATCATTGTTACTGAGATAGAGCAGCTGTTCTGTTGTAAATAATAAATGAGCATTATTGTATATATGAAATCAATTATTTTTTTAAGACAACACTTTTAAGATGAACCCTACTGAAGTCTAGCTAGGTAGAATTCCTTATCGGAGTGCACTGGTGTGTTTATCATTTGAGGACAGACGGTATGTTTGGACAGTTTATCAAAGCAGGACGGTGCTAATCTAAGCAAGATGGCCCCAATCTAAACAGTTGTCTATGGGCTGTTCTTAGCCCCGTTTAGTAGCTTATCGATAGTTCAAATGACCCGTGTTCAGATCTGCAGAGAGAAATTGTAATGCTCGTACTTAGCATTGAATAAGTACTAACTCGGTTCAGGTTCTTGTGCTAAATAGGTCACAGTCCGTTTTACCTTGGCTCTGACCTTGGCTGACCTCACTGAATGAAATCTGTTCTTACACTTTAACCCAGAGAGACATCTCACTGGGCCTCAACCTAGAACCACTTTGTTGCATTTACCAAGCATCTTGTATCTTACATAAAGTACAAACAAACCAGTGGTTCAGACCTGTCATCTATACGATTTCCCAAAAACACTGCATGGGCTAATTATTTGTATCTCTTTTGTCTCCATTTTCATTAGTTTGAAGAAAATTTAGTTTGAATATAAAAGTTTAAACTTTTTAAAACTTGAATCACATCACAATAATCCTGTTTGACATAAATAGAATATTCAACTTTTTACTCAGTAGTTTTCCCATGGCAGTTTAGATTGTGACCGCCATTCATCTGATCTACTAAGGGCTGACGTGCTGTGATGTTACATATGGCCACATTGCCCATGTGCTTTATATAAAGACTTTATATTCTGGGGCTGTGAAAATGTGCCGATTTACAATTCCTACGAGCACTCTTGAAGGAACCGAGCTGTTTTACGAGATTATTTAGGAGTTTGCTGAATCTGACATGGCATAGAGATGCATATGAAGGAGAAATTTATGATACAAGAATGTTCTGGATTGTTTGTAGTTAAAATGATTAAAACAAAACATCTCGGTGAGATTGAGATTGCATGGTACAACAAATACAATGTAAACTGCCTTCAACTTGAACAGCTCTACAGTGTACGTTTTGTAATAGTCTTGAGTGAAATGTTTGTTGGTTTGCTGTTTTGTCTTTTTGTTTATATTTTGCTTTAAGTTTGTTTTTTTTTGGAAGTAACATATCCTGGCAGAATATGGATTTACCATGAGTATTTAATAGATGAATATCAGAGACTGTGAACCATAATAAACCACTGATGTTGAATGTAGCTACACAGCTTCCTTGTTTCATAATGCTAACATGCAATGTACTCATTTTTAAAATGCCAACAAGCTCACATACTACTGCATAATTTAATTAGCAAATATGGTGCAAGTTGGCATCTGTTTTTATATCTAAAGATGCACCCAAATATTAACTTGTTATATTAATATACCACGATTGTTACAAGATATACTGTAGTTGTTAAAGCTCCTACAGTGAAATTCGAATGAGGGTTTCCATTCTTCATTGCAGCAAATGAGTTCCCCCCCCCCTTTGAAGTAATCGTACTTAAAGGGATCAACTCATGATTGTCCAGGTCAGGGTGGCGGTGTGAATGGTTTTAATTTTACTCTGTTACTTAAGAACTATGCACCATACTGATGAAATTAATGCTTCTCAAAAGCCCTGTACACTGGAGAGCAAAACGAGAGAACAACGTATGAACATTTGATTTTTTTTCCAGAAATAATGTAATCTACATTGATCAACATTTGAAGGTTTTCTGTAAGAGGTACACCATGCCACTAGAACAGTGTTTTACAAATTAACCAAAGTATATCAACATAAAACCTTTATTTAGCAAAAAATGTGACCATAATTAGAGAACAGCAATGACTGTAGTACAGAGAAAGATTACAACTACAATTTATGAAGGTTACAGCAGTCAGTAATCAGTAGGAAGTGTACAGGCCTTTACTTTGAATGACTTCAGCACATCTGCAGCCACAGGACATCACTAGTCTCTCACACCACTCTGGTGTGATTTTGGTCCACTCTTCTTCCAGTCTCTTCTACAGGCCTGTGACTGTTGTGGGTTTCTTGGCCATAACTGTCACCAAGGATTTCTAGATGTTTTCTATTGGGTTTTGCTTTACCCGTTTTGCTGTGTGACGGGGGGCGTTGTCCTGCATGAAAATTGCTAGCTGATTGAGTGATGAATGCAAGGAAGGAACCATGTGTTGACGGTTCTGATACACACTTGCATTCTCTCTTCCATGTATCTGTATGAGAGGTCCAACTCCTGCTGCCAAAGACATTCCCCAAACCACGACACTTCCTCCTCCACCTTTCACTGACATCTTTACACACTTTGGGGTCAGTCTTTCTACAGTTTGTCAACAAACAATGTTTCTCATCAGACCCAAATAAATTATACTTGCTTTCATCACTAAAATGAACTCTGGACCACTTCTCTGTCCACACAACATGCTCCTCAGCAAAGGTGAGTAACTTTATTCTTTCTGGTAATGAGAGGTTTGATCACTGCAGAGTGGGCTTTCAGTCCAAATGCTCTTAAATGTCGAGACAGATCCTTACCCTGTTCAGTGCTGAACTGGTGAGCGATTCCAGCTGCATCTGGACAACTTGCTGCCAGTCACTTTGGAACGGCTCACCATTTTTGCAAAGTCAGTGAAAACTGGAAAGTTAGGCTGCCGGTTAAATAGGGTTGGTCAGATAATTAAGGAAATTAGCACCAGGTGCCAGATTAACACCAATAACTTGCAGGTATCTGAAAGTTCTCTAATTTTGATCAGTGATCTTTTTCAATTATATCATTTAAGTTTTTGATGCTGTGCTTTAGAAATTATACAATTTATGAAATAAGATTAAAATACTGCTATTTCACTCCTGTAAGTATAATTTCACATAGGACTACACAATGACCTTGACATTTAGGAAATTGTGTGTTGATCTCTAATTTTGATCTCCAGTGTAGGTCAGAACAGAGGACTCATTAGAGTCTGAGTGAGTCAGTCTCATAATAATTTAATCCCATGTTAATAATTTTCAGAAGAAAGAAAGGTACTCTCTCCATACAAAGCAACCCAAGCCTGTTATTGTTTGTTTGTTTTTACAGTGTGGTAAAGTGGTTGTAAATAATTCATTTAAAAATAAATCACTAAGATTACTTCATGCCCTGATAGCTATCATTAAAATAGTTAAGGTGAGGGGGTAAAAGGTCTGTGCTAACCAATCAAGAGACCTCTCTACAAGAAGGCGGTCCTTCCTGTCAAATACCATGTGTCTACAGCATATAGAATGGCAGGCCCAGTACTGTGCATGATCTTGGTGGGTGGAGCTTTAGACAAAGACTTGATTTAAAAAGTCTACTACCACAAGGAGGGGGTGGACCTTGCCAGTAGAACTAGCAGAAGTTAATAAGAATTGTAAGCATGATTTCAGTTTTAATTGGTTTTAATTCAACCAAGAGTAAACTTCTGTAAAAAGACATGGCCTGTGGGAATTACTAAGGATTGCAGGCATCCGGTTTATATTTGGAGTGGGAATTATTTAACTCCCAAAACAGTGTCCTAACGATCGAAAACATTAGTGTTTCTGTTGGTTTAGTTTGTAGTTGTAAGTTTCAAGAATGAAGTTTGAAGGCCAAAGTGTGGAGATAAGTAACCAATCCTTGATCAATACTCAAGTGCAATATTGATGAAATGATGTTATTAATTAGTCTTTAATTTTGAGTAAAAAAAAAAAAATCTATCCTCACTATTTTGTAAACAACCCCAGCTCCATTTTAGCTTTAATGAAAGTATTTGTTTTAGACACTGATTAATGCTTTAGTTAATTGTCCATGGCCTGTTTGTCCTGATTAGCATTAAGTGTTTTGTGAGCTGGGGATTGTAATAATTGTTAGTCCTTGGTGACCATGGTAACCCTTGTAGTACAACTGGTGAGCCCACAGCATGTAACATTTCCCCTAACTGCCCTTGTTTCATGGGAAATGTGTTGCAGCATACACTCCTGTGTGCAGCATGGGGTATAAATACTGTCACACACATCCTTTTACTCCACCCAACCAGTCTGCTCCTTATTCCCCTCCTACTGTTACACCCTGCTACGTCTTCATAAACACACACATTCTTTTACTCCACCCAACCAGTCTGTTCCTTATTCCCCTCCCACTGTTACACCCTGCTACGTCTTCATAAGGGTCAGTGGAATTGGGGGTAGTGGAAGCGGCAATCTTACCATGATGGAATGTTTTATCTTTGGATGTTGCACATGTTGTGTGCTAGAGGCCACATGGCTACCAGTGAAGCCGGGTCAGTAAAGTACTCGGTACTGGGTAAACTGAGTCAGGGCTGTCGGACAGCACATGGCGGAGTCAAGAGGGCCTGCGAGGACAAGCTCAAACCCCTGCAGCATCCCCCTGGGGCCCTGACACCGTGCTGGGCTTTGTTTGGGTACGATCAGAGCTGTGATCAAGAGGTGATGTAATGGAGGTGGAGGGGAGGTGTAACGAAGGCCCGCTGATGCTGCACCACTTGGTGGCAGTAAATAATATGTGCATGTTTAGACTTGATATGTGTTTCTTTAAATACCAGCTCCAAATAAGTGCTGAAGAATTTCAGCCCTCCAGAGACACAATGATGAAGAGGGATGAAGCAAGAAGCATCCTTGTGAACAACAGGTAACCAGGGGCCTGCACTATCCTCTGTTCAGGGACCTGTTACTTTCTCACATTCCTGTTTGGGGGTGTGTGCGTCTGAGGTGTCTGTCTGTGTGTGTGTGTGTGTGTGTGTGTGTGTGTGTGTGTGTGTGTGTGTGTGTGAGGGTGGCTGCAGGTGTGAAACTACATTTTTATGCACAGGTGCACATGTTGCATTTCAGTTCCTCCTGAAATGTTAAGTCAGCTTTTTAAAAACAACTAATTACTTTTTATCAGTTAACATTATTGGTAATATAATGCATGATTAATGATGCTTCACTGTGTGTATGGTCACAGTGATGCCACCAGTGATTTGTTAGCAAACAGATTTCGTGGAGTTCATCCACAGTGCTAAATCAACACATTAGATTAACATGAAAACTTAGACCTAAAATGTCTTCATACTACCTTGAGGATACTGAAGCCCTTCTGTTGGCTGTATGTTTGTGGGGGTGTCTTGTTGTGAGTTAAACAGGTTAGCTGCATCTGTACTGTATAGTATCATTACCGGGCCAAAGATTTACATCTCCAAAGAGGATCTGACTCCTTTGCCCGTGCATTCATGCCTCCATTGAGTCAGAAGTAATGCAATAATAGAAAGAGAGGCACAGATAATTAAGGTCTTGTGTGCTTTCCTTTCTTACTCCCATTTCTTTACTCTCCCACCCTCTGCCTTTCTCCTCCACTCTCAGAGGAATTGTAGAGGGGATTGGAGGCTTGATCTTCCCTGAAATGAAAAGCTGCTTTAATTAGTGGCCATTACTGGCATGACTCTACCCCCCGCCACCTGAGTGTCACAGAGTGTGAAGTGGAGCTTCCCACTGGAGAAGGCATCCTGCAAATCCAAAACGAGGGATGTAAGATCACGCAGATGAAATGGTGGCATGGACCTGGTTTGTTTTGCTCTTCAGATTAGAAACTGTTGGCATGCAAACTCAGTGACTCACACGAAGTTGTGATTAATACAGCTTCTCCAACTGTTCAGATAACTAGTATAAATCAGTAACACTGAATTGCAATAGGTCACAAATGACATTATCTCCAGCTAAAGCCGGTGTGCGTCAGAGCGATTCATACTGCTGATATTAGAATTTCATGTCAGCTTTGTTTAGTGTGGTGGTGCATTATTTGAAACTATGATGTATCATCTGCTATGATCTATATTACAATTCCAAAGCAGCACATCAGAAGGTGGAGCCGTTCCTCAGCTAAGTGCATGATGAATTCCAAATTGAAAGAGACTGCGCTGATGGAGTGTCTGCCATCCACCAGCTCACCATGAGAGTAGCAGGACTTGGTTAATGTATCTGCGGCCTGGGAAATGGCATTCAGGAGAGTGGACAGGATCAAACTGCGGAAAATATCGGAGAATGTCAAATGCCAGCACACAGACAACTTTAGGGTCGTTTATCCTGAGAGCGCAAAAGGTTTTACCAGTTTAAGTTTATCCAGAGCAAGGCATGGATGTGTGCTATCCATCCATCTGTTTATGAGAAACAGGGATCAAATGTGTAAGTACACAAACTCACACATCACTGTCTTGACGGGAATGTTCTTTTGCAGTCCCTTTTTTTATCTGCAAAGACTACTGGGATATGGAGTTATGCCAAGAAAGCTATGAACAAGTGTGACTGGCGCACAAGTGGAGGGAAGTCGTGCCCCATGACCATGCCAGACGACATTAGCTGGCAACCATGCCAAGACTGATCATCTCCATGTCTGTAAAGGACACCCATGTCCATCCACCAGAAAGGTGGAGAAAACACCAGCATGTCCAGGCAAAGCTGGAAGCAAGAAGCGAGATCGCTTCTGGATCCAATCAGAGCGAGCCCTTTCCGTCCAGCTGGCCGTGCGGCGATATTTGATGGATTCACTTGTCTAACCCTGATCATTAGAGCTAACCCAGCTCTGTTATGTTAGTGAACAGATGGGCTTTCCCCTCTGTCTTACTCACGAGGGAAAAACCGCTCACTCTGCAGTGAGAAACGAAACGTTTTTAGGCATGGCTGTGGAGTGACAGGAGGCTTCCGCTGCATTTCTGTTCAGACTGTTAGCGTTCAGACTGTTAGCATGCTCTGTAAAGCCAATATTACTGATCAATACTTTTGGAACAAAACAATGAATCCCAATAGCCAGTCTCAGACAACCTAATCAGCTTTAGAGAGACAACAAAAGAGGGCTGTAACAGACCCACTTGAAAGGGCACCCCATCCCATGTAATAACTGTGATGAGAGAGATTATAGTGCAAGATGGGAAATAAGAAATGATACTCCTGGGTTATTGGCTAAGTGACCCTTTGTGACACTCATGCCTGTGAATCGGAGCTTGATGATTGCATTTCCTTTATGTCTCTCTGATTAGATTAATAAATCAATTCAGGTCTCACTATCAGATGGCTCGGGCTATTTTTGCAAAATGAGTTACATACCAACATCAAAATTTCTTTCATCAGTGGCTGGACGGTGAGGGTGGATGGGTTTGACAGTGGAGGTATTTGGCTTCTTCTAAAATCTCACCAGAGTTTCAAGTGACACTAAATAAATAGAAAAATATATAATATATATTTTTATATATTATACCATACATTAGCCATTATTTATTAGACACTGTATTACCCAGACCTTGTTTTTACATTTTGGATTTTTGCTGCACCTGCCCCACTCCACCCTTTCATTTATGTCTCAGATGTTGCTGACATAATGGTGTGTTCTCTTGTTTTGTTGCTCTCATTGTTATTCTGAAAACCAGTACAAACCAGAACAAATACATTTTTTATCAAAAAAAAAGAGTAGAAAACAATGGCTGTTCTGTCATTTCTGCTCCTGCTTAATCAATTCCTTATAGTTGAATTTTTACAGCATTATAATATTTATACCTTCCGACTCCAACAGGTTGTCACTGCCCGTCACTCACAAAATCACTTTGCTCCATTACAAGCTGTCTTTGGTTAAACTCCTAACCTTCCTGCCACCATGTTTGGCTTAGACATAAAAGATATCTGTTTTCTGTACATTCATTGCTTTTCAGACAGGGAACGGATGCTCCCAATTAAAATCATCGTTCTGTCAGAGCTGTGGTAGAAAAGTCCCCTGTCACGGCTCTTGCCGGAGGCCGGCCATAAATAGCGAGGTGTTCTGCACCATATGCCACTGTTCACAGAGAGACTGACTCCATTTTTGCCTGTCCTCAAATGCCACCTCGGAGTGAGGGTGAGCTAAGAGCTCATTCCCGTCTCTCAGGGGTTAATACAACATTCGTCACAGTGCACGTTTTTGCACCACCCCCCCCCACCCCAAAATTAATCATAATTGTGTCCTTTATAGAGAATCCTCAAAACTCATTTTTAAAATGGGGGACCGTTTTCACCTCTGTCTACTATCTGTAGGTCAAATGTGAAGAGATTCTATCATATAGTGCTATTTTGTCAGCATATAAATAACAGACCCGTAGGGGCTTGCATTAAGCTGTTGGATGTGGTGTATTTCAGTGTCTTGAGCAATGAACTGGCATTTATCTTAAACCATTCAGCCAAGACTACAGAAGGCAAGAGTGTATTTAGTGCCAGGCATTAGTTGAGAGTCAGAAGAAAACATGAGAGCCTCTACTCTCCTTTAATGAGAGCAAGACCACCAAGCAAACGTGACCCCATCTCACCCTGCATTCATTAAAGAACTTCGGATTGGTTTGGGATTGCCCATACTATAATTGTTCTTTCTCTGGAACTGAGGGTAACTCAAGACCTGGCTGGCTGATGGAGAAAACTTGTCTTCTAACAGGAATGGCAAAGACTGTTGAATTTGAGTGGTTCTTAATTGGATATTTCTCCCAAAGGGCTCATTTAGAGCAGAACTTTGTGTCATGTTGTTGGAATAAGAAGACAGCACCACAGCTGGCTGACTGAATTTGCATCTCCTATTATTAATGTAAAGGATTTAACACATATAGGAAAATTCAGTGAAACTGTTAGATCTCCTCCTGACAGACAGATGCACACACCTAATGCATGGTTCATTTATGCTCAAAAGAAATGCTCCTTGATGAATCAGAGCATCTGGTAGTCGAAGCTCCGCTCCAGGTTCTCCGTTCCAGGTTTTATGTGCTCCTCATACGGCTCCTCCCTGCTTGCCCACACCTGCAGTTAATTAGAAGTCAGGAAGAGCTTAATACATACTGTCTATTCTGTCACTGTGCTGTGCAGAGGCTTGCTGTTTTGTGGGTTTTGAGGTGTTTTTTTCTTGTTGGTCAGATTTTCTATGCCATCCTATGTATGTCTGATTTTTTGACATGGAGTTTCATGCCGTTATCATACTTGCTTATCAAGCAGTAATATTAGATTTCATCTACACACTTGAATGGCAGCTGCTAATTAAGCGCTCAGAACACTCAACCAAACCAATACAGTCAGCCAAATGCTCTCTCTTTAAAAACCTCAACAGCGTGTCGAACCCGTGCCCTCTAATAGTTGTAGTCTTGTGCTTTATCCCTCTGAACTGAATTCAGTGTGTTGGGGAGCGGCTCTGTGGTGAGGAGGTAAAAGTGTGATGACTGAACAGGACCCTGTGTGGGGAGTGTTCACAGTAGCTGGAAGGAAAAAGCACTGTAAAGCTGCCCAATGCCTGCTGGATCCATATTGATCTGCCCAGGGCCAGACTGAGAAAACATTTGCCAAATTGGGTGGAAAATATCTATGTCAAGACATATTTTTAGCAAATAGTGGTTTGTTCACAGGTTTGTTTGCCCAGCACTTTGTGAACACTGAAAGCTCCTTTCAAGCTTGTTACCTTTCAACAGTGCTACCATGAGGTAGCTTAATTACTTACCCCAACATGGTAAGTATTGAATGTTGTTTATTTCAGGATCAATTAAATGTCTCCCAGTATTATAATGGCCAATTTCTAATGACAAATAAAGCAAAAGTTGTCATAGTAATCAGTACTGTTTGGTCTGTTGGATTTATAGCCCTGAAATCTGTCAAACAAAACATTTCTACTGAGGGAGCCAATATTTCCATGAAGCAGTATGCCATTTGCACTCCATTACTGAGTTTTTTACTATGTTTACTAAATATGCAGTAGCTGGCTATAGGAGCCCATAGGAGTACTTCACAGCTATGGAGTGTGTGTGTGTGTGATGCTTCTCTATTGGGAAGAAAAACAGTCTCCCTCTGGGAGGAGAACAGGAAATAGACGAAATGTGTGAGAGACAGACACCAGGGGAGAGGGAGAAAAGAAAGCACAAAGTGAAGAAATGATCCTCAAACTCCCTGAGTAGGTCTGCTGTACCCAAAGATTAGCTGTTAAAGTCAACATGTGGATGCATATGGTTCAGGTTCTTGCTCATTTTATATGCTACTAGTTTTTTGATGGATTTGACAGTAATATTAGACATTAATACTAAAACTAGCTGTGTTTAAAGTGTGTAAATACTGATCTGATTAGCAGTGCGTATGAGGTTTTCATATTAAACACAGTGTGGTGGTCAGACTCATAACAAAATAAGGCACAGAAAACACACATACTAAGTGTTCAATAGAGGGTGCCTGCGTTGTGTGTTTATCTTTTTGTTTATTTACTGTAAGGAAACACTCAGAAATAATCCCCCAGTAGAGTACATCAGTATGTTTTATTGCCTTATCTGTTTACTCTAGATAAGAGCCAGAGGGTTTATGCATTTACAGAGAGAGTCGAGATTCTCCAAAGAGCATCTGTTCTCTCAAGCCCTTGGTAAATCAGACTGTCAACACAAATCAAATTAGGCCAGTACAGCAATATAGGTGCTTGGCCATTCCTGTCCTTTGATGAGAAAATTACATTTGACGTCCACCTGGGCTATAAATAGTACATGTATAATAGGAAAGTAGAAAAAGCCTTGAAGTGTCTTAGTTACGTAAAATATGGGCTGGCCTAAAATTTAATTATTCGTGGAGGTATCGCTAAAATCATACTCTTCAAACAACCGATCGAACAAATTACCCATCAGCGCACTAAAAGTGATCTTTTCCCGTCAGAATGGAAAGTCCCCTCCCCCAGCGTATGATATGGCTCTGTAGGTACGGACCCCAGACAACAGTCTGTGCTTGGGAAGCGCAAATACAGGGATCGCGTGTGAGGAGAGCAAACCAGCTGGCACTAAGACCACCTTGTATGGGAAACTAAACACCGTGACTTGAGCAGGATGAACATCAGCGCTTCAGAAACTTACTATTATTGACGGCGAGAGCAGAAACCGCCACGAGATTGCATATTCTTTTTCATCCGTGCCTTTGTCTCCAACTGAATACATATCATTTTACACAAGAGGAGAAGACAATACCAAGATTTTTGTCTTGAACTGTATCCAACAGCAACGCACTAAATCTGGCGCATGTCCATCTCAAACAACGCGCGCACAGTTATCGCCACATGCGCTCATGAGCTGACACATTTTTGACGGAGCGCTAAGAACATCTGCAACTTTGAACTCAAGACTGGATGCGGCAGGTGCTGGAACTCGTTAGGCTCCTCTCAGTCACTGTGATCAGAAAGAGCAGCAGCGCACCAAAGATTCTGATTCAGCACTGAAACTGCGGACAGCGCCTGTGGAGAGTTGGTCCTGTGTTCTCCCCCCCACCCCCAGGACAATTCCTGCCATTTCTAACGAGGAAACATGCGTAATCAGTGTTTATTTCCCGGATTTGTGTTTATTTCCTTGTAAGCATTATTCTAAGATGCATTAACGACACGCCTGTGGAGGGAAAGAATCCGTATGGTAAAATATAGGTAAGACTAATTTTTTTCGTCAGAATCTCCAACTAGCTCTCAGTTGCGCAGAACATTTATAACAGAAGCAAGATCATTAAACGTGCAGTGCTTTGTTTGCAGGGAACAGAGGTATAGCTCTCAATTAAATGTCTTTCATAGGCTAGTATGTCTGCACTTCGGAAGAAATTTGGGGACGACTACCAGATAGTAACCACCTCATCCAGCGGCTCTGGATTCAATCAACCCGCCCCGGAGAAAAAGAGGAAACGGCAACGATTCGTGGACAAGAACGGCCGTTGTAACGTCCAACACGGGAATCTCGGCGGCGAGACCAGTAGATACCTTTCAGACTTATTCACTACTTTAGTGGACCTGAAATGGCGCTGGAATCTGTTCATTTTCATTCTTACATATACAGTAGCTTGGCTTTTTATGGCCTCAATGTGGTGGGTCATTGCCTACATAAGAGGGGACCTCAACCGGGCCCACGATGACAAGTACACGCCGTGCGTTGCCAACGTGTATAACTTTCCGTCAGCTTTTTTATTCTTCATCGAAACAGAGGCCACCATAGGCTACGGCTATAGGTACATAACAGACAAGTGCCCGGAGGGAATAATTCTCTTTCTCTTCCAGTCTATCCTTGGATCAATTGTAGATGCCTTTTTGATAGGCTGTATGTTCATTAAGATGTCTCAACCCAAGAAACGGGCTGAGACGCTGATGTTTAGTGAACATGCAGCTATCTCAATGAGAGACGGGAAACTCACTCTAATGTTCAGGGTCGGGAACCTACGCAACAGTCATATGGTCTCCGCACAGATACGCTGCAAATTACTCAAAGTAAGTGCCTGTCCTCTGTTGCTCGTTGACAAAAAATAGCAATGTTTTGAAAGTACTAATGCTCAACTACAAGATAGTTATGGCGATTTTATTTACCTGTCAGAAGTAGTCATTAAACTTCTCTTTCGTTGTCTGGAATGTGTCTATGGGAAAAGTGTACGGGTTCCTTTGCCCAAAGCAGATATTTGACAAAGGCCACTGCAATTGCAGTAATTGCTTTCCTTATGCATTACATCGTAAGCTATGAATCATTCCCAAAGAAAATCCGTGTATTATATTTTAGCTCACACATTAACTACCCCGAAAACTGTATAATTAAAAACAAAGATAACTGTTTTGTCCTAGACTAACCTCTTTTCTGTTTTGGCCATCTCAATGATATTGTCATTAGTCCATCGAATTTGAAGAGAATGCGTGTAATTAGCAGCCAGATGTGCCTATGGTCTTTTTGAACTTTGACCTTTGATTCGATATATTCTCTCTGCCTATTTCCTGATGATTGATCGCTGTTATTGCCACATAAATGTGAATTGCTGTCAGTAGGGTTCACTGCCTTGCGGAATTTAAAGCGGCATTTTTCCTCGTCCCTCTTTTGCTCGTTTCCCCAGTCGCGGCAGACGCCCGAGGGGGAGTTTCTTCCATTGGATCAATTGGAGTTGGATGTAGGCTTCAGCACCGGAGCAGATCAGCTCTTTCTCGTTTCGCCACTCACTATTTGTCACGTGATCGACAGCAAGAGCCCGTTTTACGAGCTTTCTCAGCGGTCCATGCAGACAGAGCAGTTCGAAATAGTGGTGATTCTGGAAGGAATCGTGGAAACAACAGGTAAGCGAATCACTTCACAAACAGGAGCCTATAAGTTATGTAAGGAAATGATAAAGATTGTGAAAATCTTGGTTACCAGGTGTTACTAAGTATAAGCCTACTGCCAGACCATATTTGACTTTATATTGGATTTGATTGATTGTTCTTTATTGATTGGTGATAAAAGTGGTAGTATAAACATATTATTCAGGGTGAGTGGTTAACTGACAGCTGCATCTGCTTTTTCCACAAGGGAAAGCAGTTCCACATTTAAGTTCTCTAAAAGTTCATAGACATTAATATATTTTCTAATGATGTCAACGGGTCAAAATTTTAAATTAACGTAAACATGTATTTAATACACATTTAAACTTTGCTTCAAATATTGAATACACCCTTTTGAGGTTTGTAATTGTGTTAATGGTAATAAATAGTTTAAATGTAAGAGTTAACTTTAGCCTGAAAATAGCTGTAGCTATCTAGATTTATATAAAACTGGAATATAACAATGCATTAACAATGCACCTGCAGACCCTTTTAATCACATGATTTTTCCTTTCCTCATCAGTGCACTCCCACGCCACTAAGGTGTTCTGCAGTGACAGATCATAGGACTGTATTTAGCTGTATTTAGATATGTGTCAGAATTCCTGTCAGTATGGAGCCAATGGAGAGAACTCTTGGTGTAGAGAATGCAGGAGGGTAGTGAAGATGGCACAGGATGTTAGGATGTTAGGATGTAGCATGGAGGATGGTAGGATGGAGCACACTGGATGGTAGGATTAAGTATGGAGGATGGTAGGATGGAGCACACTGGATGG
>JAOXYF010000007.1:28839287-28865806 GCA_028565775.1 Sternarchorhynchus goeldii
CACACACACACACACACACACACACACACACACACACACACACACACACACACACACACACACACACTCCAGCCCCACAGGGAGGGATGGCTAATTGCATCTTTAGGGATTTGTCAGGGATGCGCTGAATGGTGATGAATCTGCAGAGGTAGCAGTGGGGCACGGGACCTCACTCGAACCCGCTTCAGTGGGGATGGTGCATCATCCATGGCAACTGTTGTGATGCAGCAGGCAAGCGGTCCAGGGGTGTGGAAGGAGGAAAAGAGAGAGAGTTGCAGATAGAGGTAGAGAGAGAGAGAGAGAGAGAGAGAGAGAGAGAGAGAGAGAAACAGACAGAAACAGTTAGACTGGAAATAATTGGCGCAGCAGTGAAGCTGATGTTCTCACACTCTATAACTGATTTGTGTTTCACAGGTAGGGGAAGTGATCCTACAGCTTTTAGGGAACACTTGAATTTCCTGCTTTAAAGTATCTGCTCTGATGCACATCGTACCCTCACAGCAGCATTAAGTCTACAAAGGAAGAAGCAGTAGCTGACACAACTGTACGGTTTATTTTTGGTTGTTAGGTTTGATTCCCAACTGCTTTGTGCTTGTGTCAAAAACAGAACATGTGGACAGCAGAGGTGAGCTACATGTGAGCATTTAATCTCATTAATTAATCTGTGTGATATATCAAATGCATATAAGATATGGTCTAATTATTCCAGCCTTGTTGGATTGGATACGCTCTATTGTGTGGCCCAGCAAAAACACTAGTCAGGGTCCTTCTAGAAAGTTCTTTTCTTGTGTGCTGTGGACACCTTTCCCAGATCAACTGAAAATTCCCACAATAGGCTAGTAGGCAGTTCAATTAAAGATAACTTAACATAATCGTCTTTAGGTTGATTTAAAGAGCTAGGTTTTTAGTCTATAGTCATACAAAATACAGCGGGGCATTTTAGAGGGCATTTTATTAAGGAAACAGTTATTCACTATACATCAAAAGTTATCCTCAATAATTAAAGCTATAGTTGGTGCACTATCATTATTTAACTCATGTTCTCAAAGCACTTAAGAGAAAGTGTCCACCTAATCACTGGCCAAATGTATAATTGAGCACAGAATGGAAATAACAAATTGGTAACAAAAGTACAGCTACAAAACAAAAGAAACACTGCACAATGTGCAATGGATTGCAGTAGTGCAGAGTGGATCAAATACATTCCTCCAGGCCGATGCAACTCATGCTGGGGTTTTATACCCTTTAAGAAGTTTTAAAAAATTACAACACAGAACACAGGAATTGTCTCAGGACTTAGTAAAATTAAAAAAAGAGGGATCAGATGAATGAAATTTGGGGATATTCACTTACTTGGCAACCAGCAGACTAGCAATAAAATAAAGGCAATACACTCAAGAATACGAACTTTTCCCCCAGTCAAAGCACTGTACACGATTTTGCTGTAAAACAAGACTAAATATGTCCATCTAACTGAGGAATATAATACTTATTTACTTCCCTTGACACTAAATTGCAGGAGCGAGCTTAGGAATTTTCTTACAACTGTGTGCGTCGGGGGATTCCCACTGTCCCCCACAACATAAGAACAACTATATGTTAACGCGCCAAAGATCGAAACAGAACTGCAGAATAACGGGAGGAGCGAGCAATTCGTTTAGTTGAAAATCCATTCACCGCACATCCACACCGACCACATTCGCTTCAGTAGGCCTACACAACAACTGTAGATATTCACACTTGTACTATTTGTCAGCCACGTAGTATTTGTTAGCTCCTGACTGAAGGAAAAAATGCGAATGTTCATTATGCAACTATTATGCACAACACAGGTCGTGTAAGTGACAAATAGGAATTTGTGCCTCATTATGAAATGTAAAATGCTAGTGTACATTAATATGTGCGTTAAAAAGGCTTTTGTTATAGCCCCTCATTAGAGTGTGATGCCTGTGCTCTGAGGCCAAAGGAGGCTGCTAGGCTAGTGGTTTAAATGTATGTTATCTTCACTGATAAAGGCTGCAATCTGCTTTTAGTGTTTGAGTTACTGGCACCATTGATTGGTCATGTCTGAGGGTCTCTAAAGACAACATTAATCGATCAAAGATAAACACATAGGCGCATGGCTGTTTTGTTCACAGAAGTAGCCACTTTTGTGAAGCAGTCCTTCTGGAGGTGAGCTGCTATTTTTGTCCCAGTGTAATGCTACGCCTGTCAAATCTTTGAAGAAAGCCAGAAAAAACATCCAGACATATGCTTTACTTCCTCCCTGCTTCCTGCCTAGATTCTTTCTTTTTCTTTCTTTCTTTCTTTCTTTCTTTCTTTCTTTCTTTCTTTCTTTCTTTCTTTCTTTCTTTCTTTCTTTCTTTCTTTATTTCTTTCTTTCTTTCTTTCTTTCTTTCTTTCTTTCTTTCTTTCTTTCTTTCTTTCACATTTCTTTTACTCTCCCTACTCTCTTTGTATTCCCTCCCACTCTGTCTTTTTCACTTTCTCTCTCTAAAACACACATACACACACACACACACACACACACACACACACACACAGGTGCACCTTCAAGCTGCCTATCGTATCTCCAGCTTATCAGCGGCCGTTGTTGGGCCTCAACAATAATGCATATAAACCTTGTGTGTTAGTGGCATTTGTGTTGTTCTGTTTATTTGTTTATAACCTGGTTAAACCTGGTTATGTTTATATAGCTGTACACCAGCTCTGATGGGTTTACTGGTTCCCTGAGGATCTCATGTACAACTCTTCAGCTAATTATGGTGTTCATGCTCTGGGTCAGGTGTCACATGACAGGAAACAGAGTGGGTTGAGTGGGATAACTGGTCCTGAACTCCTGAACTGGTCCTGAACTCCTGAACTGCATAGACCTATCTTGTTGCATCATTTACATAGCCGTTTGTTCTCTGCTGTGCATGAGAACATATGTAAAACAAAACTTGATAAGAACGTGATAGATGTGATTTGGAATCCTGAAAATAGGTGCTGGTAATGTACTCTGAACGCCGATCATGCACTCAGAGGTTACGTTCTGCCACGTGGATGGCCTGTCACAGCATGAAACTATTTATGTGCGTACTTTGTGCTTGACTTGCAAGGTGCTGATAACTTCACCTTCTTATCATTCTCCCACTCCTGTCCCCTTCTCTCTCCCTCTCCCTCTCTCTCTCTCCCTCTCTCAAACCTTTTCCCCCATAGCACATCATTTCTCTCATTTCTTTTGCCATCTCTTTCAATCCCGCCTTGCCCTCTCTCCTCAGCCAAATGGCCCTGTAAAGTCCTGTAAATAGATGCACTGTGTTTCCTTTCCCCAGCTCCTCATCCTCACCTGTAATGTGTCAAGCAGGAGTACATACTAAACTCCCTTGCTAGGTGTGGACGCGCATTGCTGCCAGAATGCCACAAAAATTCAATTTTTGTCAGCCAGTTAAAGACATTGTACACATACGGCCAAGAATAACCTCATTTGCATAGCTGCTAGCTGTTTGAAAACAAACACATTATGGACATTTGTGACCTAGCTCTCTCATGATAACTTATAAAAGAATTTTAAAATAGGTATATTTCCTGTAGTTAAAACTGTATCAGGTTTTAAAGTGTTGGGTGAATCTAGATCCAATGGTAACTCACTTCTAGAAGGCTGAATCTGGCTGCTGGTCAGAATATTTTCCTCAGTTCCTCAGCTCAAAGGTGCCACGATTGCTGCCCGTGCTGATAATGTGGCCAGGTCCGTTTCTACGAACGTGTTTTCTGTCCTAGATCTCATTCCACTTCACCCACACAGGAATCCAGTCTTTGCCAATTTCCAAAGGCAATTCATGTGTTGGGGTCCTTACCCAGTGAGAAGATCCTGTCAGGTATTGAGTGGAGCTGTCAGAGACTGCATTATTTTCATTAGATCATTTAGGCACTTGAGTAAATGTCATAAACAAACAAACAAACAAACAGACAGAGCAGAACAAATAAATAAAGGAGGTAGTGCTGATATTGCTTTCAGCTTTTACAGACCGCAAAGAATACGAAACCTTTTTCATCTAAATAGCTTCATAATTCCACCAAAAGCCTTTTAAGAGCCACTGATTATAAAAGTGCAGTTTGAACATGAGTAAATGTACTTGCTGTTCTTTCCCATGAGCCATTTCCTCTGCTTTTCAAGAGTTCCTTCTTACGGGGAGTTTAACGATGTGTTCATGTCTCATGATCATTGTCTAAACCTGGAGTGCAGTGATATCACAGAACAGCACAGAACTTGATTTTTGTTTGGGAGGAGGAAACAAAGTTGGCCCAGAGGAAGGCCGTAATATGTAAGCAAAATGAAAGTAACCCTGTGATATTTATCATTAATGATGGTGATTTATCACCACACAGGCAAAAAAGCAATTTCATTTACATGCTCTGATGTCAGGTTCCTCTCTGCTGCTTTATCAGTTATTTAATAATTCACAGTGATGCTGTGCATGTTTCATCTTCAGTGTAACTTCCAAATTGAATTTCAAAATTTGATACAATTCAATTATTTCTTCATCTTTACCACTTTGTTGGTTTTATTCACCAAAGAAATACTTATTCAGTACTGAATCTCCCATCAGCTGTAACAGCTACTTCATGTGTGATTGGATGTTCCCTGGAGAGTTTTGTTCTCTTCCTCTTCCTCATTGGTGGGGGAATGAAATCAGGTGGTCTGTAATTGTATGAGTAAGTGTGCAGGGTGAGCCCAAGGCTCGGGGGAGAGTCTGGCTTGATTAATTTTCTCTCTGTTGTCATCGACTGCTCATTCTCAACCACCTTAGCCCCAGGAGTATGGGACAGTGACGTGATGTTACAGCGTGAGAAAGAGAGAGCGAGAAAGAGTGTGTGTGAGGGAGAGAGAGAGAGAGAGAGAAGGGAAGAGAAGGAGGTTGAGAGAGGAAGAGGATGAATGATTGGCTGATGCAGTCGTTAAGTAGTACATTGTACCCTTTTAAACATTTATAAGGCTTGCTAGAAACTACATGACTACTGAACACTGTCCAAGCACAAACACATTACGCTGAGTTTGTATATTAGTATGTATAATGTATATTAGTATGCGTAATGCCTCAAACTCATGAACATTACCAACATAATAATAATGTTGTTGTTAGTGGTGGTGGTGATAACGCAGTGCTCATCCTACCCATGGGTCAGTGAGCCTTTTCCAATTTTATAGAGTAAATAGTCAAGATGGCAATATTCTCTCTAGGAAATAAATGTAGTGTGTGTGTTTGTGTGTGTGTGGGTGTGTGTGTGGATGGGTGTGTGTGTGTGTTCGTTTGCGTGCATTTATATTTTGGCTGAAAACCACCTTTAAACAGCTAAACAGAGGACTCATACACGCTGATCATAGCAGCTTTACATGTGCATGCTTGTAGGATTAGGTTTCCATAGAAACACACTGTTGTAGTCTTGATTACATAAGTCCTTTTCCCCCTGAGTGAAATAAATTGATGTTAGTTTTTTGCTCTCTTTTGCCAGCACCTACAGTCTCAAAGGCCATAGGACTAATCAATTGTATAAAACAAAAATGAATGAGAATTAAGTCAAACTGAATTTGCTTTATTCAATTTGTAATTATGGAATAAGAGAGAGAGTGAAAGAGGGGATCATTTGTTATGATTTGTTCTAATTTGCTGCTGGAGGGCTGGTTTAGTTTTCTGTCAGGTTAATGATGCATCATGAATAATAAATGTCATACAACTGATCCCATACGCTTTCTTTATTAGTTTAATAATAGACTCAGTTCTACAAAACAGTAATAATATTGTATAATATTGATATTGTAGTGCTCTGAATTTGTGGCATTGAATTCATGGTTGAAACTGACGAACCCCACCACCATCATTTTATGTATTTCCCCTTTTTATAGTCTCTTTTTTCTTTTTATCTCTCTCTAGTCGAGATGAGTAATGTCTTTTTTCCTGGATGACAGGTGTTCCTTTGTATAAAGAATAAAACACACACACACACACGCACAAAAAAAATTGTCTCTGATGTGTCATATTCCTGAGAATTGTGGGTAAATAATGCCTGCCTTCTTTTTGGCAGGCAGCAAGCAAACACATGGTACCAGGTGAACAGGCTTCTGAATTCTAGTGCCAGGCTTTGCCTCTGGTCCCAATAATGGCAATGTGCTAGCCGGCACAGAATATTTCGGCGCTCCAGAGAAATGAGGCAGAAACAATGCGCGTGCCCCAACCGCACGCCGTTCTTCCTTCAACATCTGTAACTTCGTCTGTTAGCTGTTAGCGAAGCGTGCTGTTGTGGCCTTGAGAACACCGCTATAACCTTATAGTTAAGCTGCGGCGTTCATTATTGTCTGAAAAGAGATCTTTACTCTCTTGAGAAACCAGTTACGCGAAGCACAAAGTCTCTAGGCTGCACTCACAGCTACAGGAGAGTTAGGAAGGGAGCAATTAAGTCTCGTTATGTGATATTTGCGTTTGCAAAGCACTTACTGCTGCCTTGAAAAGAATGAAGCCTCCAGCTATGTGAATGTCTTCGGCTCGAAGGTCTTTCATAGTCGACCATGAGCACCTTTGTGGGCATTTTGTAATGCTGAAAATGTTGTTCTCATGTCCACTGCTGAAATCCGTTAGCTTCGTAAAATGTGTCTTTGTTCAATCCATGTAAATGAATAAATGAATTGTCTGCCCACAGAGTCTGTCTGCTGCATCACTTTGGTGTATTTCACACTACAGTAGGGAGCAGGAAGAGCCATGAAAGCAAAATGGATTTTTGATGCGCATTCGTCTGAAAGTAATTTTGCACTTTATGAAAGTGGTAATGCTATAACACCGACACTGTAAAAGTCTGTCGGAATAAAAAAGCCTGTACTCAACTGATAGCACAGGGTCTTTGCTGCTCTTCATGTGAAGGAATTGATTTATTTGACCCCTTCATATTACTTTCTCCATATATAGCCTTTTTCCATTTTATCTGGCCTTGTGTATTTTTACAGTGAGGTTTGGCTCAAGCAAGTCAAAACTGGATTTAGTGGATGTAAAATTTTTATCATTTAACAAACAGAATTAACACTTCATTTCTAATGTTTCTGATTTTAGTCTGTCGTGTTGCTTACCACAAAAGCAGTGATGCTACCGTTCAGTATTAAATATACATAAAGATGGGATGTTATTAATGACCTAATCTTTTAAAGGCTGTGCCACTAGCCCTAGCCTCTCAGCAAGCCTGTTAGGGATTTTGGGTTAAATCATTTCATTATCTTAATCTTCTGGCATTTGTTGTGGCGAGGTCAGGACGAAGCTCAATTGGTTGTAAGAGGGAAAGATTATGAGCGTAGTCACTGGCTACATTTGCATTCATTGCCTGTTGTGACCCGAGCAATTATGAGTGAGAGGTTCGGTAATTGAATTTGTTCCTCGCTGAGAAAATGACAAGATAGGAAGAGGAGGCAGTTTTGCCTCAAAAAGGAGGCAAGAAACAAGGGAATTCATCGCTTCATTGACTATGAATTTGGCTAAGGCACAGCTTATATGTGCAATTAAACTGTGTTACACTACAGGGCTCCCTATTATTTGCTATATTCATTTAGAAGAAGATATTACAAGACCAGTTAGCTGTACTGCATTAGATGTTGTGTTGTTAGATTATAAAACTAAAAAAAAAAAAAGAAACAGGTGGTTTGGGTTCCACTTTCAGCTGTCCTACTTTTTCTGGTCACGGCAACCGTGGGAACCAATAAAATTGCACCGTCACTGGGAGGAAAGATGACCAGATGCTCCTATCCTTCGGTCACGTGCAGCTTCCTGGCTTTCAGCACTGTCGCATGGCAGGGCGCAGCACGGATCCTTCTGCTGCGTTCCGTAGTTTACAGAGACCTGGTGTTGGCTGCACTCGCATCAAAGTGCTGTGCCTCACCTTCTGCTGCGTTCCGTAGTTTACAGAGACCTGGTGTTAGCTGCACTCACATCAAAGTGCTGTGCCTCACCTTGCCAGATCGGTGGCCAAGCTGCAAGATGCACCAAAAATGTGTAGGAATGCTTGTCACTGAACTTGCTTCATTTTTTCCTTGTTGTGATTAATTGTTCTATATTATTCTCATTGTTTTGTGCTTATTAACTTACCACCATCGCTTCTGTCCATTTGGGAGTACACAATCGTGGTATGTTTTTGTGCATCTATGCACATGTTTCTGTGAATGCAAAATATACTGTGAATGCCTTGAGTTAAACACTTTTCTGCCTGTAGTCTGGCTGTAGTGTTACTCTAGGATTTTTTTCCTTGGATTTCTTTGCTAAGTCCTTTGGCAGGTTGCCAAATGAGTAATTGGATGTGGAATGTGAAAACTAGTCCCATGGGGGTTTGACTAATGCTTCTATAATCTCATTATTGTACATTTACAATCATTGTTTATAGTGTGGAGTTTTTTGTCACCTCATATGTGCTTTGCAACTAAAAGGAAATATCAACATAATGCACAGTACAAAATAATTTGAAACAATGAGGTTGTGTGGCAGTAATCGACTGTTTGAATGAGTGAATTCATATGTACTTTATCCATCAATATTCAGTGGCTTAACAAAGACATTGCTGGGTCATTGTGACAGCTTTTGTTATGATCAACTGAGAAAGATTTCCATTTCTCCTTGATGAAACGTGAGTAATTCATTGTGTGAGCATGGTTCTGAATAGCAATGCCCACAGAGTTTAGAGGATACAAGGCTCATATTTCGGGTTAAGTAATTAATTTTATCATCCCTCTGTCTGCCTCTTCCGTAACAGGCATGACGTGTCAAGCACGTACTTCATACACGGAGGATGAGGTACTGTGGGGCCACCGGTTCTTCCCGGTCATCTCCTTGGAGGAGGGCTTCTTCAAGGTGGACTACTCACAGTTCCACGCCACCTTCGAGGTGCCTACACCCCCATACAGTGTGAAGGAGCAGGAGGAGGCTCTGCTCATATCTTCTCCACTCGCCGCACCATCACTGTGCAACATTGGAGAGAAGAATAACTCCCTGGACTGCCTGGAGTTACTGGAGGATGCTGAGGCGACCGCCAAGCTCCCAGCCAAGCTGCAGCGGATGACGGGGCGTGATGGTCTGCCCCGCAAGCTACTCCGCATGAGTTCCACCACGTCAGAGATGACCTACAGCTTGGGAGATCTGCCCATGAAGCTCCAGAGAATCAGCTCTGTACCAGGTGTATCTGACGAGAAGCAGGTCTCCAAAGCTGGCAAGATCGGCACAGAGCCCATCAGCAAATCGGTGGCAGACTTGCCACCCAAGCTGCAGAGGCTGGCTGGGGGTGGAGCTGGGCCCGGGGGTGGGGGACGCATGGATGGACATCTGCCCCCCAAATTACGGAAGATGAATTCTGACCGCTTCACATAGGAGGAGGCAGTTCTCTGGACACACACACACACACACACACACACACACACTGTTCTTCTCCGCTAGGTTGTCTGAAGAGACCCAAAAACTCAGCGATAATGTAGTGTAGACACGTATGCTTGCTATACGTATTAAGATGGACAACTTATTTCCACACATTTTGTTCATGTGTGTGGGTTCACATGCAGTGAATAGACTCGTTCAGGTTGTTGTGAATATAAGCACAGTCTGGCATGAATGGAACACCAAGTGCATGGTTAATGCGTTTTTTTCTCTTTGTCAGGCAATGACAATTTCTGTATAGTGTATTTGAACAGTGAATGAAATTTGCCAAGAAGATGCATACAAACTGGACGTCTGACGATCAAGCCATAAGCTTATGCAGTGGACACATTCATGCCTGATATTTAATCATTTCATCTAGTTTTTGTAGTTTAGTGTGAAATGTTTCCTAAGATTATGTTAAATGCATGTTTGACTTAGCTAGAGAGAGGTAATAGACACAAATGTTAGCCTTAAATATATTACCTTCTTTCTGTAGTCTCAGTTTGTCCATAGTTATTTTTGAGATTTCACAACGGTTACATTCTTCTGCAAGGAATGTAGGGCAATTCATCAAAAATTCTTTTTAGACAGAAGAAGTAAGTGCATTTAGGTGAGTTTTGGAACTATCAACCATGAACTACAAGAAAAAAAAAAGAAAGAAAATTAAAAAGGAATTTTTGGCCATACACAACCACACCAACTCCCCGTTAAAAAAGGCCATCGAGACACAACACATACAAGCATCAGTCAATGTTATGGTGATGTGCTTTACTGATTGATTCACACCTTCTTTTAGCTAGCATTTATTTGCTTTACACCTCACAAAAATAAAACAAACATGGCCTTTACATTAATGCATCTTTTAAATAGCAATAACTATAAACTACAAAACTCTTTAAAGCGCTTCAACAGGATGCTTACAATAACCAGTCCTTAAAAATTTAAATCCAGATCTTAGTTTCTGAGAGGATCTAAAATATACCAGTTGAAGTATTGTATAGTACCACATGTATTTCAATAAGAATCAGCTTTATTATAGCATTGAAGTGATTATGGTGGTTTGCACTTATGACCCATTGTACACAGACTGTTGTATGATTATATTACCTTATTACCAAATAGTACTTCAGGGTACTTAGAAGAAAAAAAAGCAATGGCTTTGTGCTTAATAACCACAGAAAAGGAAAGCATCATCTCACATTTATTAGCTAGGATTTACCATAAAGTTTCTCTCTCTCTCTTTTATTTTGTAATTAAACTGTAAGGTAGATCATCAGAGTGCTTGATTGCTTGATCTTCTGAAAAAGGGGAAGTAGTGTCTAAATCCCATTAATGCACTCTGACCGAGCAGCTTTCCTTTCCCTGAGCCTTTGTCTATCACCATGGAGATCTCAGCACCTGCTGCCATTTACGGTCCCACCAGCAGTCCCACGGTGACGAGATGATGGAGTCTGTGCTAAACTATTGGAGCTTTCGCACCGTATCCCCACTGATTATGAACACCATATGACCATTTACCAAGATAAGCAGAAGTAAAGCTCTTGTAGATATTGTATACCCCACTCTTCTGCCAAACATGTTGCACTGTTTACATTGGCAGAATTGATCATAACCTTCCTTTGTAGACTTGTATGGTTTTTCCCTGTCTTCCTCTCTATCATTCTGCACCCCCATCCTCCCACCGCCACCACCTTTAAATATCTCTCTCTATCTCATAACACCACCTATAAGGACATGCAATGCCAGGCAGTTAATGTCAACATTTTCAGTTGTTCCAGATGTTCCTTCAAGATTGCTTCAGTTGTTCTCACATACGTTAATGAATTATTCTCAGTTTAATTGCACAGGCAATATAGGGCACAATAAACATTTCTACATATTTTGTTAGTGAGAGAAAGGTTACATGTTGGAGAGTGGATCTTTGGGGAGTTTGGAGTTTTTTCCAATTATTAAGGTATCTTTAGTATGTTCAAAAACTAAATAAAACTAAAATATCCTACACAGTATATATCAGATGTAGTATATATTTGGATATATCTATAGCCATATCCCAGTGTACTTGTGATGTAAACTATAGGTTGCACTGAGGGTGCACACACCAAGCATAGCAAACTGTGGGGTATGATCAAATTTAGAAAATGGAGAAAGTCCTGATCTGGATGTCGGGCTGACAGAAATTTAGAACTGTAATAACAATACCTTAAATAAAACCGTTTATTCTTTGTGTGCCAGACAACTGGATTTTTTTTTTTTTTTGTCAGTATTTGTCAGAATTTTCATATAATAAATTGTATGCCTACCTGGTCTGACTTTCTGTCTGACAAAGTTGTCGCAGATGACAAAATGCATTGTGTTGATTGACTGTAGGTGACGATGTCTTAAAGGCTGGTGGAAGGACAGTGCATATGAATTTACAGCATTAATCATATCTCTTGATTTATCCTTTTGCTTCTTGCATTGTTTAGGCCCATGTAATTGTACCAATCAGCTGTTAATGGAGAATATCGTTAAGGGTAGGCACAGCTTTATTAGATATTGAATGGCTCTCATTATCCCTTGATTAGTGCAGTAAATTTGGTTCTGAGCTACCTAATAATACAACTCCAACACAAACAACGCCACTGAAGTAACTCCAGTGTTGCCATCACAACCTGACCGGCAAAGATCTGGTGTGGCAGCAGGTTGTCATTCCAACCAAGTAGGAGCACAAGTGATCAGTTGTTTGAAGACTGAGTCCAGCTGACCAAACAAGTGGATTAAACAAGTAAAACTTGCCACACCAGCACTTTGCAAACAGCACTGTCCGTTCGAGGTTTAAAAAGACTGGCCGTTAAACAGGCGCGCTTGTTTATCTGCTCATCTGCTAAACGATCCACAAGCTCTTCGGGCAGTTTGTAGATTTGACGGTCTTGTTTTCCCTTATTGCGAGCAGGAGCCCAGATTGGGATGCTATAATTAGTGTTGACTCTGCAGTGATGCAATGTCTTTGCCTATATTTGCTCTCCTGTGGTTATGGTAGCAGAGCAGATCTTTTGTGCACTCTGTGGCTGTGCTGCACTGGGCATGCTCCATGTACCCCCAGCATTCACCCAGCTTCCTTCCGAAAGCCCTTGGTTTCGAGGGCATGAATCTGACGTGACCTAAGCGATGTCTCTGGAAATGGCGAAAACCTCTGACCGGAACGACAGAGCCGATGGAGTCTCCTCTTTCGTCACTGACCGCACTGTTACCTTTCCCCATGGTCAGAGCAGATTTTTGCTGATTGTGTTTCACAAGTTCAAGATCTATTATGGGCAATTTTGGCGATTCCCGTAGTAACAGCTTTTTGTTGAGGGCGGTGCTGTTTTGGCGAGGCCATGGGGGTGGTGGTGAGTCCTGGCTGCCTGTGTGCTGGTGAAGAGGCTGCAGATGTTGGGCTGTTCACTTTGTAACAGTCCTGCACGTGACCTCAGCATGGAGCCTTTCCGATCAGCACTGGAACGGCTTGGCGGAATCAGAATACACCCACAACTCAGAGGGCCATGGTTCTGTATTTTGTGATCCGTGATATTTTGAGTAGACTAACATCTTATCATATTGTTGCTAATATATTTTAGCCTTATAGTTTGAATTGCTAGGAAATGTCAAATGTCAAAGTTCTCTATGTTATTAGTGATTAGCGTTCCTAAATACAGATGACAGGAGGTCTCAGTGAGGATAAATAATGTAGCTTTAAACTTATAAATAATTCTCAAACAAATCTCATTTATATGTGACTGCTATGACCAGAATCATCAAATAATAGAGCAAATAATGAATTAACTCTGTTTCATAATGAATAACTCTTTAAGCAAATTACTGAAATATCAGATAATGTCTGTTTAATCTTAATTTGCCTGGAAATGTTGAGTTTCGGCAGACTGAAGTAGAATATAACGAAATAGCTTCTCCCTATCCAGTCATTTTACTTGCAGTATCCCCCTCCCCCTCTCTGTGCTCCTCCCCCTCCCTCCAGGCTAAGAGAGCACCTAATCATCAGAGCAGTGACGTTGATGGTGTTAGTGGGGGCTTGGTCTCCGAGCCAGACACATGGGGGAATATCTCACCCACAGCAGCTGCCTCCTCCCCAAAGGGAAGTGCAGACAGGCATCCGCACCTGCGGCCAGAGCATGGATGCGCACACGAACCCTCACACACAAACTGATGCCAGATCATCTGCGGAGGTTTCTGTGTATTTGAATGATCCGGTAAAAAACACATTTGTGATTTTGAAGGTAGGCAGTACCTTGGACAGGAAAAGGAGGGAGATTGACCAAAATCTGTGTTTCTGTCTCATGACTGCAGTAGCTCATTATAATGAAATGAACATAGCCTCATTATCTGGGCGTGAAGCAACCAGGTTTCATTTACTGTGAGTCTGTAGATAGGTAGGTAGATATACGAAGATCCAGACATACAAAAAATGCTAAAAAGGAAGGAAGAAAAACTAATTTGTGTTTTGTTTTGCTGTATATCAGCGTTATATAATGAAGAAGCCAAATGTGAAGAGATAGAGGATGGTTTGCTGAAATTTGTCGCCAGGCAAACCAACAGTGTGTAGCATATAAACTCCACTCTAGAATGTCACGTGGAGTTATTTAAAGGAAAAGACAATGCATGAATGCTTTCTTGTAGATGAACAGCAACAGATCTGACCTCAAAAATGCGACTAATTTAAATGAACATCTTGGAAAAACATTACCCCCTCCTGAGAAGAAGCGTCTGGGTGTGAGACGATAACGGACGGAGAAACTAATCCTTCTCCAGCAGGCAGTCAGACAGAACGACGTCATCTGAAACAGGGTCAGAGACGGACGTCTCGGTTACAACCAAAAACAAAAACCAAAGGCATATGTTCTGCCCTCTTTCCCTCACGTGCACATCCTGTGCACATCATCCAAGCAGCATCAAGTGTGGAAAGTCAGATTGTTTATTGCATTGCACATTATATTAAAGTTTAATATTTTGAATGGTTTACTTACTATATGAGAATGAGTAATAATTCTTCCTAACAGACCAAATCATTACATATTCTGTTCATATGCAGACCTCATCATATTAAACAGAATATATACTAATCATTATGTATAAAAATTGTTTTGCTATGCTATGTAATGTATATATACTAACATGATTGAATATATAATATAGAGGCTCCACTAAACATTGCATACATGGAAATATCTGTTTATCTTCAGTCATTGCATAGAAATCCATATTATGTTACAGTTTTGGAATATCACGTAATTGATATGAGCATGGTATAACCAGATTACATTTAACTCTTATAGTCCTTAATTTCTTTATTCCCTCCAGCATGAAGAATGAGGAAGAGGTGATCATAAGCATCGCCTTCCGGAACATTTCTGTATTCCAGCCCAAAAACATGACATCACATTTACTCCCCCATCTGTTGGATGTGTTTTGAGGGCAGGCTCAGGCGAGAGAGAGAGAGAGAGAGAGACAGACAGCGAGAGAATGAGAGAGAGCGAGAAAGAGCACGAGAATGAAAGAGAGAGCAAGAGAGTGAGTGAGCAAGTGACTGTGAAGGCTTTATAACAGCGCTGTTTAAAGCACAGAGACTGAGACAGTAAGGAACAAAGCATTCTTTCTCAACGACAATCCACGCAATCTAATAATACACGCCTTCTCAGCCCACTCTCAGTGGCTTCGCCTCTCCCGTTGCCAGTGCCTTCTGCACCAGACACCAGTCAGTAAAGTAATTCTTCATCACTTAAAACAATGGTGAGGCAACAATATTCTTAAATGACTCTGATCGGGTCATTTTAATCCCACTCGCTCATTTTTTCCCTCAGCATTGGAGAAAAACGCAAGGCAGGGTCTGTGCTGAGTAGGTCATGAAATAAAGTTGAACTCTATTACTCTTCACTTCTGCGCTAGTGCTCATTAGAAGACCTGCATGTCTGTCTGAGTGGAAATTTGTGCTTAATGATCTGCTCTAAATACTTCAGGATCAGGGTTTTTCCACAGTAGTTACCTAGCAACTGCAAGCTGTCACTGTACAATAAGACTCCAGAGTTTTAGACCCCCAATTTGGATTTGATTAAAACACACAAGCTTTCTCTCTCTCTGTCTGTCCTTTAGACTACACTAAGCTACCTGATTTATGTACCTGCTGATGTGTTAACCACTCCTCCATTCTCCTTCTCTCTTCTACACTGTACCTGCGTATCTTCTCCACTTCTCTGTTCCAAACCCTCCCCCACTCCAGCCTCTCTTTCCAAATGTTCAATACACAATATATCTGCTCAGTGTGTATATTTGTATGTTTGGTCAGTAATAAAGGACTAATTGTTTTCTTTCTGTAAGGTCTGTGGTCCCCTCTCTAGCCTGGACCTGAGTACTTCAGTGGTGACCCTACTGGCATAAGTGCATGGTGGCCTCTTGAAGCTTATGAGACATATCAGGCTACTCCTTCTAAGCCCTTTGGAGTCCTCCTTGCTGTGTTTTGTACACACACACTCACACACACACACACACTCATGTAGCCAAACCCATGAATAACAGATGAAAGGCCATGTAAACAGCATGGCCCTCTCTGATAATCAAGAGAGTGAAGAGCCCTCAGTTCATAGGGTTAATAGACACACATGTAGCATGCATGACACAGACAAATCTCTCTCTCTCTCTTTAGCCCTAGCTCTCTTTTGTCTACCTGTATGCATATTTAGCAGTATTTATGGAGGTGAAAGAGCAGTTTGGCTGTAACACACCGCTTCCTCTTTACCTTCGGTGCAGGAGACCTGCTGCTGAATCAGTAGCAACAGGGAGCTAATTAAACTAAACAGCTTCTCTCAGACAGGGGCTGCTTGGTGTGCTTCCTCCCCCTGTAAGAGGCAGCTGAGAGGAAAGCCATATTGCCTGTCTGTTGCCTCAGCACAGACATTGTGTGGAATAAGCCATGAGTGTATCGCAGAGTGTGCAGGTAGAGCCAGGCTCAGTCACATCTAATAAGACTATCAGCCTACAATCACCTGGTTCGGCAAACTGGAAGTCCTGCAGATGGTTAGTAAGCTCAACTCACACGTAAATAAGTGGAACTGAGTTTCACTATTGACATTTCACCTCATCTCATAGTATAACTTGTTTCTTTTAATTGGTTAAAAGAAAAAAAAATCCACAATACAACCGCCAAATAGTATCAGAAAAATCCGAAAGGTCTACTGACCTGACCTGAAATGAGCACTTTATCAGTGGTCATTTTCTAATCACAGAACTGCCGTTTATTTGGGGGGACTCATAAACAAGGAACAGCACTGATGTGCCTGATAAACTTCCACAACCATGTCAGTGTTAATGCTGTGTTGGTAATGGTCTACCTCTCAAACAAGTTTTCAAAAACGTACAAATGATGAATGGGATAGTTGGTGTCTGGTAAAATCATCTGCATTCTGTGTTTGTACAACAAAAACACACTAACCGCGTTTTTAATAAGGTGACTGGGGAGTGGATGTATATATCCAATATTAGAAATCAGTTATCCAGCTATATCATCTTTCACCTTTAATACACTGGAAATGGAACGAGTGGAATTCTGAGTGTTCGTATCATCTTTTTGAGGTCTGGCGGAGGCTGGCTATCCGTCTACCTCTGCAATCTAGCCTTTGTTACACTTTGACGCAGATACAGATTACAGCTGTAGCCTGCAGTAACGCTTTGTCACACCGCAAAACTTTTCCAGATGAGGAACGCTCTACTCAAGATGTTCTCATTTGCTTGAAAGCTGAGAAAGTGGAAGAAAGTGCATTTTAGATGTAATTTCTCACAGAACCGGTCACTCACGAGCTCGCCGGACTTCCTCGACGGTCACCGAAGTAGCAAGCCGCCAGGAAGAGGGCTGAGAAAAATTACGATCAGATCTTACTGTTAGTCTACTGTGGTCCTTAACCGAAAATAAATAAACTGTTGTTTTCAACCTTCATGCTTTGCCTAAAAGAACGTTGAAACTGCGATGCTAATTAACCAGTCCATGTTTCAGTCTGCCCCATTTCTATATTTGGTGGCGGGGGATATTTTTACAATTCAAATGGTGACAAAATCAGGGCAGTGTCAATATTAACTGGAAGAGTGCTACTAATGGAGCAGAGATTCGACATTTAAGACAAGCGGGCACTACGAACATGATGTGGACCCCAGACGTGATTATGCTACTGTCTACAAATGTACTAATAGCAAATGGTTAAGCTGAATTAGTTATATATATTAGCTTACACATGAAGACTACATTTTACTATAATATTCACTAAATGGAGAAAGTACTGAATTTTTCTCAAGGTTCATTTTGGTCAAAAGTCTATTAGCTCTGAGAGTTTGTAGATGCATAAAAGCTGAACAGCTCAGTATATTTAAAAACCGTCGTTATTACATTTCTCTCTTCAGTGCCCTCTTTCGGAAATTTTGGAAATTCCTCAGACATACAATTACATAAAACTGGCTGATAAGAGAATCCCGCAGGCTCTTGGTTATTTTCTACGTCATCATCGCCATTAATGCTGTGCAGTAAGCCTGGTTCTCCCTGTCTGTGAGTGTGTGGTTCAGTTCACATCACAGGACTGAGTTTTAATGGTGAGTTTCATTCACAAGCAACAACCCAAGTGATCTTTTAGCAGTGCTGCATGAAAGCGAATTAAAGGCTCCCTCCCACAGGTAATCATTCATATCAGCTTGGCTAAATGAGCTAATTGATCTCTGGATTTTTGTCAATGCCCTGCCTCGCACCTGCAGCCCTCTCTGTTGGAGATAGTTCAATTAGATTGTGCAGGTGCAATTATGTTTGCGTGTGTGTGAACACGAGAGGTAAATGTGTCGGTGTGTGTCTATTGCCAGAGTGCAGTGTCTGGCATGTCTGCTTGTGAAAAGTAATTTTGAGGTGTGTGAATGGAAAGTGTGAGTGGTTGTAGGCCAAAAGAACTATGGGTGTTTTTTGTGTGTGTGTGTGTGTGTGTGTGTGTGTGTGTGTGTGTGTGTGTGTGTGTGTCTTTGTGTGTGTTTAAATGGAAAGATGCATTGTTGGCCAAAGATCCAGTGCTGGCCAAAAGATCTAGGTTAGTGTTTGTGAGTGTGTCTGAATGGAAAGTGTGAGTTGTTGGGCAAAAGAATTAAATGTCTGTGTGTGTTTATGTGATTGTGTGGTGTGGTCCGGCGTGGTGTGAGCACACGGATGGAAAGTGTCAGGTAAGTGCCAAACAGCAACTCCCAGGAGTGACCTAGTTAAACAAACAATGCAATAACCTACTGTCTCTCATAACTCTTAGTATGTGTTCAATTACACACTCAGCAGCCACTTTATTAGAAACAGCACTTTATTGTCGTAGGCGTACAGTTAGACTCTATAGTCCATCTGTTGCTGTGTACAGTTTGTGCTATCTACTCTCTAGGCCTCTATCAGCGGTCTGTTTCTGGCCCTGGGGCTGCTGACAGGGGCCTGCTCCTGTAGAGACACTGACGAGTAAAAACTCCAGCACCACTGCTGTGACAGATAAACCTGCACCCGCAAGGCCGTTAATGCTGTGCTGTGAATGGTCCCCCACCAAAATAATATCCTGTCAGCAGTGGGCCTACGTTCATAAACTGCCCAGCGATGAATGAGTCAGAGGGTAAACACGGCAAACAGATGGGCTGTGGTCCGTAGCTGTTCATTATAAAAAGCTTCTGTCAGGTAAGTGTACTTAATAAAGTGCCTTGTGAGAACAGACGTAAGGTAGGTGTTCCAAATAAAATGACTGGTGAGTTTATATCTCAGATAACTGGTAAAGCACTACTAAAAGGCCAGTCTGAGTGAATGCATGAATAACGGTATAGCAGTTATGACTGAAGAGTGTGCAGAGAGTGAATGACTAGCTCACAGCATCTTGTCCAATGATGCAATGGTGCTGTCAGTGCTGACTGGTTGCCAAGCTACCATGTATGTGCAAAGATCATTATAAACATCTATTCTGCTGTAGTGCCTTTGAAATGGGGGAAAACTGCTGCCAATTCTGTACAAATTCTATAGTGAATAAAAACCGTGCTCTAAGAGCTAGATGATAATGCCGATCTTCAGTCAGTTGGAAGAGCCGGAGGAAAATATTTGGCTGTATAATTTTCAGCAATAAACTCACTCTAACGCTGCTCAGCATTTTGCCCATCTGTTCCCTCTCACACCCTGGTCCAAACCCCCACTCATTTTCATCTATCTGTGATTATCACCCCATTGCATAACAAAAAAAAAAACAGCTAACACTGTCCCAGGGATGCTAATGCTAATGCTCGGAGATGCTATTTCATACTGGATCTGGTGATTATTGTTGATATTAGATGAGTACATATAAAAAATAACAATCACTTTGGTAAGAAAAGTATAACTTTGAAAAAAAAAGTCAAACTCACACCGAAAAAAAGACAGTTGCTGTCATTCAAACACAAAATCTTGAAATACATTCCCAGTCATATTGGCTGCTGTCTGGTGTGAATATAGAATCCCTTGATTACATCTGATGTCTCTATTCATAAAGAACTGGTACTATTTAGAGACCCATCTGGGCTCTCTGCACTGACTGGGAGCTTGTGCCGTCTTCAGGTGCTGAGTGGAGTGAGAGCTGCCATCTAAAAGCAGGTCCATAAGAACACTCTCATCCATCTTTCCACTTGCCAAAAATGACTACAGCAGATAATGGCAGCTTCAGCTCCAGCACCAGAACTAGAACCAATACCAGAACCAGTATTACCACCAGTACTAGAACCAATGCCAGCACCGGTCCTAGTACGAGTACTAATACTCTCATCCATCTTCCCACTTGCCTGAAATGACTACAGTAGATGTGGGATGCTCTAGCACCAGTACTAGAACCAATACCAGCACCAACACCAGTACTAGTACCACTACTAGCACCAGCATCAGTACCAGTAGCACTACCAGAACCCGCATCAGTTTTAGTACTACTCCCAGCACCAGTATTAGTACTTCATCGGGAACTTCAACAATACTAGCACCAATACCAGCATCAGCACAAGTACTAGCACCAGCAGTACCATCATCAGAACCAGCAGTGAAGGAAGTAAGAGAACATGTGATTTGATGAGGTATCATAACAAACTTTCCTTTGTCTCTCTTGCGCTCTATCTCTCACTCTCTTTCTCTTTCTGTCTTCAGATAGTCTGATGTATTATTTTCATATAAAAAGTAATCCATTTAATCCTCTTTCTCTGTGGATGTCTCCCCACTCCTTCTGTGAAACTTATTATATATTAACATCTAGTGCATCTAGCTTTTGTCAATATAAGACAATAATAAGGGTTAGCTGTGAGATCTGTAAATTAAAACATCATCCATATTCGTTCCTTTAAGCACAAACAATCCCATCTAACAATGTCTGAGGCCATCGGTAACAAAGTAACCCTTCATGAAACCAAATACCAAAATGTCCACTCATATTTTTTTTAGCTACATTGTTAAATGTTTGTGAATACACTAGAATATCTAAAAACACACGTATAAATACCTATTAAACCATCCACGTAATACCTGCCATCTGGTGAAAAACAAGTTGCAGTTAGTCAAAGGTTCAGGTTTGTTCACCTGACCTGTGAGAAGAGCAGTGATATCAATATAGTTGAATCACAGCTTACTACCACTCAGTATGACCAAGCATGGGAGCCTCTGCGGAATTATCCAGCAGTCACTCATGTACCCTTCCAACATGAGAGCAAACAAGAAACATCCAGCAATCTAATATTGAATACAGTTTAATATGAACCATCATGCTGCAAATCATGTATCAGAACGAGATCTTCTTCACTACTGGAACATTTTCGCTTGGCTTTCAGTCACTCACAATTCTGGAACACATATTTGTCTAAACACATAAGAACATTCTATATCTGGCATGATCTGTATGACTAAAATCTCTGACTTGCAAATAAAAATCAACACTGTTCAATAGGTTATCGTCATAACATATTGGACATGCTTGCATACTAATTAGTCCATCTGTAATCAGTATAACTGTTTGTGCAGCTCTTTGTGTGTGTGGGAGCAAAGTTGAAAAAGTTTGGTAGAGAAGGTAAAAAGATTTGATTAACAGGAGTGTAATTTGATGTAATTGGCTTTCCCTTAGGATGTTTTTTAGCAGAGGTCTCAGGCAGTGTAAGCCAGCCATCCATGGCCAGAGATACTGCGGAACAAACTAACCCACGTTATAATTAGGAGAATCGTCTCTCGTTTTCTCCTGCAGCCAGGCGAGATCCCAGCACTTAGCATTCTCCTCCAAATGGGTTGAGGCACACTGTGAAGTTCTGGGTCCAGGCTGTAGCTTGAAAAAAGACAGGAGCAATAGCAGATGCATCAGAGACTGTTTACACAACCTTACCTCCCTGAATTTGGTACTGCTGTCATGGCATGGGGCGATTCCCTAAGAAAGAAGACGCACATAACAAAAGAACTGCAAAACAAAGATGGAGACATTTCTTTGACCATTCTGCTGAAGCTGAATTTTTAAAATGCTGATTTAGTTATGTTAAAAATTTTTAAAAAGTGATCAAAATAACTAAATGGCCAGGTGACTAGGCCAGGGGTTTGCGACAGAGATATCATCAGATGAACTGCTTAGAATGCCATATTATAAAAACAGATTTTATTTGTCACGTGTTGTCTCATATTACATTTTCATAATAATAACACAATCACGATTACCAAAAGAAGTGTAGAGTGCTAATGAAGAGCACAAATAAGAAAGGATGTTTTTAATTAGTCTCTAGCAATACAATGAGTATACGATGGGAGAGCACTGCATACACACAAGGATTTCAATTTGTGCAGCTTTTTTAGTTTCCTGTGCTTCGGAATAAGGACATTTAGTTAATTATTTTAACCAATAAATTCTTTAACAAGTTACATATAAAAACACACACACACACACTAGAGAGATCACATAAACTTAATATCTGCAGTGGGTCATGGTGGTCCCAGACACAGTGTGACTGTGACTGTTGACTGAATACTCATGTCAATGAGTATTTGGAGAGGTGGGAATGACTGATCTGAAAATAAGTGCCCCTGCTTTAGGTATCCTGATTTTCACACCCTCTGGTGAATCTAGTCAACAAAATCAAATGGCAAATGTTCTGTAAGTTGGCAGAGGCAGAATATGATATCTGATTAGCTAAAACAAACCTTACAGAGGATTTGATGAATGCTTCAGAAACCTTTAAAACCAAATGAGATACAAAAGAAGGTCAACAATTTTAAATATAGAAAGATGCATAAAATAATCTCATATCAGTGAGTTTTATCATGGTCATATTCTCTCCAGTCGCAGCTGGAGGGTAAATCCTGATCATTTAATACAGAATGCATAACAGTCATATACAGGCACAACAGATGGAGCAACCATTTGAAATTCGAAAGCATATTTCATCCACCCAGGGAAAACAGACTAGTTCATCTGACCAGTGCAAAAGACTGCCCTGTACTGTATTAACATATGGAGTTTTTTTCCATGCACTTACCACTGCTCTGATGCTGACAGTCACTATCCGTCCCATCTCTGTAATTATGGAAACTTGTCAAGGTTGTAAAATGGTAATTGGAGGTTGTCCTTGTAAAGCCTGAAACCCAGCATGGAACAACCACAGTATTTGGATCTTGGATGAGCTCAGAAAAGGATTTTATTTTCTTCTTCTCTACCATGCTTTTCTTAATCTCTAGAGCTGTATTGGAGAATGCTCATGCATTAATGCACTGCTACTGGCAGTACGGGCTGTAAAATACACACACACACACGCACGCACACACGCACATACACACAGACTCAGTGGAAAGTTACAAGATATCAGATGAGAGACAACATCTCTCTCACCTGAGGAAAAGAACAACAAAAAACAAAGGAAAAAAAGATACCCAGTAGATAAAATTATAGAATTGGTGAAAACTAGGCTTTACCAAGGAGCTAAGCATCAGTCAAACACCCCTGAGCTCCCATCCTCCATTAACCATTAATAGGAGTGAGAAAACAGTTTTTGAAAGAAAGAGACAGAACTTTGATTTACTAATCTATTCATTTATTCATTCATAGGGAAAAAAGCTCATAGAAAAGCTGAGAACTGTGGTGGAAACTTCAGAATACTGCGTTTTCTAAATGAAAATGAAAACCATCATTTATCAGCAAAGTGCTTTTGCCAAAGTACACAGACCAGTAAAGTCCCTGCACTCTTCTTACCCTGCGAAGGAGGGGACAATGTTCACAGACGCAGGAAGACATGAAGCTGTCAGAGCAACAGCACTTCCTGTCAGCCTGATGATGAGGTTGGTCTTTATCTGTCCTAAATATTTCCATCTGCTACCAGAGTGGCAACAATGTCACTCATCCCCTTACGTCCCCTCCTCTCTCTCTCTCTCTCTCTTTCTTTCCTTCTCTTTCTCTCTCCCTCTTTCTCCTTCTGATAACCTTTCAGCAGGACCATCTAATTCTCCATGCTGTCTCTTTCACTTTGTGTCAGAGCAGGATTCAGCATTTTTGTGTCCACTGAGAAGACACCTTTATTTAGAATGAAAAAACGCAATGTCACAGACCTTCTAATTCTTCTTTTTATTCAGTTTAGGTGTTTTAAGAACAGGCCTTCAAAAGGACATTTTTCTTTTGTATTTTCACTACTAATAGTCAGCAGAGTCAATGTCATTAGTCAGTGCCTCTGTGTCTCATTAACATTAAAGTGGAGAGAACCAATTTTCATCTCAATAATGCCTGGTTGACCTAAACATCTGGGTCAAACTACAACTATTCAAGGCCATTCATTTGCATAGGGAAAAAACATGAAGAGAACAACAACACAAAAAACTATACTTTAAATGCAACTTCTAAATGTTAATGTTAAGAGAAAATGGCATTTAAAATACATATTTATGCCTCATAAATCTTTTACCATAGGCCACCTGGACCTCAGAGGAGCTGATTATTAGCAGAGCCCATGAGATGCAGTGCTACTGTACATTCTAGAAGTGTTGCTAGGATACACCATTGCCAGCAGAGTCAGGGAGAGTTCCACTGGCTCTGAGCAGCTACAATGGGAAACACAAGCTTGTGAGTGTGTATACACACACGCACACATACACACAGACACACAAAGACATACACACACACACACACATATAACTGTATACACACAGTGAGTTTCAGTCTTTGTGATCATTGCAATTATGGTAATTAATATCATCCTAGCTGTCACGGTAACACAGACAAGACAGGTGTCTGCTAGAGCAACACCTAGTTTTTCCACTTGAATCTCATGGGTCTCTTTAAAAAAAAGCCTGGGTTGGTTTTTATTTGAAACATATTTAAAACACATCTGCCCAATATATGAGAGGTCATAGTAAAAATATTGTGAACAGTTCTCTTTTAAGTCTTTCTCCTGCTTTCTAAACACTGAAGTCAGTTACATTCATAGATTTGTACATTCATAGATTTTAACAAACCTTTTTTTTTTTAACCAAAGTTCTGGTATAGCTCAGACATGCAGTGTCAGTGGTTCTAAATCATGTGGCTTTATCCCCCACATCCGAACACACAGCATGTGTCTGTTCTGAACGGGAACTTTGCTTCTAAAAAAGCCACTTGCAGAATGGAAATGTATTTATAGTACACAAGTGTAAATCCCCTGGACGTGTGCAAATGCATTTTATACATGGAAAAAGCTGATAGGAAAACCTAATTTCACTCCATAATCTCCTACTTAGTTTTGTTTGTGGAAAATATGTGCTGCTCCTTCTCCCATTTTGGACATTAGGACAGCTAAAGCATTTTTGTAAATCACCCTGGATAAGAGCATCTGCTAAATGCCATAAATGTAAAATGTAAATGTGAAAGAAACCAGATGGCACTGTAAAATGGACAGATTAACAGACAACCCATCCCCATCTATTCATCTTCATTAATAATAATAAGCAGGTAAGAGAAACATAAGGATTAACTGTTGCTGGACAGTTAGAATATCTACATTTTCTCTCCAATTTGTCTGGAATATCAATTTCCCGGAACGGCCTAATGGCACTGCTACCCTCCCTCCAACACATAAAAGTAACATGCAGTTACATAGGATGATCAAGTTGGTGTCATGGAAAACATTGTGTTTTAACTACAACTTTAGGAAAATAAGTCATTAACATGGCCTTTAATTGGTCTCACGCAGGCCACCTGAGTCACTGTAAGAAACGCAGATGAAATAATGACAGTGATAGCTCCCTCTACAGTCCAGAAGCTAAAATTGCTAGGAGGAGCTGAACTAATGAGCAATTTCCATAAATCTCCATGTACCACTAACCCACCAAGGCAAGCAAGCAAAGAGGCACACAAACAAACAAACAAATAAGAACACTTAAATGAGTCTGGGTGACTTCCTTTGAAGCCAGTCATTAAACAGTTCACTTGGCTCAAACACTATTCCCTCTGTGAGTGAATTCCTAGTTGTTGGAGTGGAGATAACATGAGCTGTGGGGACTGCTGTGTATACGCTCTACACTCCCTCTAAACAGCAGTGCCCCTAGGCTCCTCACACTCAACTCACGCCTGACCTAAGGGTGAATTCAGCACAAAACAAATGGCATTGCTGAGTTTGCTGAAGACACTGCAATTATGGCTTGGAGAACTGAGAGCGATGACACAGGCCTTAGGGAGGAGGTAAATGCCACAACAGCGAGATGCATCAAAAACCTGAATGAATGAGCAACTTTAGGTTCCCTGGGCTCCACCTTCCTGGGAGTCTTTCACTGACTCTCCGAAGGTCTTGCTACACAGGACCAATGGTGCATTTGTTTAAAAAGACCAGCTGCATTACAGTCTAGAGTGAGATCCGTGCCATGTCTGGGTGCAAGGCCCTATATGAGGTAATGATATCAAGCCAGTCCATCACTGACACTTCTGTTCCACCCACACAAGACTAGAAAGGTCTGAGGAAGGCCTGCAGAGGGACAGAGTCTGCTCTCAGTACAGCACCAGACTGTCCTCTCAACTAACTGCTCTCAGTACAGCACCAGACTGTCCTCTCAACTAACTGCTCTCAGTACAGCACCAGACTGTCCTCTCAACTAAC
>JAOXYF010000007.1:28865906-28877738 GCA_028565775.1 Sternarchorhynchus goeldii
TGCTCTCAGTACAGCACCAGACTGTCCTCTCAACTCACTGATCACATTTACTTTTTTTTTTTTTTTTACAAGAAAGACTATGTATAGTTTCTGACTTGAGCCATGTACATACTTCTACTAAATGTCTTGTATGCTCTGCACACTTTACCAAAGTATACACACTTTATTGTCTGTTTTTATAATCGTGTTCCTGGATGCTGCTTACTATTGTCCCATATTGTATTTTACTTATTTATCTGATATTGTTGTAGGCGCTGTTATCGTATTACACAGGAGAGGTAACACAAAGGAGTTGTAATGAAACAATATATTGTTTGGAGTTATTTCAATTTATGCCACAAGGTGGAAGCAGTGCTCTCAGCTGACGCTGTGCAACTCTGCACGTGGTTGCTTTTGACTCTGTTCCTTTGAGCAATTTGTCTAGAGATTAAATCTGGACCAGAATAAAGGTTTATTGCAACATTAAATGATCTAAACACTAGATAAAAATATTGCAAATGTTTTTTTACAGGAAATGGTCACAGGAATCGTTCGCTCTTGTTGGCCACATAAGCACTGTTCACCCGGCTCCAGTTAGGGTATACCTATGCCCATAATTCATTTTGAGTTGCTTGTGGGAGCTTTATGGGTTGACGCCCACTGAGTCCTCTTCAGCGTGAACCAAGGTCATTCTGTGCTGCAGGTGCCACATTAATTGTTCAACTGTTCGGTAGAAAAAAAATTAAATAACACGCGCGACTTTTTGGTATTTGTTCTCTTTGTATATTAGTCTATGACAAACACACCAGTAGGCAACTGAGGGAAAATATACACTATTTAAAAGCGCTACTTTAAAGAACAACATATGCTGTTAAAGGTTCTTTTAGTCTGTGAGGTACAGAGATATTCGCCAGTTAATGCTAAAATCGACTGACTCGCCCATTTTTCTTACAAGATTCACCTGTGAATCGCCAGTGAGTCTTATGACCAACATTTTTTTTCATTTTTAAAAGGTCCTATTCTTGAACCGTGATCCTGTTTTACCATTGCTCATTTTCGTTCCGTTATGTTTTCTGATTGTTATTTGCTGTTATGGACTATTTTGTTGTAGAAGTACCAGTGCACAGAAGAGGTCGATAGCATAGCCTATTATGAATCATTTTTAATTTAAACTAACACCCCAAGTTGGCATCTCCCTTTAAAACCACAGTAAATGAAATGCTTTCGATTCATTCACATACGCTATATTGTCGAAATTCGCTATTGTTTTATCTAGCATTCGTATAGACACTCAGAATGCAAGGAGAAAAAACCTTAAACCGGGACGACCTACGTAGTGTCGTGACATCTCTTTCTGGCCAATCCGCAATATCCGTATCCGTTTCCTAGGGAACGTAATGGCAAAACCCAATCTTACAGGGCTACAAAGTATGTGCATTCGAGTGTGAGGCTATCCAGTGGCACGGCTGATTGATATACCATTTGCACTTAGTTTACCCTCGTGTAAAAAAAAAATTAAGAAAAATGTAGCTAGCGGTCATAAGTGGACAACGTCACCAATTGTACTAACTGAGGAGGTGAGTACGTCAGGCTTTGTGTGAGGCAGCACGAGCTTCCCTTGATCGGAATTGAGACGGCAGTATGTGGACTTCACTTCTCTGAAAATGGAAAGTCGCGAGTAATGTAAGTGACTGTGAGATTCCCCCGTTTCTCCCCTTATTGTCAAAGTGCACGTGCATCAAAGCTGCACATCAGTGTAATGCACCATTTGCCATCCATTACCTTTTATTTCGTTCTTTAGGCTGTTTTATGATGTGAAGTGCCCTGCGGAAGATTTTTTAAAATGCATCTTTAAAGAAATAACCAAAATATTACATATACATTCATTCATGAGAATGAAATCGACAGATTAACTGTGAGGTGAATAGCTCACCGGATCTGTTCACATAACGTCCAAGTTGTACAAATAAACTAAAAACCAAGTCTCTTTCCTCAAATGAAATCTGCCGAAGACGGATGAGCTTATGTATGTTACTACTACTCTGCGTGCCCATTAAGCTCATTCATTCGTAACAGAATAACAAAATAATAGGGTAACAGGCTATGGTTCACCGTACGATATTCCGATTCGTTTGACCTCTAAAAGCGTCTGCATTACCTAATGCAAGTGACTGTGGCTCTAGCTACCATGTGACAAAGAGTTTGTAAGGCGTGAGCAAGGGGGGCGGGGTGTTGGTTGGGCACGGTTACTGTTTACTGTAGAAATGCGCTGATATGTAAATGTTAAATAGTACATGTTCATGTAGTCACGTGGAAACCAGTTCGGTTATGTCGTTTTTACAGCTTCTGCTGACTTATGAAAAATCATCATTATCTGTCTGTAAGTTCGTTAAGATAAACTGTATTGTAATCGGTTAATATAAAAATGATTGACACCTTGCTGTAAGTTCTGCTTTTGTTTGAGGGAAAAAAAGGGGGAGAAGTTGTTTATGTGCATTCCAAGTCCATCTACTTTCTGGTTCTGTGATGACAGACTGAACATAGTCATTTTAGCTCAGAGAAGTCAGAGAGCCATCATGTATTTGAATTAAACACTTTTACTTCGAATATATTGTCTCTCACTGTTTCTGGCTGTATACATCTGAAGATCAGAGATATCTGGAGCCTGACTGAATAGAACCTCCCAAAGAAGCCTAAGATAATTTATACCACCACACACAGTTTATGGCACTTTATTCTATTTTCAGAATTCTGTTTACAGTTTTGTGGCTTCTTTGTACTATTTTAAGAGATTTAGGATGTCTGCAAAACTCAGGCCAGGTTATATCTCTGTAGTCGTTAAGCAGAGAGCACAGTAACCTGATTCAGTAGCACTAAAGTCAATGGGACATGGTAAATTTAAAAGTCTGCAGGATAGAAAGCCAATGACAAGATTCCTCAAGTACTGTTCAGCTGATGTGCACTTATGAACATTGTAATGGAGTCTTTTAATTTAGGGTCAGGCAAACTATAGTTGTTCTCAATTAAATGATTGAATGAGCTGTGGACATCAGTCTATTGAGGCTCCATTATATAAGCAAGGGTCATTAGAGGAGTCATTAAGTGATTGCATTTTATGTCTCTTTCTTCTAATGCTCACTGGCCAAGCCAAAGTGCAGCTTATTTAAAGCAAGTCAGACCAATTTTTCTCCTAAAGATAATTGAGGAGAGGCTTAGAGTTAGATTAGTACTTTTCAGTGGACCTGGAGTTTCTGAATAGTTGCGGCAACATCATTATTGCCATATCATTATTATAGTTTCAATTTTAAATAATTAGTACCTACATTTTGAACTCTACATTGTTGCTAGACTATATGTGAAAATTAAGATACGTTATTTACCTATATTTGGTGGGGTTTTTTTGTCATTCTTAACTTGATCACATACAGAAGATATAGCTGCTGTTCAGACACACATTGTGCTTACCTATGTAAAAAATGCTTGAAATGATGGACTGTTGACTTTTACGACTGTCACCTTTGAGTGACATTTAACATTCATTTAAAATGCAAATCCTACAGTAGTGACGCCTGTTTGACCATGTCATTGTACGTTGTTCTAGATCATGGTCAGCTCAATCCACAAAGGGAGTTGGGTCAATCCACAAAGGGAGTGAACCTTAGCCAACCTGTTACTTGTGTGATTAGACCAAATTATGATTTAGCTACAGTGCATCAGGCCCACCACTTTAAGTGTCTTAATCTGATGATACTCATGTTTAGTTGGACCAAAATGTGCAGCTGTGATGTAAATAGCATGATCTGGTCCAGTCGTTATGTATGTATGTATTTATGTATGTTTGTAGGTATGAATGGAATGTATGTACGTATGTTTGTAGGTATGAATGGAGTGTATGTACGTATGTATGTAGGTATGAATGGAGTGTATGTATGTACGTATGTTTGTAGGTATGAATGGAGTGTATGTATGTACGTATGTTTGTAGGTATGAATGGAGTATGTATGCATGATCTGGTCCAGTCGTGCTGTATGCCGCATCAGCTTTACTAGACAGCAAAAAAAAACTCAGTAGCTTGTTATCTAGATCTACACTGACTTCTACCAGTCCTGTGAACCAGACTTACCCTAAGTGCATCTGTGGGCAGTACATCTACAGCTTGAATTGTTGTTGGTTAATGAACTTAATGAATCAATCCTCCAAAACAAACAAACAAGCACTGTGATTAGCAGTCATTAAAAACCTGACAGCAAAGCAAAAGAAATCATGCAGCATGGAAAGAAGGCTCTTACAAGCATACTTATATCTTAAAAAAGGGAGGGTCTCAGTCCAGTTCCTAGAATACTCAGCCAGACCAGATTTTGTTTCCAACTACAGCTCCACATAAACTTGAATCAAGAAATCAAGGGCTGCAGAACTCTGGTGTACTTGGCCAAGGCCTAATAGAGACCAATGCCTAAAAATGTGGACTAACTGAGGGGTCCTGAGAATAGGTCTGAAAGCTTCTGATTTAAAACACTTGCAGTCAGTAGTAAAAGCCAATGCTAAAAGATTAATGTGTCAGTATGTAATAGAATAACTTATCAGTTAATGTGGGCATTGTTTTAAATTAATGACATTGCACAAATGGAACTGGCAAAGTATCATAATAAATAATAAATCAATGAATAAGATACCTTGTTTAGCCACTATGAAAGAAGTATATAACGTACTACAAGTGATATCAGCAACTTCCTTTTACTGAAAATAAATGATCAGCAGTTTCAGTTGAAATACAGGTAGTTTAATGTATTTTTTTATTACATTATACAAATAATTTGGAACAAGGAAGCTGCTGGTGTCAGTACCAGATCATCTCCATATTGTGGAAGCTGCTGGTGTCAGTACCAGATCATCACCGTATCGACGTTATGGAACTAATGATAACAAGGCCGTGTTATTGATAATAAGCACCATCAGTTGAGATATTTTCAATACTTGTCAAAGGTCTAAAGATGAATTTAGGATAGGTGGCCTGGTGGAAATGTGTGGACCAATTTTGAGCTAAGAGTTGCAGATGAACAGATGCATGGGTGACGTGCACCTGAGTACCTCGACCACCTCGTTCCTCTGCTTTGGTGAACCCCTCTTTTATTGGCCTACATTCTCAACTGCTACCCTGGAGACTGTCTTACTATTTTTTTCCTCCAGCGAGGATGACCACCTGTCAGCTGAATAGTCCCCATTGTGTCTGTTAAAAATAGCACCGGCAAACGTAGGGTGATAAATGACTCATATCTTTAGCCCTCCCCAAAAACAATCATCTAAAGGACATCAGACAAGTGGCAGACTGTGGGTTCATGACTGGGAAAAATTAAAAATCTATTCAGCTCAGTTCCCTCATATCAGAAACATTTTCACAGAAATGTTCTAATTGAAAATGTTTGTACTTCACAATGAAGTGATGAACGTTCACAAGGTGCCTCAGATTGGTCATGTTTCCTGTTCTTTCACTCGTGCATATGACTCAATGTTACATTCAAATACATTACATCTGTATACAAATCAATGGCATCAGAGGTTTCTGTTGAGTGAAGAAAGACTTTTAAATTTTTTTTTCAGCTGCTGTATCACTGCTTTCAAGCAACATGTTAAAAAGAACTGCATTTGTAATAACAATGACTATTAGAGTCATTCTTCTGCTACATGAATTAAATATATATATAAAGTTAAATCTATCCAGCTCTGGGGCTGAAGGTCACTTGATAAAAATGCTAATACCAGCATTTACCATCCACACACTGTCGACCAAAGAGGTCCCAGTGGGAGACGATTCCGGATGCTAGAGTCAGCTTGCGCCTGCTTCCCCTGACTCTGGCTTCGCTAGGAACAGACATGGTGCATTGGATCAATATCTTCTGCATGCAAAGCCAGCCCCATGTCACATTGTTTCTTGATGATGGTTACTGGATGAGTATTGCACACTAATGGATGAAACGTAGCCCATAATTGTCACTTGTATGGCATCGCTGCATGGTGTTTTTAGCACTTCATCACTTTTATAGCTCAATTGTACTGTGTGGTCAAGGTCTACAAGCACCTCAGAAGATGAACTTATACTGTAACATAAGGATGAGTGACTGGATTTGCCTAGTAAACATTTGACAGTACGTTAGTTTCCTCTCCATAGTCCTGACTGTCTCATTAATAACATGCAGATTAGACCCTATGCAAATTAAATCCATCAAAGCCTTGTAGTCGAAGGTATTAGCATATTTCTGAACAAAGAGAATTAAAGAGCTTGTCTTAAACAATGCCTCTTTAGTCTGTCAGTAGCTTTGTGAGTTCAATACTGTAGCTGTCAAATATAGTCTGATATTGAAATCCTACCAAACTCTGGAGAAAGCAGTGTAGAAAAATCTTTTACTGCTTTTGTTGGCTCAAAAAGAGTAAATATGCTGTGCGTGAGTTTAGCTGTCAAGCTCCCTTGCCAAGCCTCCTGGGTTTTGCTGGCGCACTGTGTCCAATTATTGGCAAACCTCAGTAGAGTAAATATCATGATGCATATCTTGTATCGTGAAAATAGCTTCAAGCACCATGACACCATGTTCTTGTCATCTTGCCCACCGCCGACTCCCAGGCCCATTTGTGGAGATCTTTTAGCTGTGATGAAGAGGGCTGTTAGGTGCAAGTTTCTGGCTCTGGAGAGCACCATTAGGAACATGGTTCTGGTTCTGGAGAGTAGCATTAGGAGCACAGTTCTAGATTTGGGGAGCAGTTCTGACCTTGCAGGAAGCCTGCTAGAGCACTGGGGCTGCACCTGCAGTGCCCCATACAGAGCTCATTCATTTCTCTGGGCCTCCTGACATGAGCTTCCAGAGGCTCCTTGGTATAATAACCCTATGCCCATGAATTTTATTTCAACGAGGGTTGAATTCTTCAGACTGGTCTTGGCCCGGAGAAGCATTTTGGATATAACCTGTTTGTTGAGACAGTTGTTATTGGCTGTGTCTATATATAACCTAGATTGACTAGCATGCTCTGCTCAGTGATTCTGTTGTTCTGTCTACATGCATATCTCCTGTAGACAGTTATAATACATGGGATGGGATGGGATGTGATGGGTATTGTAGTTCCTATTTGGCCTGCTGGGGTTCCCTATGGGCTCTGTGGGTAATGCATATACTGCTACATGTCTGCCCGCGATTTGTCTGGTCTTTTTCCCATGTATAAAATAGCTTAGCAAGCAAAAGAATTCAGGTCAGATACTCGCTGTGTTTTAAGTGCTGGGTAAACCTCACTGAAGCTGAAGATGAAGTGATCTTCTGTTTAGGAGAAGGGTTTTGTCACTCCTACACAGCTGAGCCTCTCGGCACTGTTCTCCCCTGTGGAACTTGTGTGATTCAGTCGACCGGCTGCCGGCCACACGTGGATGCCTATCTCAGTCCTGCCGAGGCCACGCCCCGCCTCGGTGGGAGAGGAAATAGTCTCGCGGAGCGTTTAACACATCCTGCTGGGCTATGTTTGTTGTTTCTTTACCTAGTACAGAGGTGACTGAATAACCACCTTCATACAAGGCTCTGTTCTTAATTTTTTTTTTTTTTTTTTGCCTTGATCTCAATGGCAGGCCCCTGAAGCACTTCTTGTTCATTTACTCTTAAGTCATTATGCAGTTAAATGGAAACTGCTTGGCTTTGGCAACACAATGATTATCTGAAGCAGAAACGATTATGGAAAGTCTGCTATTTTAATAATGCAAGCTATAACTTATGTGTATTGTATGGTTTCATTTGTATATGATGATGTAGGACCATTGCTTGGAGGTTTTTGAAGGTGCTTCAATGAAGTAATGACAGCACCTTCAAAAAGTAGGTTTATGTACTGTCTATTGATAATAAACTCATTCCTGCCTGTTGGCTTTACTCAGCTGAATAGCCTGTGGCCCCCAGCTCCTAGTGCACTTAATATTCAGCACTCATTACTCAGAATAGTCTTGGTGCTTGATATACTCTGCTTTGTTGTGTAAATACTGAAGCCTCAAAAGGAGCTCCTGTTTACCATAAAGATGATTTTGTCTGAATTTCGATGAATGGCATTGTCCCTAACCATTAGCGATTAAGGACATCGCACAGTAAATATGGACAATTTTCTGTGCTGCTCTTCCACTGGATGGGTGTGGGAGGACAGAGTAAGTGGATTCCTTGTCTTAATGTTACCTATGGTACATTTCCAGAGAAGGACCTGATCAAGCCATTGATGTTTGAGCATGTGTGGAGAAACTGGGGACCTCTGACTGCTCTGCTCTGGGTGACTGGATACAGGAATGTCCAAAATTTTGAGTCACATTAAATAGGTTCAAGCATGACATAACATACTCTTTAGTTAAACCAGCTGAAACCAGTGTTACCATATATACAAACTTGAAATGTCAAAAGCACAATGGCAAAAAAAAAGGGTAATGCATAACATTGTGTGGTTAGTAGAAATGAAGCTTCAGTACTTGAATGAGGTGAACGAACCATTTCCTCCAACTCCACCCACACCACCACCACCACCACCACCACCACCACCACTCCCCACCCCGCCCGAGTCCCTCACGCGCACAGTTGCGCTGCCGGTAACCGTGACTGCTGTGACGCGGGAAAAGCTGCCCGGCTGAATGTGGGACAGACGACATGGTGCTCCCCAGCTTCCAAACGGCACAGGCAGACCAGCGTCCCTGATGCTTCCACCGCCTCACTGTGACTAATGTGCCTTCCTGTGCGAGACAGCGGCAGGATTACACTAGGTGACTCGCACGGCAGGACACTAGGTGACTCGCACGGCAGGACACTAGGTGACTCGTGTTTATGGCTGCTTTTTTTTAAAAAAACCTTCTTCATCACGAGGAGTATGCAGATGACTTAATGGCTGCGTGAGGTCATGCGCGTGGGATGTTTTCCTGTATCTGTATTTGTGTCAGTGGGTTCGCCCAGCAGTGCTTTCCTTTGATTTGTCACTCGCCTCTGCAAAGGATTGTGTCCCCGTGTTTCTCATTGGCCCAGTTACCAAAAACGTTGCCCAGATCTCTCCTGTAACCCAAGCTAGTGGTGTCCATACTTAAAGCATCCTGTTTATCTAGGTAGACCTGCAGGCCCCCATCTCTGTAATGGGCAAGTTCCATGTTGTATTATGTCAGTCTTGACAAACAGCGCATTGTTCCATCTCTGGGAGTAGCACTAACTAGCCATTGTCTGGTACTGCAAATGCGGCAGAGTATGACAGAGATGGACAGTCTTTGATTAGCGCAAAAGGACCTGCACATTTTCTTTCTTTCCTCGGTGAAAGACAATGGAATAATAAAGCAGTTATATTTTAAGCTTTTTTAGCTGTTCAACTGCAGCCCATTTACTGTAACCATCTTGCTCTGAATTAAGCATGTTTCTGTTGATTTGCATGTGGTCAGCTGCATTCCTCTGTATTTCTGCTGTCAGATGATGATGATTCAAATATAGAAGCTTCAAAGAAGGGGCCGGTGTTCTTCCATGTCCTTCATAGGTGTGATATAAATGATTAAGGCCGTGGTGGGGTCCTCATGAATTAGGAATGGTGTTGGGCAGGGCGGTGGCCAAGCTGAAGTGTGGCTGAAGTGTTTTCTCCGTATCGGGGGTGCACAGAGGTGCTAATGGGCTCCCCTCAGCCGCAGGGCTGTTGGCCCCTCATCTTTTAGCCCCCCCGCTTCAAAGTCCCCAACATTACAGGCTGCAGGGGGATAGATGTGAAGAAGGCGGGGCCTACTACATCTCAGTTAGAGATCATTTTAACAGTGGTCTTTGTGTATCGCTAAACATACAAGTAAGTATGTTGGTATTTGTTCGTTTGCTGGTTTGTTTGTTTTTCTGGACCTTTGGATAACTGCTGGTGTGAGATGGTCTTGCTTTGTTTTTTTTTGTATTAGAATTTGGCTGAGATTTATCAAATAGAGTTGTGCTTTATGTTAAATGCTTGTTCTGCACTGTGGTTTCTCACTGTCTTCATAAATCTGACCCAGTTGAAAGGGGAGAAGGCTCCACTGAGTGTTTGATGGCTGATGCATTTATTGGCTGCTGAATAGATAATGAGATGTATTAAACTGAAAGGTCTAGACAGGGAGATACGAAGCTATTTGGAGACTCCCTGTGTCTGGAGACACTAGGCTGTACAACATCAGCAAATAAAGCATGTTTTTGTTATCAATCTAAATACATTTCAGTTGTGACTCTTAGATTTGTATTTTAACTTAGCTTAGCTAATTTCTTAATTCCTTTTTAAAAAATGTTCTTTAACATTTACGGTAGCCTGATGTGATGCAAGTAGCAAACGTGTTAAAGTGCGTCTCTCTATAGAGATGGGAACAGGAACTGTGCCGGTGGACCAGCTGAAGGCGTCGCCCGCTCAGGTTCCGACGGGCCGGGCGGCCCGACCGGTGTCCATTCTACACTCAGCTGGAGATGCGGGCCTTCTGTAGGCAAGCAGGGAGGGTGTGTGATAGGCGGGGAGACCATTAGCCACACCCACCCACATACGGCTTAGCCATGCCAACTACTGCATACTGTAATTCCACTGCACTGCTGATTCACTTTGGAAACTGTCCCATGGGGCTCCAGAAGAATGACGGAGTGTGTTCTGATGTTGTCGATACATTCCAAAGAAATAAGTGATGCTTAATGAACAGTTTTGATCATTTGGTTCATTGCAAGGAGCATATGAATTCCCCTATAGATGCTGCATTACAGCGGACTTCCCATCAGCTCCATTATGCAATACCTAACCAGCAAGATGTGATATATTTCAGTTTAAGATTACTTATTCATTACTTTTAGACAGTGGCATGAGTGCACCGGGAAAATGTGCTCAGCATTTATAGGACGAAGGGGCTGTTACATCATTATCCGCCTGTGTAATTAAATGGGGTGTAATGAGAAGGAATTAAACATGTAAGACATTGAAAGAACGGCAGAAAAATGGAGCAGCACCAGTTCCATTTCATGGTAGCCTGTTAAGACTGCAGGTGTGCAGTGTTGGGTTCTTATGTACACAGTTTCGAAGGTTTGTCCAACAGAAGAGATGAAAAAGCAAAGAAAACAAGGAATCCCCTCTAGGGAGAGCAGGTGGGGGAGAGAGAGGGCAGCCTTGTCCAGGAGGTCCTCTTGGACAACCTTGTGTTTCTCTGGTTCCCATGCCAACAGTGAGTGGAGTATTGGAGCATGCTCAGTGAGGAGCCCTCTGCTGTAACAATAGCAGGGGAAGCTGAGAGGGCTCACATGCTGATCTTACACCAGAGTGGAACAGACCTCGCCTCTCTCTCTCTCTCTCTCCCTCTCTTTCCCTCACTCTCTCTCTCTCTCTGTCTCTATCTCTCTGCCTCTCACCTCCATGGTGCGTGAAGGATGCTTTTCTTCTAGCATGGTTTTGCATTTTAGTGTCCCATTTGCCTTGGCTATTTGATGGATAGGTAAATGGACTCAGATAGCCGTTCTGGATGACACTTGCAGAATTATTTCAACTTCTGAAACAGGTAATTTAATGTTTATTCAGGTTTCAGTGTTTGTTGTTGATTTTAATGTGCTTAATAGCTGTGATGAGTAGTAATGCTGGCTAATTTAACTTCTGTTGTACTTTTCAATTTACTGTTTTTATTATTTGAAGTGTTTAAGGTGTAATGTTTGCATGATTTGTATTGTGTGTTGAAAGTACTCACGCGTGAGGAAAAATATGATTTGAACATTTTTGCTTAGCACAAAGAACAAGAAAAAAAGAAAAGGGAATTGAGATGGACAGGGAGAGAGAGAGGGAGGGAGAGAGAGAGAGAGAGAGAGAGAGAGAGAGAGAGAGAGAGAGAGAGAGAGAGAGAGAGAG
>JAOXYF010000007.1:28877838-28890319 GCA_028565775.1 Sternarchorhynchus goeldii
AAGAGGTCATTTGAAGCAGATGCAAATTACATAGCTAGAAAGAGAGAACGTGAGAGAGAGAGAGAGAGAGAGAGAGAGAGAGAGAGAGAGAGAGAGAGAGAGAGGGAGGGAGAGAGAGAGGGAGAGGTGCTGAACATGAGTATACCCATTCAGCATTGTTATACGATCCCTCTGTCCTGAGTTGTTCAGCAGTACCTCACTGACCTACCTCAGTGTTGTCGTGGCGATGGAGAGTGAAGGGTCAGTTTTCAGGCTGGCCCAGTCCACTGTAGCCCATTCCAGCATTATACTGTACCCCAGCCTCTGTGGACAACTATACATGTGTTTTAATGAAACAGCACATTGATTTGTGTGTGTGTGTGTGTGTGTGGGTGTGGGTGTGGGTGTGGGTGGGTGGTGCTCTAGATCAGGATACATTGCCAGGCTGCTACCACTACACTATGGTCCGGGGGGAGAGTCTGGCACACGTGGCCAAAACCCCCCGTCGCAGTTCTCTCTGAGGAAGAAAGCTCTCGATATTCCACTCGCCCTCCAAGTGGGAGGGGCAGTGTACAGGAAATTGGGAAATAAATTGAGGTGATGTGAGCTGATTTGCATACAGGAGCATCAGGGTATAAGCATAAAGGTGGGGTTGGCTTCTGCTCACCATCCAGAATTTATTGTACCGTTCTTGGCTGTGGAGTTTCTCGCAGTTATACAGGCAGCTGATCATAATGAATCCCTATAAATCATTTTCCATGCTGTGTAGGGGACTCTCAACCCACCGCTTGATTGGAAGAGCTTCACTGGTTGCCTTTAAGCAGAATGAGAACAGTGTACCTGAGTGAAGCAGGGACCCCTTGTTCTTTTGCATTTCACTTTTGAACTGACAGTGGTATTATTTCAAAGACCACAAGTATAAGCTGTTGACTAGAATTCCCTTATCAGTGTCTGTTAAACCTTGTGTACTAAGGAGATGCCACTAGTTCGCTATTGCGCGATAAGTGCTATTGACCAAAGCTACGAGGTGACATGTTTAGTCTAGCACACATCTTAGTGAATCTTAATTATGTTATCAGTTGGGGGGAGAATGGGATTATAGACAATGTGGGACTTTGGCCTTGCTTGGACTCGCATGCTATTAATTAGAAGCAGGTCCCAGCTGTGATATGGAGCACTGTAGGGGCTGCTTCCACCTGAGAAAAAAAAATTCTCTGACTTAATATAGTCATCATTTCAAGAAATGAAACTCCTGTCCTTTCCAAACTAAACCTTTAAAACATTTTCTGCTTGCATTGTTGATTTTTCTTTTAGAATATTGATAACGGGTATTGGTGTACAAGTGGTGAGCCAGAGTTACACTGAGTTTGTCTGAAATTTGATTATGTTCTGAAGATGGTCTGTTGCGTTCAGATGCTGCACCGTTGGAAGAAATTCTTTTGAAAAGGAGATTCCAGTGGTGGGAGGTGTCTGTAGGCCTCTTGCCCGGTCTGGGGCGAGCTTTCTCCAGCGCTTTTCTCTACATGCTGATGACAGCGGATCAATTTCCGCTCCCTCCCTCCTCGTCTCCTCATTCCTAATCCCCCTCCCTCTCCCACCTCCCCCTGCTCTCACCTCATAACCCCCCCGGATGAAAGCCCATTACCAGCCCCGCCGGTTCCCAGCATGGTCCAGGCACCTTCGATCACAGCCATCCCTGCCTTTGATCCCATCCCCAGTCACGGGAACAAGGACGGAAGGAGCGGCAAGGACCCCGAGGACGGGGCTACGTGCGGATCTTGAGTCTTTCTCTCCTCGGACGGTTATCGGAGCCAGCAGTAAGCTTCAGGACGGTTGACATGCAGCTGCGTGGCAGAGCCTACTGACGTCCTGAAGTCCTGCTGGACCAGAGGTGTGAGGACAGGAGGGGCTGAGAACTAGCAGCTGTTTCTATATAGCACACACTTTATATACACCAAATTGTATAGCACAAACATTGGTGTTCCTGTTGGAACTGGTCTCAGTGGATCAAGATAGGTGGACATTTAAACAGTTAGTGTGGATTTAAAAACTCAAGCATGGACTTAATAGGGTCTTAAAAGCTTTGGTTAAACAGAGTCTGTCATTACTATTAATGAGAGTAAGAATGAGAATGTATGAGGAGAACAGATTTTTGTGAGACTTGGGTGGATTAAGCGCAAAGCTGACTGTAATACGTGGCGTGAGTGATATCTGTAATTCTCAAACGGTGTCTTTTCTGGTTTCTTTCCCTTCTCTCCCTCTCTGTCATGTTTTGCATGTCTATCTCTCAATCTCATTCCCAGTGATGAGTGAGTCACCTAACCATCTGCTCCTCACTGCAATCTTGCCTTATTACCAGTGCTTTGTTTATCAACAGTGCTCCTCTCATGAGACTACCTGTTTCCTTCTCCTCTCTCCATCTCTCTCTCTTATGGCTTTGCTCCTCTGCACCTTCCCCTAGTTTCCTTCCCTTGTCCTCTCTTAATCAGTCTTCTCTTTCTTTCACCTATCAATCACTTTACCCCTTTCCCTGATGTCTTTCACTGTCCTTGGTGCATTTCTTTCAATATTTAAATTTTCAGTTCCTCTCTCTCACACAGTTTGCGTGTGTGTGTGTGTGTGTGTGTGTGTGTGTGTGTGTGTGTGTGTGGTTGGTCATTTACACAGAGAGTGGGTCTTGTTGGCTCTGACCCTCCTTATCTCTCAGGGTCTGGTATCGTGTTCATTTCAGTGATCTACTTCAGGAGATATAGATATAGCATTCTCGGCTGCGGTCGCGCACTGAGCCATTAGTGTAAAAGGCAATTATCATACCATTTCATTTCCTAACAGGTTACATCAACAAGGGACAATCAATCAATCAAAATTCCAAGCCTTTTCGGTATTATATAAACAATGTTCTGTTCCATTAATATGGAAGATTTGTCTGTTGCCTTGACCGCATGCTATTTTGATTGTACGCTGAGTGTTCTGTGTCCATGGCAGCCAGATGTATAATCCCTCACATAGTCAATAACTGAGATAGACACAAAACTTTAGCCCAGCCTCCTGATAAGACTCGAGTCATTGCAGTTGGAATGGAGGCTATTTATGATCAGTCCCTGTTATTCTGGGTGAAATCATGTGGTAATGATATGGCACCTTGGCAGCAAAGTGATTAATTCCTCGCATTCAAAGAGATTCTTTGTCAGGGTATCTTATCACAGCTTAGCACATTTTCATGTTTTAATAGGGCTGTACACTTGCACTGTTGTCATTTTGGGGGTATAAAATGCGGACAAATATTTTTATAAAAAATTGCGTAGGGCAGTAAATGTTTTCTCACTTCATTGGTTGATTTCATTCATTAGTAGTAGTTACAACATTTTCCACATTGTGACCCAGCTGCTTTGAACACCATTACCATGAAGTGAGTTTTGTTTGAGATTTTCTTATTTAGCAACTTTAATACTTTGTCACACTTTCACATAAAAAATGATTAGAAACAAGTAATTGACATATACAAGTACATTATGGCAGTATTGTAAACTTTTGCAATTTTTGTAAAAATTTGAATTTTTTTTTTTTTGTATTAAAAGTACCCATAGCCCTTTTTCTAAATGAAGTACTACTACACTAGTTTTCCTGGAGCATTTTGTCCACTTCATTAGCAAACCTCAGAAAACCCTAAATGTGATTATATGTCATGCAGTATGTCTTCGAATACTGTGATATTTCTTGCCATATTCCCCACCTCTATCCTTTTTTCCATTTGCTTTTAGGCCATTGTCATACACCAGTATGCATTTATGCAGTGCACCATAAGACCATAAACACTGCTTAAACTGGAGCAGTGGTTAACCACCCTGAAGCATACTCCAGGCTTTGCTGGTCTCCTGAATCCCCCTGGTGTTTCAGGCTGTCTCTTGCCTCTTTAATGCGCATACAGCTGTCAGTGCCTCGTCCGCCGCTGGTGAAGTACTCCCGCGCTGTGCTGACAGGGAGCTGAGCGATTCGGCGGGTCATTAGGAGGCCTGCGTCTGCTTACGCAGCCTCGAACTCCCTCGCCCCTGGAGTTGCTTTCAAAAAGCTGGCCTTGTAAATGCCCTCAGAGTGATGCTCTCAAACTGTGAGATCCGGATGAAGGTTTCAGTATACTTGCTGTTTGTCAGCTGTACTCTGGGCAGATATCGTGATTTGTGTGTGTGTGCTTTACTGTCTGTTTGATCAGATCAAGCTTTTGTCTAGTACTTCCAAGCTGCAGAAGTAACTGTGTTTTTTATAAGAACAGATCATTTACACTGAGAGGAAGAGTACTCCTATGACCAGAGATCTGACCACGCCTGACTATTTCTTTTGTTTTTTGTACGTCTTCACCTGGTCTAGCAGGTATAGTTCTGGGAAACCATGTTCACGCAGGAGCAAATTATGCCTTTCCCAGAAAACAGCATCCTGAAGTGGCAGAAAGTGGTGGTAACCATTTGCTTGTTTCACATACTGTGATTCAGTGGAAGTGTGGCAGGGGATTTAAAAGTGAGAGTTTTGATGGTTGCATTCGCTGTCAGCCCGAAGCCATGGCTGTGAGTTAGGAGTGCGTGATCGAGAGTGCGCCCCGCCTCGAAGTCGTGTCCCGCCTCGCCTCGTCTGTAGCGTCCCGCTGGGAAGCTCCAGCCATGCAGTGAATTACTGAGGCAGAAGAGCCTCTGACCACCCCCACGCTTGCTCCACTTTCATGGAAATGTTCCTGGAGTTGGTCATGTGGTGCGTACACACAACACTGGCTCCTCTGGCACCTGCGGTGAGTCTGTTAGCGATTCCCCCAGGCCATTTAAAAGGTGTGGTGTACAGTGGGTATGGCAATCACCAGTGAAGGCTCATAGCCTTTCACGAGCTAGGAAAATGCCTGCTCGTTTGTAGCAATTATATTATTTCCCACAAAATCACCAAACATTAGAATCTTTTTTGTTTTCTAATGGAAATGGGAATTCCATCCAATGTGTAGGGGAGAGAGATATTTTGTGAGTATGTTTGTGTTTGTGTGTGTGAGTGAGTGACTGAGTGAGAGAGAGAGATGGAGAAATGGAGAGAAAATGGACCTGAATGGGGTTTTGTTTGTTTGTTTGTTTCACATAATTGTCACACCTGGGATTTTTAAAAAGAAATCTGTAGATGTGTTACAATGAGGTGCTATATCATTATCACTTCATTATTAGCTAAGTGCTCAGAGTGTGTGTGTGTGTGTGTGTGTGTGTGCCTTTTGTGTATCTACTGGCTTTCAGTCCCTGGTTTTGTCTGAATACCAATGTCTCTGTTACACTTTAGCACACACATTCTGACAGAGGCACATGAACGTAAAAGTCTCAATAGCAAGATGAGACTGAACTGAAGGTGAAGGTGAGGGGCCCAGTTAGATGCCCTGATGATTTAAACTGCTTTAGGCACCACTCGCACGTCACACGAGAAAAAGGCGTGTGCAGAAGACTGCAGACAGATCTAATTCCCATTCACTTTTACACAGCACCACAACTCTATGGCCACACAAGACCATTTCTTTTCTTATATGCCTATTCAAAGCCCAAGAGGAGAGATAAGGCGTATTGTGGTGTGGTATTGTTTATACCAGGATGTGAGAGTGTCGGAGAGCGAACGCTCCTCTGTGCCCCAGACCAGCCTGCCGCTATCCCCAGAGCTCAGGGTAACAGGCACCATTCACAGGGATCCTGTCACTCAGACGTGTCTTGCCAGAGGGGAGAGGGCTTCGTATGGCACACGCTCTTCGAATGCAGGCTGCTGACTCTGCTGCGATCCCTACCTGCCCTGCCTGGGATGAGAAAAATGGGAAAGTAGCCCAGACAGGAAGGCTGTGTTAACGGCGGCCTCCTCCTCTCTGAGGTCAGAAGCTGCCTGGCTCAGGAACAAGAAAAATGACATTCATTCAGAAGCAGTCGTCACTGTTCTTTTTTTTATTATTATTTATTTCTTTAAAATCTGCTCTGCAGACAGTTTGTGTCACTTTTCAAGTTTGCAGAATAAAATGAATAAAAGCCATGCCATGTAAACTGGAGCTCTGGACCAACGGCAGCTTTTCCCTGTTGTTGTGTGGTATATCAATGGCTCCGTTCTTTGGCTGTTCAGGTAGTTCTTGGCCATGGTGGAGTCATAACCTGTTTTATAGTTGATTATGAGTGAGCCAGCTTACACTCATGAGGCACCAGTGTTCACTTAGAGCAATTTGGATTTGAGCAATTATAATTAATGTGTCACTTACCCAGATCACTAACGCTCATACATTATCTTATGTCTGACGGACTGTCCTTGCAGCTGAATTTCAGTGATCATTGTTGTCTTAAGTGTGCTACAGACTTGAGAAACTACAAGAGATATCGCTGAGAGGATGAAGAAATGGTTCTGAGAATTGATGGTATTATTTTTAGAGGCCTGTATTGATGGTCTTGTCTTTTTTTTCTGCAGACGTTTGGGCACAGCTGGGTTTGTGGATGGTGTGTCTACTTCGAAGGCCAAACCAGTGGCGCACCAGGCATTTGGAAAGGAGCCAGTAAACCTGTGCCAGAACCAAGCTGAGGAAAGGTGCGCACAGAGACTTGATTAAAATGGGGTAAGTTTCTATGGCCAATATGGCTAACCTGCCAATATGAAATGCACACACACAGTAAAAATACAAATAAAAAATTAAGCACCCAACATTCCAGTTTTCAACAAAATTTTTTGTTGCCATTTTTCTGGGGTTAATTTTGTTTCACATTTATGTCAGAGATGTATTATCACGGCTGTTTGATGTACAGTCGATAACCTTCTTGCCCCGATAGGCAGTTCCTGGAATCTCCCTCGCCGTCTCTCTGTAAAAGGAGGGATTTGGCAGTGATAACTCTTGCAAAGGCTTATTATAATTGAGTGAGCGCCTTCCTCCAACGCGCTACGGTACATCTGTGGCAGTTTGTTTCAAAAAGGCAAAATGAGTATCTGTCTGTCTGTCACATGCGGAGCTATCGACGTGCGTGCTGTGCTCGCTCATTAGCCAAGCGCCTTATGCTAATCGAGTGTATGCTTGTTCACACGTCAGCGTTTTTTTCGAGCTCAGCCCGAGAAAACTCTGGCATCGCTATTGGCATATAGTTTACAGAGTGGCAGCCTGCTCGTCCAACAAGATAAATACTTTAAAAAAATTCACCACATTAAGATGAACAAAGAAGGTTTTACTTTTTATCTTTGGAACATAGCATCTAAATGAGCTTTGATTAGCCAAAGGCATTTTGGTGGTTTCCAGTTTAATTAAACTGGCTCCAAACTGTAATTCAACAGCTGAACATGTCAGAAACCCTCCCTCAGCGCCACCAAACACCCTTATCATTCTTTATCATTTAAAACCGCACTGATGTTTTATATTTTCCATCCCACAACTGCTATTCTCTGACAGGCATTATAGGACAGATGATCTATTGCCATGTTATATGATTCAGCTGTGAAGTCTTTGAACCTGATATCAGTTTAAACTTATGGGTGGATCGTATCGATGCATATTAGCCTCTGTACTAATTACTGAAAGAAAGAGTAAGCAGCTCTCATCTGGCTGATCCATGAATCTCGTCCCATTAGCAAAATGACTGCCCGAGGAGACTGAAAAGTGACTCTCTTTATCACTGTCCCTTCTTGTCACAGTCTTTTCTCTTCCTCATTTCTCAGGGGTCCAGAGCAGAGGACATAATCTTTTTTTTTACAGCAGTCAGCCATTTTTAGAATATTAATGTGACTATGCTCATTGAAACTATGTAACAGGACCAGTGTTTCCCACCTGTAGCAGCCCTCTGACCTTGTGAGTCTGATTCATGTCTGTGACAGATCTGTCATCTGGATTAATGTCCAAATTATTTTGTTATGATTGAATATGGAAAATATGTGCATCATTTCAAAATCCAAAATATTTAAGGTCAAATCGAGCGCTCAGGATTGTCTGGTCTGATTGTTTTCCATGATAATAGATAAGTCAGTATTCAAGCTCTTGACACAGTTGAATAATTGATGTTTAAATGGATTAGGAATGTCAGTATGTGAGGAAGGCATGTTGCTGTCATGCCAACGTTCCAGTTGTGCACTCTGACACCCTAGAGCTGCGCTCCCAGCGTCTCCCTGTGACGGACGCCGGCTGCCTGCGCGGCCATGCCGGACGTGAAGGCCCTGGCATGTGAGGGCTCGGCGCCGGGCTCCCCCGGTGCCTGCAGCATGGACCTGGATCCCTGCCTCGCCGAGCTGACGGATCCGCTCTCCGTTTTCGGCCCCTCGCTCTCCGGGTTCCCCCGCACGGACGCCGACGTGGACGCGTCGGCCGGCCACCGCCCCCCAGGACGCGACGCCGGCGACGGCCTCCTCGGCAGCCTGGGGATCGGATATCGGCCGGCCGATGGCGGGCATCCGCCCAGGCAGCCTGATGGAGTGGTCGGCCACCAGGTGGGCCTCCTGTCGCAGGGCTGCGTGAGCTCTGCCGGCAGCCGGCTGTACCGCAGCCTGGAGAACCTGCACTGGAACGCGGGGCCCGAGCCGGGCGTGTATGCCTACAGGAGCGTGGAGAGCGAGTTCATCCTACACTGCACGTCCACCAGCCCGTGGTACGACGGGTCTCCTCAGGGGTCACGTATGTGCGGCGTGATGCACCCCACGGACGGCGTAACTTTTTACCCGCGTCGCGGGCTAACACGGAAGGACCTGCCACCCTTCCCTCAGTGGCTCTTCCCTGCCGTGGAGGACTGGGGCGTGAACGGCAACGGCCGGAAAGGCCTGAGGGACAAGCTCCGCCTCCAGAGCTCCAGAGTGACCGAGCCACACAAGCCCCTGCGGCCTCAGCCTCTGCCGAGCAGCGCGCAGCATCTGTTTAGCGACCAGGAGGTGGCGCCGCTCCTCAGGCCGCCGTTCTCTCCGAGCCTAGCGTTAGGCCAGAGGGAGCTGCGCGCCCATCGCATCACCAGCCCAGAGGAGATCAAGCAGGAGGTGCAGCGGCGGCTGCAGTTGCGCAGGCAGAGGAGCTCACCCAACCTGAGCCTCGGCTCCGGCCAGGAGCCACACATCAGCAGGTCGCACACCACGGGGCCCGCCAACGGCCCCGCCAACGGCCCCACCCAGGCCGCGCTGGAGAGAAAGCGGCCTCCCGCCGGTCGCCTGCGCATCCCCACCTTCGAGGAGTTCAAACGGATGAGACAGAGAGAGGGCGGGCAGGGCCCGGGTCCTCCCTCGCCGTCGCCCGCTGTACGAGCCGGGGCAGAGGGCCAATGTTCGGTAGGTGGCCACCAGGTGCCGGGAGACGAATCGGAAACGGTGGGAGATGCAGCCCAGCGCGGCTCTGGCCGAGATGAATCCACCCAGGACGGAGCCGCCACAGGGGCCGGCGATGGAGCTATCTGCACAGGCCCCGCACCTCGCTCTCCCCTGCACGGCCAGGCTGCAGCCGCGGGGCGAGAGCAGGCCCAGGACACGGCCGTTGCCGGAGCTTCCGGAGCTTCCGAAGCGGCGACTGTCCCCTTCCCTTCTCTCAACGAGAGAGGCGAAGGGGCATCCAGCTGCTGTCCAGCCATCCTGCTCGACGGGACAGACCTGTCTAGCTATGGAGCCAAGATCTACAAGATGAAGGAGGGGCTCCTTGGATCAGCGCTGGACCTCATAAAGAAGAGGTACACTGTGCATTTCAATGCGCTGTGCTTACGCAAATGTTCTAGCAGCTTTTTGTTGACATGCATGAATTAAAATTTACCAGCTTAAGCAGTTGTGGATATAAGGTGTAGCGCTCGACCGATAAGAGTTTTTCAAAGGCCAAAGCCCATATTTAGAGAGTAGGGAGGCCGTTTGGCCGATTATATAATGTGTAAAATACAACCATTTAACAAATTAGACACAAAATTGCCGAATTTAAATGGTCTGCCTTGTCTCTGCTTAAGGATATATTCACTCTCACTTATTTTAAATAACAAAAGTAACTTTGTTTAAACAAAAATCAAACTTTTCTGTTCGATTCTAATCATTTCAGAATGGCATTTAATCGGTACCCTCCTACTAAGGTGTAAAGATTTTTTTCCAGTGGTGTTCATACCTGTTGTTTTCTCATCTTCTTTGATGGTGACACAATATGATTTTAGCTCAGTAAAATTGGTGTTTAGTAAAAGTCAATCAGTGAGCCAGGACAGAAAATGATTTTTGAGAATCACTATTGCTCTTTAACCATCAAACTGGACCTCATAGTGGGTCCTGTGATGTTATTCAGTGGTGTGTGTGTGTGGAGGGAGATTATTAGCAATCTTGTACACATTGATTTATTTCACCATCTCAGGCCTGGTTCAAGCCGAGCATGAGGGCGTGTGCGTGTGCCCATGCTGGTCTCTTTCACCATCCCCAGTGCCAGGGCAACACATGTCTGCAGATGGCAGGTGTGACTGGATTTGCCCCTGAAGCACCCCATAACAGATGTGATGGGCATATTTTCTGGCAGCCTAAGAGTTCAGTGCAGGACAATGGCAGAAACAAAAATGGACAGTCCAATGGCATATGGCAGTTTGGATGACTCGCTGTCTGCAAGCCCGTGTTGCACCACAAATAGATGCAACAAAGCGGATGGTAGTTACGTAAGATATAAGGTCTCTTCTGCTGTTAGTCTCAGGGCCAGTGATTAACATGAACTGTGAAGTCAAAGGGAGAATATGAAGACTGTTCTCAGTGCCTTGGATGATTTACACTTAGTCATCACCTTCCAGCTTCCAAGCTGTTTTGTGTCATATTAGAAGCAAATTTAATGCACCGTCACTGAGGCATGAAATACGACAAATCTCAAATTACGACAAATTGGCTTAACGTTACAGCGTGGATTTTTCACGTCCACGTAGACCGTTTTGCATAGTCTTACTCTGGATGTAACAGAGAGCTTTCTTTAATGTTTAGTTGTATGAAAGCTTTGTTTGGGAAGATTTCCTGGGTGTGAGATATCAGTAGAATATCAGTAGAACTGATTAAAGAATAATGATGGACCGAGGCATTTTTGCTAATTATAAGTAATTCTGACGAGGAAAATATCTTGCTGCAGATACTACAGATAATTTCAGTTTTTTTTTCAGATAATTATCTACCAATTTCTGCAGTAATTTCAATTGTCAGAACACTTCAAATAAAAAAACCCAAAACAAAACCATTTATCATAATCTCAAGAGGACTATTAAATACATGACCTACATTCAACGGCAACAAATACATTTTCACATGCGAAGATATTTTGCAGCATGCAGGAGGCGACCGTGATTCCTCTTTTTCCAAGGCAATTACAGAGGATATTTTATTTATTATGACTGTCACAGTAGAAAAAGCCTCTGTACCTCTTTTAAGTCTCACAGCCATTTTTGCTACGGACACTAGCAGCTGCTGTCTCTTTTATCCACTAAAAACCAACACACGAACGGTCAGTTACATCTAATTATGTCATTAGTGGAGCACAGCTTTATTCAGTGAATATTTCCAGTAGACGTGCATGGGTATATATATATATATATATATATATATATATCCTGCGTGCACAACCGCACGCGCTTGCTAGCAGTACAGCAGTATTCCAGGATTATATCTATGCAAATGGCTCTTTGTGACGTGCCCTGCGTTAACAAAGCAGAACCCAAGGCATCAGACTGAAAGGGCAGGGCGGAGGGAGACGCAATTAAAAAGAAAGCCGTAAATGAATGAAGAGAGAGAGCTGTAGTGCAGGCAGCATGGAACACGCCTGTGCGAGACGGAGCGAGCGGCAGACAGTGAGTGTTGAGAGGAAGGGAACGTGCACGTTCACAGTGTAGCTGCAGTCGGTCATTTGACCCACCATATGTGTCTTTTTAAAGCCATGTTAATGCAGAGTGACATTGCATGCAAAGACATAACCACATGTACACACACACACGCACGCACGCGCACGCACGCACACGCACGCACGCGCACGCACGCGCACGCACGCACGCGCACACACACACACACACACACAATGGAATGGTTAGAGCTCCACTGCCGGTTCAGTCACAGATCTGCACATGTTGTGAGTTCATTGAGTTCAGGTGTTAATGTGAACTGAAGCGTCTAATTGCTGGCGTGGGTTGCCAGCCGTCCCTGGAGAGCACGAGGGTGTACAGCCACGCACTGCGCAAGGCAGAGGGAGGAATCGTAATTCCACTTTAATAGACCCCTCTCCCTCCCTCTCGCATCCTCTACCACCCCCCACTCTCTCTTTTTCTCTCTCTCTCTCTCTTTTCCCTCCACCTTCAGCTGCAGTGCGGAGATCAGCGCCGAGGCTCCCGTCAGGCTGTCACGTGACCAGGACGACGGCGCTGACATCACCGCTCCTCAGCCTGCCGCTCGGCCGGCTCCCGTTGCCATGACGACACCGGCCTGCGGAGAAGAGGCTTGCACAGAGGCCACAGGACAGGAGGGAGAGGAGCCGGCAGCCCGCGTCAGGCGGGGGGGGGGGGGGGGGGGGGGGGGGGGGGGGGGGGGGGGG
>JAOXYF010000007.1:28890496-28928079 GCA_028565775.1 Sternarchorhynchus goeldii
CCCGCCCCCCCCCGCCCCACCCCCCCTCCCCCCCCCCCCCCCTCCCCCCCCCCCCCCCCCGCTCCCCGGCTGCGGTCGGCGGGAGGGCTGTGTCAAACGTGCGCGAGCGAGCGAGAGGACGCACGGACGAGCTCTGCAGGCAGCGGCGGCGAACGCCCAACCCTGCTTCGGCATGACGGCCACGTCGGATTAGAGACGGGCTCCTCCGCCGACGCCGCGTTTCCTTCCACCGGCACGCAGGGCTGTGGGTGCGCGGACGCTCCGTTCCGTCTCCTGCTCTCTCCGTTCGCACCGCCGGAAGGGCTCCGTCGGTGCCACATGCCCGGGGGCTGCTGGGCTCGAGTGCTGGGGGCAGTAGTGCTTCAGACCTTCACGGTCGTTTGAGACGATGTGTTTTGCGCTGGGAGACTGGAGTGGAGGTGCAGTATGTGTTATCTGCGTGCATCCGTCTGTCCTCATGCGTGGCTCTGCGTTTACCTTCCAGCTCTGCCTGTAATTACATGCGATTGCTGCTGCATTGTTAATTAATTCGCTTCGATACCTGAACCTGTGGCGTCTCCTTACTCGGGTGATATTCGGAGGCGCTTCTGTTTGAGAGTTCGTGGGTGTACAGTGTCTGACGCTGGTCTGCCCGAGGTCGTCCTCCGTGGGCTATCATGCACTGTTTCTGAGATCTTATCAGTAATCTGAAGGCCATGTCTGTCCAGAGGCCCCAGTTCATAGGACCTTCTGTCCTTCCAGGTCAAATGACTTTTTGCTGTTCATTTTATGACACTAAAAGTGTTGAAAATGCTGACGAAAGGTGAGAGAGAGGGAATTGCATCCCAGCTGTAGGACATGCACAGCACAGTGCTGTATTGCGTTGTGTACGTTTTCTGAAGCAAACAGACACTTAAAGTATCAAGTGAGGCTTTTCTACTTGATGCTTCTTAGTTGACATATTAAGACTTGGTACTCCTTGCAACTCCAAGGGAATTTCGTCTGATCAGTACTTGAAACAATCTGTGATTCAAACGCGCCCATAAATTCCCAGATCCTTCATTCATTCACCAGCCGTACCTCTGGCCAACGGTCGATGGCGAGAGACTGACTGTCGGACTCTCTGTCCAATGGGCAGGTGTCTGGGCCGGGATGCAGGCGCTCGAGCTCCGACGCAGCCTATGAGCCGACCGAGTCGGTGCGGGCCCAGCGCGAGTGTCGTCTGCGGCCCCACTACAGCGACCCCATGCCAGCCGACGCCACCAAGCGCAAGCAGTTGGAGATGAAGATCGCCGCGGCCGCCCGCCTCCACGGCCAGCGCAGGGACCGAGACGGCGGTGAGAACCTCCCCCCTCCACTTACCTCCTTTAATGAATAGCAAACTTGTCAACCAGCCCTTCGTCTTAGCTGGTGATTTACTGCACTTAATGCAAGCAAGGTGTCATAAATATAGTGACTGTTGGCCTACAGTGCTGCTGTAACCATTCAGAGCCTTTATGATTGATTTTAGCTTTCCAGATAACAGAATCCATATCCATATTTCCAAATAAATAACAGAATCCATATTCTGTATGGTTTTTTTATACTGTTCACAGAAATTCACTGATCTTAAAAAAGGGTATTTCATCAGTTTTGTTAAAGACTGTATATTACAGGTTTTAGCACTGAAACTCAGGAAGAAATAAGAGTCAAATGTGGTTTCATGAACCACAACTTTTTACAGCTCTTTGATCTTCTTTTCTGTGCATTATTCAGGTACGTGCACAGCTAGGGGGCGCTCTGAGCCCAGAGGAGAGAGCCGTAGTGGTGGCCTGGGCGTGGCACGAGCCGGCCGGCACCGCTGGAGCACGCTGAGCAGCCTGAGCGCGGACAGCGGCGTGGTGGGCCTGGCCGACGAGCGCGAGGACGAGGATGAGCTGCGGCGAGCACGCCGGAGCGCGGGAGCCGACGTGGAGCGCGTGGACAGCGGGATCGGGCCTGGCCTCGCCCGCGGCTGGAAGAGGCCCTCGGCGGCCCTCAAGGCCTGGGAGGCCCACCGGCCGTGCCCGGACTGCGGCCACCGGGAGGGCGCCCGCGGGGAGGGCATGTGTGAACGCTGCTCCAAGCTTCGGACCGAGCGCAAGGAGGCCATTCTGGAATTCCTCAACACAGAGTCCAGCTACGGGGAGGACCTGCGTATCATCAAGGAGGAGTTCTACTGCCCCATGCAGAGTGCTGGGCTGCTTACAGCAGAGCAGCTGGCTGTGGTCTTCAGCAACGTGCAGGAGCTGATCGAGGTGAACGACAGGTTCACGGAGCACCTGCAGGAAAGCATCGACCAGGCCTTTGATCAGGTAAGGAGTGCAGGAATTTGGACCTCATTCCAAATACTTTCCCACGTTTTAGTTATCACACCAACTACACCAAATCTACATTGGTGGAAATGTTGAGAAATTGAGTGTCGCTTGTTTTAAACGTTTAGGGAGATGAAGACCTGCAAACTGTATGCATTGGAGAAATCTTCTTGGAGTTTGTCAACATGCTACCAGCCTTTCAGACATACTGCTTACAGCAATCTACATCTGTCAACATGCTAAACACTCTGGAGAAGGAGAAAGAGCTTCTCAGGTAAAAGGCCAAACACACCATAGAATGTGGAAGCTCTGCAGAATGATACCATAACAGCTCTAACCTCTCACAGGAGCCTTAAGATCATCTTTAATGTTAGAATCCAGTGTTAGAATGGGATGGTTTTACCAACGGTGCAAATGTTGGTAACATTGCTGCTCTCGTGTCTTTCTCTGGCTGCGCTCCAGGATTTTCCTCGACGTGTCGCAGAACGACAACACGGCCCTTCGCCGCATGAACCTGCGTTCGTTCCTCATGGCTCCGCTCCAGCGCGTCACCAAGTACCCACTGCTGCTGAGCCGCATCAACAAGGCGACGGGAGAGCGCCACCCGGACTACGGCAGCCTGCGTGAGGCCAAGAGCCGCGTGGAGTCCCACCTGGAGCACATCAACATGAAGACCAAGCAGGAAGGTGCCGCCACCTGGTCCCTCCGCTCCTTCCGCCGCTCCGACAGCCGGCGCAACCGCGAGGTGGTCAACATCGAGATGCGCGAGGTGTCGGTGAAGACGGTGGGCTGGGCGCGCGAGAGTACGCGTTTCGTGATGGAGGGCCCGCTGCAGCTGTCGCAGCCCGCCGACGGCCAGTGGGTGAAGAAGGGAAGCAGGGCGCTCAAGTTCCAGAACGTGCAGAGCCTGCTCATGGTGCGCACGCAGCGCGCTGCCGAGGGGCCTCCTGAGGGGGGCGCCAGGGGGGAGCCCCTGGAGGCGACAGTGGCGGAGATGGTGCAGGATGGCGTGCTGGTACTGATCAAGGACAAAAGCGGCGGCAAGTTCGCCGTGCTGCGGGAACCCATCCGTCTGGCCAACTGCGTGGTGTCGGCCGACCCCGAGTGCGACGACACGTTCGAGGTGTTGGACATTAGACGCGAGGCCTTTGTTTTCCGAGCCTCTGACAAATCACGCACACAGCAGTGGTTTCGTCAGATCAAGAGGTACGCCTGTGATCTAGGGCTCTGGAGAAAAAGACGCAACGCTCTCCCTAATATCATGATTAACACGACCCAGAGCCGCTCCTGAGATTGACCCCTTAGCAAACGGTTCTCAAGTGAATCCTGGTGTAAATAAACGACCATAGCAACAACAGTATTAAATAAGGGAGCTTAGATCTTTCTTTTTACTAATGGACTTTAATTTTGGGGTTTCACTGTTTACAAGAATAACTGATTGATGCTTTGGACAAAAGAGTGCACTTTCTATAACACTGAAATCTGCAAAAACAAACACTTGTGAGAATTTCAACTGTTTGGCAGATCAAAATGAAGACGTGCTTGGAAACATCACAGGCCACTAAATGTATAATATTTCTTAACAGCATAAATGTTTTTAGCAACAAGAGGTGAGTGTATAATATTTCCTAACAGCATAAATGTTTTTAACGACATAGTTTTTGGTAAAAAGCATGAGTGAAAAATTTGTTGAAAATACTGAACAGTGGATTCAAATAGAAAAAAAACGTCCTTTTACACAGCACAGCAAGTGATGTGTACCGTGTGAAAACTGAGCCAGAACTCAGTCAAGTTTTTTTTTTTTTCCCTCTTCAAACTGAAGTCACTGCCCTCTTCCTTTTTTATTACTTTGCAAAATTACTGTAGCATCCATCCTGTGTGACAGCGTATACTGAGAAAGTCTAAAAACCTAGATAACGGTAGCCTCAGTTCCAGCTGCCTTGTGACATCCAGGTCCTGCCTAGCCTCACTTGACAATGGACAGGAATCTGATTGGTGAACGATTGTTAATAAGTGTCATTTAGAAATGATACTGTTCTGGGTAACAATACAGCAATAACCATTTGTGTATTGTAGCTACAATAATGCTGGTTCCAAATCACCAACTCCTGTTATCCTTAAGTGAAACTCCAGTAAAATGAGCTTACGATACTGGCATCGCTACATTACAGGCCGAGGTGATACAGCAGGGAATCCTGATGTAGTAGCAGTTACATAAAAAAGGGTTTGAAGAAAAAATAGATGCTGGCCATTTGATCACTGATACAGAGGGGAATGCGTGCCTTTAGCCTACTGCTACACTGGAGTCTGTAACCCTTTCTCAAGTTAAATCTCATGAAGATGTGGTTTGTGAGCTTTTCCCCACATATCCTGTTCAAGGTACAACGAAGTCCTTATTTCTGTTTGATGCACTTTAATCTGAAGCTCTTATGTCTGGGGTTGTGAAGACATTCAGTTTGATAAAAGCTTTACTGTTCTTTTATTTTCAGTTTGAGCTTTGTAAGAAAGGTAACAGCTGACTCGAGCAATATTTATCAACCAAATTAATAAAATTACTTGGCTTAGTGTCAGTTTCAGCTTGTGGAAATGTATAATTCTGCATAAGAATAATTTCTCACCAATGGCACTGATACTGTTAGAAACACTGTAGCTTCTGTGTTCTTTCACATTAGATTGAGTAGCAACCTCCCACATACCTGTCCACAGGCATTTTATCTGAGACCAGTCATGCTGTTTTTTTCTGTATTCAAAACCTTAATTTAATATTTTTCTTGTGTAAAATATTGTGAATTATATTAAATATAAATTAAAATCAGTAAAAATGTATTGAGGTTTCCTTTGGCTGCTTGTTTTCTAATAAAAGCTTTTGTGTACGGTCCACTTTATTACATAAAATTAACAGTTTTAAAAATGAAATTACAGTTTTTGACAAAAGGGTAAGAAGCAAACCGCCTAAAATTCAAACTCACTGGAGTAGTGGAACCACTAGCATAGAAGAAACAATTCTGGGGCAAAGAGAAGGGCAAATCCTATTACTGCTGACCCTTTGGCCTAGTGTCCGAAAAAAATACGTACAGGTTGGTTTTAAGTAGTACCTATACGTACATTTACAGAATAGAACAATAACATGCTCACACATACAGATACACACTGAGGTGGTGAAAGGAAAAAATGGTTGCCAGAAAGCCACAGATCTGCTATGCACACAATCAAATCTGGTATCTTGTAGTCTGAAAGCTGTGTGGTTTTCCAAAACTTGCACATAAATCAATGGCTGCTGGCCTTAAGGAAACATGCAAAGATACATTGCCAATCATCAATAACACTTTAGAATAGTCAATGAAATAGTCACTTTAAAAAAAAAAGGCAGTATATTCACCTTCAAGAAATTTTGTAATTCAGTCAAAAAATAACTGCAAAACTAAAACTTTCAGCAAGAACATACTGAATGAAAATTCTTCACTTCAGTGCTAATAAGTCTTAGAGGTATACAGCAGTAGGGCTCAGAGAGAACACCAGCATCAATAGCACTTCTCCTCATCTGAAAACTTCCACTGTACAAATGTGTGAATTAGAGAAAGTGGCGCAAAAATGTACACCCAAATTTAAGTGCATTTTCATGTAGTATAAAATGTATAGTTTCCCCTTAATGGCACCTTAAATATGTAACCGATTAAACGTGTAACCCGTTCAGACTAAAACAATAGGCCCAATTTCAACACTACACCTTTCATTTAAGGTAAAATTATAACCAAATACAATTTGAAAATAATTTTGAACAGGAAAGTTCCTTTAAAAAAAAAAAAAAAAAAAAAACGAGACTGCATCATTTCTTCCTCAATGTGTGATGTTTGGCTATAGTACGAATCACAACGTTTGATGACCAACACAAAACAATGACAGCAAAATGGCACATCCAACCAAACATAACAGGTGAACTGTACATAAGTAAACTTTCCTCAGTGTTGGTGAGAAACAGATAGTCTCCCCTTTTTGACAGGCCCAAACGAGCATTTCCACCACAGCAAATGGCTGCCTTCAAAAATACACGCCACTGTCAAAGGCTTCTGGGGGATTTGATGCCTTCATCCCCTCCTCGCTTCCTTCTGTCCACCCGCCCACTAGCAGGTTAAGTCTCCATTCTCCCAGACACGGAGAATCCCAGCCAGGGCAGTCATGGCCTCTTCTGTTCACCCACCTTTACTTATCACCCCCTGTCTCCTGTTCCTTGGCAAGGCCACGGATGGACAAGTCGTACACTACCTCCTCGATCTTCTTGACGTCATACTTGAGACCGTCGTAGCGTTTTCGTAGCGGGTCGTTTTTGAGATTGAGCAGGCGAAAGCCAGAATCAAGTTCGTTGATAAAATTCGAGATACGAAGGGGACGCCCATAGTCTCCAGCGGTAACACTATTTACAGCCAACCTCGACTGTGGAGAACAGAGGCCAGAACCACATTTTAAAAATGCTGTTAGTTAGCAGTAATTTAAAAAACATCACAAAGTGTTTAGATGTTCAAACTTCTACTGTGGTATAAATGTTTACTTATTAAAAACTGTTCATTGGTGTAGAGTTAGAGAGTAACTCGGCACCAATGATGTCCTCCAATTCAAAAAAGGGTCCATTTCTGATCATAGTAGCAGACCACTCAATTCTGCGTTCACATATCTAAAATATACGCAGAAAGCTAATACATCTGATACACTCATACCAGCTCTTTTTACTGCCATGCTGCTAATGTCAGGATCACTGCTATGTTGAGGGGTTTCCCACCAAAACAGCTGGTCAGCCATTGTGATCAACTGTGGTCAGCGATGAAAGAATTAAAGAGTTGGTGACCATGTTAATGGATGAACTGCAGTCTGAAACTTAACTTGTATAAAAGGCAGCACTAAACATAAATGAACACACCCCTACTGCAATCTAATAAATTCTGGTATTTGACTTTACAAAGACATATTTGGGGTTCTATTTAATGTAATGATCCTGCAACTGTGATTTTATGATTAAAGTGGATCTCACTTTTATGTCGCAAAAGTGAGCACACCTTCCTGAAAAAATACTTAAAATGCTTTCTGGTGCTAGCTAAGACTAACTGATTAGCAGATGAACATGATAAGCGATCACACTCAAACAGGTGTTACTGACTGAAAATTAGAACCGGTATTTAATCCAATTCATTACTTTCAGTCTTACAATAATGTCAGTAGTCATGTTTCCCTTTAAGTAACTTTTAAAAAGGTTTGTTGATATAAGCAATAGAACAGAAATTGCTGGTAAAATTCTCTTACAATGTTAAACATTTCAACTCATTTCAAAATATTAATTTTGTTAAGTCATTTGAATGGAAACGTGTCCAATGACAATTTTCTGAAGAAAATTACAAGGGCGCAAGAATATTATCAAATTACTCTAAAGTTGGAACACAGTAGCAAAAGTAACAGAAACTGAAAACTATGCTGAGGTAAGTGTAGGAGAAGAGGCAAGCAAGTGCCCTATTACCGGCAAATGCTTGGACAAACTGATCTGGAATGACTGGTTTGTCACACAAATTAGACATACCAGAGGAATGCATAGTTATTGCTCACACAGGAAGCCACTGCAAAAAACCAGAGTACAAGAAAGCCCGTTTCATTTTTGCTAAAGCTCATTTTGACAAGACAATTAAGGTTCCATATTCTGGTTTGATGAATCCAAATCTTTTACGACCTGATGAAATGCCACTGCAAGAGGGAAGCATGTGATAAAAAGTATTTAGTTCCCACAGTGGTGTTCTTATATGGGGATGCATGAGTGCTAAAGGTGTGTGGGAGCTGCTTTCATTGATGGCATCATGAATTCCCTAATAGATCTGCAAAATCTTGAAAAAGTGCTACTCTCGCTACACACACTGGCTTGTTAAGCAACCTTTAAACAAAATTGCCTAAATTCTTTATTTTACAGATACCAGTGACGTAATCTTTCTATGCTAAGTATATGACTTTCATCCTTCCATGTATTGAAATGGAGATGATTTAGAAATAGAAATATCTTCAGATTCAGAGGTGGTACTTATGATCTGTACTGTAGGTGTAAACAATAGTGTCCAGGGAGTGCAGGTGAGTATAGGAGAAAAAAGTATTTTATTGGTTTAAGAAAGAATACTAATCTTACCAGTTCACTGGCCATAATAAGAATTCCTGCTAGATAATCTTCAATGTCCAAGTGAAAGCCTCTTTCTCTGTCAACTTCAGCTGTGCAGATAGTAGTCAGTATATTCTAGTTAGTATGACGTGTCAAAACATTAAATAAAACGGACAGCATTAAGTTTGAGAAGAGAAAACACCTACTTCCAAGAATTTTTGCTACTTCCTCTCGTGTCACCAAAGATTCGCTCTCCAAGTAGACCACAAATGCAGCAAGAAAGGTTAGGCGCTGGAGAACAAATCTCCAGTGTTCATGAAACCTGGACATGGGTAATGTAATGTTAATATACAAGGAAGCTTGTAAAACAATAAATATTTACCACAACACAGTTTTTACACCACGCAATTTTAGCACTAACCTATAGTACTGCTCCACAGGAAACTTTGTTTTCAGCTCTCCAATTTGGGTTTGCACTGTGCAAAACAGTTCTCTCGCCTTCAGACACTTGCTGGGAACTGGTGGGAAATAAAATGAATGCTTAAACAATACCTGGTTGAACTATATAAAATGCTAGTAAGCAGGGTAGACTTACTGTCTTTGAAACCAGATGGTTGATGGACACTTTGGAGAACAGTCAGTACCTCTCTCGCGGTCTGCTCGAGTACTTGGACAACTTTCCTTATGTCCTAGAAGTAAAATAAGTCGAATTAACAATGTCAATTTCGTTAGTAGTAAAGACCAAAAGGTTACTCTACTTATTGTTACGGTGTCTCACTTGCAGACAAATTAACTGAAACTTGCAAGCCAGCTAGCTAATACCCTAATCATACGTGACATCGCGGGTTTGGACAATCTTTCTGATATGTTCGAGAATTAAAGGAAAAAATAAACGTTAGCTATATTTTTTCTTCGAGTGACCAGTATATTTTTTACAATGACAGCTAAAAGTTCATGTGATTCTACGCCTCAAATAACCCAGAGCAGCGCTGAGCGATTTAGCTAGCTAGCTAATCAGAACAGCTGTGTCTAATGTTACCGTTACCTCTCGAATGTCTTGGTCGGCACTTAAAAATCCCTGGATGTAGCTAAACATCTCCGTGACTGACATCGTTAGGTTATACACTTTAGTCAATGTGACTTTACCAGAGAGTCCTTAATGCAATTCGTTGGAAAAAGTATTCAATTGATAGAGAGGTAATACAGTAATTAATAAAATATACAGACAACAGTATCGTCTTGGCCTATCTTTCCCTCCTGTGCTCCGAGTCATCAACGTGCACAGAATTGGCCAAGCCCCTGAGGGTCGCGGGGTGATGACGTCAAATTAATACACGTTGCGTTCTAACACGTCAAAAGCTTGCAGCATATTGGAGAATAAAGGTCGTTTTTAGAATAGATAGGAATCGCAGTTTGAAACATTCAGACTGCAAACGCTGAAGATTTCAAGCTGACTTGTGGACCTGTAACTTAATACAGTTGTAATTAAACTAGATAAAACAAAAATGAAAAAAAAAATAAAAAGCGTATGGGTTGATCAATACAATAGTGAAAATCATGTAAATAGTTGCAGTCCCAGGGGTTATTTATTCCTATTTAACTGTTATTTGAATCATATAAATACGTATCTGGATCATGCTTTTTTGATATTTGATGGATAAACTGCAGCTGGATATCTGCAATGCCCTGTTCATGCTTTTTCTGCGGATGCAAGGCAATTATAATATTTCAGTGTTATTACCAAAATCGAACAAACTTACACATAACCAAAAATAATAAGCGTAAAATGTTATTGTCCGTATGTAAGTGTCAGTGCGTCTTCAATAACGACAACAAAATAAGTTACTTTCACCAATCAGTAAGAGACTTTTCCTCTTGATGAGGGAATAAAAAACAACGCTTCCCAGAATTCCATTCGCGCGCCACAAGAAAGTCGTTATTTAGAGTTCCATACCGAAGTGGAAATTGACCTCTATTCAATTGTATTCTCCCAAATAACAAAACAATAGAGTTTTGATAAAACATATAAAAATCCCGAAAATGCCGTAATTTTATTAGAGTGAATTGTCAATTTCTAAAAAAATAATACATAGAAACCTATGGGAATAAAATATAAGAGTGCTTTGAACCAGTGGGCAGGGCAACTTCAGATCCCTATTATGCATTAGTGTGCATCAGAGTACGGTGTTTCCTTTCCCTGTCTATTTTAATTCAGCTGTTGCGGCAGAAGGTAGCAGTAATTAACTGAATGTATTAGATTGGCGTCTTTCAGCGAAACAGGCTATGACATTACGAAAATTATTCAGAATTTCCAAAACGGTGGCATCGTCAAAAGATATGGATGTTCTTCACCTCTATTTCGCCTTGAATAGTCCCGGTGTCTAGCTGAATATACAACTAGCTAGCTAGTTGTAACCGAGTGCTAAATTAGTTCTTTCGATTTTGATTACACCACTGGCTAAAGTTAGTTAGCTGTCTAGCTCACTACCAAGCTAACACCTAGCTAGTTAAATAACGTTATCCTAGGTTTTGGACTAATTGAGTTGCCGTTGCCTACGAAGAAGGGCATTCAATAGAAATGGGAATCATTTTTACAAAGTTATGGAGGCTATTTAACCATCAAGGTGAGTCAATCGTTTCACTGCCAATTTAGCTAATAGTTGACCAGCTAATAACGAAATTTCATATCTGTTTCTGAAATTATTCATCACATATGCATAGCTAGCTAGCTTGACAGCCTAGTTACTTAGCTAGCTGTGTAGCTAAAGTCTTCGAAATGGCTGTCAGCACTCTGTAATGCTGGATTAACGTTTTATAGTGAATTAGCTAGTTAGCTTGCTGACCTAGCTAACTGACTTGGTTTTGACAGCTAGGTAGCTAATTGAGTAGCAAGCTAGTTTAATAATATTACCTGTTTGACAATAACGTTAGCTAAGGTTTCTACACTATACATGCCTAGCTAAACCAGCGTGGAGCAGTCGCATACAATTTGATTATGTTATAGTGGGGTTCGGGCCCGCTGCAGTTCTGTTCTGTTCTAGCAATTGCTAACAGTTATCTAGCCAAGTGATCTCTAGCTAGCCGGTGAACTAGTTTCTGTGGAGCATGACACCCAACTGGAACTCGGTTTAACGTTTCTTTATGTCGAGAAATGTTAGCGTTAGACTGTGTTTTTTTTTTTTTATCTTTCATCTTTGGCTAAGGGTTCCTAACTGACAGTCCAGCTATATATATATAACTAACCTAGTTTAGCTAGCTACCTATCTTAACTTTTCAGTTAAACGATAGCTATCGTACTTATGATAATATCTGCCTGTATGAAACATCTTTGCGAACGAAAATGAAAACGTTTAACATGTAAATTATGGTTCCACAACGACTTATGGCTGGTTATTCGCGTCTTCACAATAACTGTCTTAGACCAGTTAGTTAATCTGTATTTTCGGTGAACTTTGGTATGTCGATTTTGACTATAGTAAGAATTGGGATCGTCAATAAGGAATTGCTTAATGTTCGATCTAGCCAACCTAAACGTATGCTATGGACATATCTCTGAGCTGTTTACCTTGATGTAGCTAACCTCTGCATCTAGATAAGGTAGCTAGACTACCTTCATTTAATTGCTTTAAATGGCTACTTCGGCAACAGGGAATCAAAAGAAGCTCCACTAGACTAAACGGAAAATACGTGCTCACTACTGTGTTATTATTCATTAATTTAACACAGGCTAGTACGTGGATAAAAAAGTACAAGTGCATTGTTTAGACGGCTTGATATTAAGAAACTATTGTTTACTCCTGCCGATTTGGGCTCCATAATGTTCTATTATTGGGCTAAATAATACAATGATATGGGCCAGTACAGACTGAGACAGACTTGTATGTGTCTTATTCATTATAAATGATGTGGCCTAATACTTGTTGAAACTGTAGTGTTCGTAGCCCTGCTGTACCAGTGGCTCCTGTTTCCCTAAAGAGTTAGCCTGTCAAAAAATGCATCACTATTTAAGTTAGAAAAAAACACATTAATTGGAGATAGATCGCTTGTTGCAAAGATATGGGCTAGAACTAGCTCAAACCACAACTTTTTTCAGTGCATCACTTTTTGCCACCAAGGTGAATTGGAATTTGACACCATGGAACATTTCTTTGCTACACTCACATTACTCATTAGGTTAATAGATCTTCGTGATCTAAAGTAAGGCATGTAATTAGGCCTACATATTCATGAGTTCAAAGAAACGCTATAATTGGCCATTTTACTTTTGAACAAGACCTTAATTAACCCTTTAAAGATGTAATTTGAATAATCTTGAGCATGAAGAGGATGTCAAGATGAACATATGCACAGTTGATATGTATAGATATTGGTCAGGTGCATACAGTAATATTGAGAATAGATGCTCAGTGCAAATGAAATACTGCCAGATGAGTGTTAAGCTTACACATATAAAGCAGTGGTGGAGACTGAATAACTAAGGCTGTTTTGCAAAATTAGATTGATCAGTGTAAGAATACATTTCATGTTATTGTTTGCAAGTTGATGGAAAATGTATGATAATTTTCATCTCTTCAGCTGAATTACTTTATGAATGTTAATTTAAAACTAATGCCCTTAAAACTGCAAACTGAAAGTGAAACAAATGAGTAAAATATCTTGCCTGTAAAATAAGTGCTGTCAGTTGAAAAGTGGCTCTTACGGTTCAAGTTTCATGGAAAGGGGAAGAGGAATTCCTGTGGAGACTGAGCTTCCTTTTAAAAGTAAAACCACATATGGCTACTTTGAGAAGACATTTCTACAAATAACCTGGAAATACCTAATCATTGTTGTTTACGTTATTTGGCATGTTACTTATTTGCATCCGTTGATGAGCAGATGTTCAGAAATATCTCAAGTTTTGATAAGCAAGGCTCCTGGTGTGTGCGCATACCTTTCTGTGTTGTCAGTTGCTGTCTATTTGCATGTGGATGTAGAAAGAATGGGGTGTTTACCTGTGGCTTTCACAGGTCAGGCACCACACCTTCCTTGCAATTCTCAGCAGCTGAGAAAAAGGCATGTGCGACATAAGACTGGGCCCTCTGAAACTAAGCCTTGCTTAAGATGACACATTCGGTACGACGACACACTCCTTCAGATTGTAATCTACTGTAGGAAACTGTAAGGCTAAATGTAGCCTTTTTGCATCTTCCACAAAGTGAAACAATCATCATTTTAATGTGCCTTTTGTCTTGGGCTGTCTGATGATGGAGAAAACAAAACTGAGTGACTCATCAGAATCATTATCATTAAAATGAGCCTTTTTTAACTTTAAAATGCCACAACAATATTGTAGCCTTCACGCCAATTTAAATTTTTGCCTGTCTGTCTGTCTAAATGCATATGTTGGTGGATAAATGGCATAAAATTTGGGTCAAGCAGGTGGAAGAAAACGGTAGGCTTTAGCAGATGTGCATCCTTGTCTGTACTTTGTGTTGAAAGTGGCTTAGGCCTTCAACAAATTTGTACACATTGGGAGAATGAACTTCATTCAAAGTTATGTCATATGAAACTGAGTTAAAATATTTTCTGAAAAATGAGCCATTGTACTTGGTAGGCTGTGCTATTAGTCTATAAGAGCATAGTAGCTTTGCTTGTAGTTTCATTGTCCCATACCAGATGACTATGTGGATACGCCCAGTTGTGAATATACCTAAGGCAAGAGTATATCTTTGACTCATACAATAATGTCTTTGAACAAAATGTGGGGTTAGGGTTAATAAAATAAATTCAATGTTAATATGTTTCAAATAAACATTACATTCCAAGGAGAGGCCAAACTTGCATATTATTTTAGCAGTCTTGAGAAGATTGTGACAATCAGTTTTACGTTCCTGGCTCTTACTGAATGTTTGTCCTAGAATGTTGCATACAGATGGCTTGGATTTTCACAAGGGAGCAAATAGACTTTTTGACTGTTTAACCAAGCAGTGTGGTTTTGTTTGTTCAATACTCACAGATGTTAAACACACTCTGTATGTGTGAAAAAAATCATAAGTGTGGCTTATGAAAACCTAATATCGCAGGTTTTATTCTAGACAACATCTTTTCAAATAAATATAACAGATGTCATGACAGATGGCAATTTTCTAGATGTCTCTAGTGTTTTGGCAGAATTAAAATAGCTTTATAGTTATAGTTATAGTTTATGTGAACAATGAATTTGTAAAATGGTTGTGGTATATTACCAGCATACAAAACTATTTATTGGCTGTGTGTACATGGCCAAAGTCAATAATTTTCACTGTCTATAAAAAAGACAATCTCTGTGCCTCTACTAATTAAATTAAAAAGACTAAGAATCTCTCGGCATGACCCTTCATCAAGTCACAATACAATCTTAACACAGGTGCTATAAACATCACATGAATTGTCACATCACATGTGATTTTTCATAAGGATACAAACACACACACACTCACTTGCTTCAAATCAACAATATGATATATATATATGTGTGTGAAAACTTAACTGATCCAGGTTCTAGAATAAATGTAACTCATTTTGCAGTTACAGGAAAAATGCAATAAAGTTGTAACTGAGTATTCCTTACATTCTTCATTTTGTATCATTTAGAGCACAAAGTCATCATTGTTGGGCTGGACAACGCAGGGAAGACAACTATACTGTATCAGTTGTAAGTACTGGAACCTAAGCTCACATATATTTGCTGATGCTGGAAGCCTAGACATGAAAAGGCTTTGAGAAAACAGAACTGGACTGCATCAAAGTCATCATACCTTGGCCTGGTATTGCCTCAAGGCGCTAAAGAAAATAACTCGTTTAAAAACGAGTACTGCTCTTAAAAAACAACGACAAAAAAACAATAGAGGATATGCTTTCATGATGAGAACTGTCCATTACTAACAGTTATGTTTTTTTCGGTGTTGTGTTTTTTTGTTTGTTTGTTTGTTTTTTTTTTTAAACACATTTTAGAATAAAAATATAGCTTTATACATGTTCGCGTATTTCAAGTTGCCTTTTATTCAGTATTGTAGGAGGGCTGGATATGTCTGGAGAAAGTAGAGACTGGCGTGTATGTGGCCTAACAACACAAGTTGGCTTGCATTGTTCTGATCAACAGGAAGAGAGGCACTAAGGCATCTTTGTTAGTTTGTGAGAGCATTGCAAGTTGTGCTTCCATGGGTTCGCAGTCATGGGTGTGTCATGACATCCTGTTATTTATGTATGTTTATCTATATAAATTATAGCTAGATAAATAGTATATTTTATATATACTAGGATGAGTGGAAAATATTTGCCCTCTAGATGTAGTTTTAATATAACCGACGTGCAGATCATATATATTTACACACAAACACACACACATGATTTTTAATATAACCAATGTGCAGATCATATATATTTACACACACACACATATAGTTTATATAGACTGTGTTATATTGATATTTCTTAAGGCAACATTGTTGTTAAAAATCCATACACCATATTTGGTTAGTTACATGAATGCTTGACACATTAAAGACATAAGATTCAGACACAAGTTCTTCATGAACACAAGTTCTAATGCTGCTGAATCTATGGAATCAGCATTCCAAGGCAACGAAAATTCACCTTGGGCAGCATAAACTCTAAGAGAATTTTAATTTCTTAGAAATGAAGCTTCTTACTAACTAATAAGCCCTTTTTTGTTATTGAGGACCTTTTGTTGTCCTCAAGTTAGATTTAATTTGCACATATTTTATGAATGTGAATTATTCAGCATTTTCATATTTTAGAAACAAAAATGAGAGAAGAATAGCAAATTATTGGTATAAAGAATCCATTCTTATAAACAATCTGCTATTGTATCAGTTGGTAATTTTAATATCAGGGCATCATCAAATATAAATACTCAATTTTATACCTCATAAAACATGCGCATTTTCTAAATAAAAATTTGAATATCTGTATAAACCTTTATAGAAAATGTATGCCCATTTATCTTGGTGAACATCCCCACTCCATATAAATATATGTTGTATTTATATATTCATTGTATTGTTTGTGCTTTGTTCCCTCAGCTCTATGAATGAAGTAGTACACACATCGCCTACAATAGGCAGTAACGTGGAGGAAATTGTGGTGAACAACACGCATTTCCTCATGTGGGACATCGGAGGCCAGGAATCCCTGCGGTCCTCCTGGAACACCTACTACACTAATACAGAGGTAGGCCTGTCTACCACAAAGATCGGCCTACCTAAACTCTTATCGCTGTGCTTTACTATCTTTATTCTGCTTTGTCTTCACCGGGCAGGACAGGAGGCAAAGCACTAACTCTTTGTCATATCTGTGCAGTTTGTGATAGTTGTGGTGGACAGCACAGACAGAGAGAGGATATCTGTGACCAGAGAAGAGCTCTATAGAATGCTAGCTCATGAAGTGAGTATTTCCTTTATGCACTGGGTACTGCGTCCCCCTGGTGTTTACTGATTGTTCTAAGGAAAGTATATATGTGATTTTGATATATATATATTTTTTGTACTGCTCAATTCTTTCATTATGCACTAATCATAAAGTTGTTATTTTGTTTTTACATTTTCTGAAAGGCGGTTTTATTCTCTTTTCTAGGATCTTAGAAAGGCCGGTTTGTTGGTCTTTGCTAATAAGCAGGATGTGAAGGGCTGTATGACAGTGGCTGAAATCTCCCAGAGCTTACAGCTTACATCCATTAAAGACCACCAGTGGCACATCCAAGCATGCTGCGCTCTCACTGGGGAGGGGTAAGACTCGCTGTCCTACACTGCACCAGCATACAGTTCTTGGACAACCTGAATACCAAGCATGTCAAGAAATAAGCTTGTACCCGTAAATGTTAAGACGTGAATGTCCAGACGTGAATGGTAATTGCAAATAAATAATTAAAGCTTGACGTTAAAGAAATGAATGTGAATTTCTGAAATGTGAAAATGGTCATGTGTGCTGCTCAAAGGTTCATCTTAAATAAATAAGCACTCAGTCCAGTTAGAGGCAGACTTGATAGCAAAAGATATGTGATGCTCTATTTTATGTTTTTAATATTTTGTGTAACGGTGAATAGTTAAGTTATTAATGTAAAGGTCTATTCAGTGACTAAATTTGCTATTGCTATTATTTGCTTAATTTAATTGTTTGTGTGCATCTAGCATTAACCCTACTTATGTAACAACTGAGTTCAGTTTTGTAACACACATAACCTGTTGACACACATTGTGATTTAAAGGGTAATAAAACTTTTGCCCTCTTCATAGGCTCTGTCAGGGACTGGAGTGGATGATGTCACGACTACGAGTGAGATGACCTCTGACCCGATCAAAGAATGAGCACGTGCACATACACTTTCTCCTCCACATGTGTGGAGACCGACTGTCCCTCACTGTGAAGGTGACTTAGCAATGTCACCAGGACTTGTGTGATTAATTTATTACAGTTCACTGAGATCTGTGAACAAACAACTTTCAGCTAACTATGTGTCAGGATTGACAACATAAACTCAAACTCAGTGTTTTCCTGCATGGTTGCCCTGTAAAGAGTCTAAAAGGAGAGATGTGGAGGAGCACTTGGATTAAGAGGATGTGATGCTGAATGGCGCTCTGTCTGCAAGGGCCAGACCTCGCCTGACTGCCTGATGTAGTATTGCCCTGTGTGTACAGTCAAGTATTTACATTAACCTTGTGCCTGCATATCAACCTCTCTGTTCCCAGGGCGCAAAAGTCATCATGCAAGAAGAGACTCTACATTTATGTAAAAATGTGTTAAATAAAGTGTTTTTATCCACCATGACTGAAGTTTAGTCACTTCACATATTCCTTTCAGTCACATGCATTTTGGTAATGCAATGGAACAATCAATGAGATGTGATTGGTAGGAATTTTTTTTCTTTCACCTCTGGGGTATTGCATTGTTCAGTGCATGCTGTGAGTTTATTTGTGGTTTAAATGGTAATATGATGAGTGTTTGGGTTGTCATTCATTACACAAGATAGGTTTATGATCTGTTTACATTTGAATAATTTTTTCAGTGATTTTCTAAATTATTTCAGAATGTTGGCACAACAGTTATGCACTTTTTATACAGTGCAGACTTGTGTTTTATGACGACTGATAAAGTGAGTTAATACAAATGGAAGATTCATGGAGTTGTATGTCAGTGGCCTAGAATCTCTGGAACACTTGGTATTTAATAGGCTTCTATTCTTTGTATGCCCAGATTGTAAGTTGTGACATGTTTTCGAGCTACCTGTTCTGAAAATAACTAATATTACTTTTTCTCTGCACACTTCTCCCTTGTTTCCACTGGCCTTGTTTGTGAACAAATATTTCTTACAGCAGATTTACATTTTCTATATGTGAAAAAACATTAACAAATATGTGTGTAAATATAACTCATGATGCAATGCATCAAGTTTTTGTTGGTATTGTTCATAATGAGGGACAGTACCTAAGTAACAAAAAATGTTGTACATGTTAAATAAAGAAAGCTGTATACTGTTTCTGAATGGTACTGCATGCAACCCTTAGGAAAGCCTATGTTGTGTCATAGGCACTGCAGCTTTTTTACGGAAATGGCCTAACAATGTACCCAGCTAGGGTTTACTTTTATAAATGTAAAATCTTTGTTAATGTACACAAGAAAAATGCCCAGGTTTACACCTGCCATGTGGTGAAAAACAGGTCAATCATGGAATGCAGAGGGACTTGGCTGATGTGTGAGCACACCAGCCGTGTCGGAATGGTTGTATCAGAATTTAATATTGAAATGATGACATGGCAGATTATTGGGTACGTTGATGTAACTGACTGTAATCTACTGGCCAATGACTACACAGTGAAAAACTGAAGAGAAGGTAGACTGTAGTTTAGTTGCCAGCTGAAAGGTAAGATAAAACAGTGAGATGTCTTCTTACAATCTATTTCAAGTAAATGAAAGACTTCATTAAATTTTATAGAAAAGTTCTCACTGGTCTGAGGGATGTATGTGGTTTTTTTGGTGACCAGAATACATGAATCTGTTCACTTTTCAGATATATGCAGTGTAATGGTTGTTCTTACTATGTCATCCTATGAGGTTGTTAGTAAACATGCCTTCTTTCTTTCGTGCTGTCTGTATTTAGGCCAGGTTACCTCACTGTTTGGCAAGCAACTGTTTCCCTATGTGAGAGAATGCTAGAAATGCTTTTATGATCGCATGTGCCAAGGTATAATCCATCCACAGCTGTTCAGTCAGTTCTTGTTACTGATATTTTCCAGTGACTAAATGTTTTGATGTTTTTCTTGACATGTGCCCAGTGGTTCTCTCATTGTTGTTCTACTGTTAAATACTTGATGTTAGTCATGAGGACCTCTTGGTAATTAGCATTTTGCCAAAGGCATTCATAAACTAAAATAAGTAAATATAAATCTTATTTACTTCAGTCTACAAAACTTAAGAAAGTGAACTTAAAATAATGGGTACATATTGAATTCTTAAGCCATTAATGAAGGCTAAAAACAGTGTGACAGGCTGCTAAATTAGCATAATGTGTTCATGGAGCTGATGTTAGACACTGATGTTAAATAAGAAATGGAACCACTGATGTAGTCTTCCTTGTAGAGTGCTGATGTTACAGCATTCTGGACAAGTGAGAGTCAGAAGGGAAGGCAGGGTTCTGCAGAAGAGAGATGAGACGCTCACAGCTGCCACTGCCATTCAAAGTTCTCTAGGACTGAGCTGCTAATGGGGAAGGTTGGCAGTTGCACACTCTTGAGCGCAAACAGCTCCGAGTGCGTCAAGGAGAAAAATGCTTATGCTTGTTTCATCATGTCACCCTGGCACAAAATGTAACAACAGATCCAGGCTGTTCACTAGCTGGTTGTTAGGAGCTGGGCTACCCTCTCTGAGAGATACCCTCTTAACCAAGCTGTAAGCATCTCCCTCCTACATTGTTTAAAATAAAGGCCTGCAAATTGTATTTTATTTATTAATATATTTTGATTTACCGTGAACTGAGATGCCATTCTGACAGATGATGTTTTATGCAGTGAAATGTTTTGGGAATCATTTGAGGATCCTAGTTGACAAAATATCAGTGTCAGTAGAAATTATTCTGAATAATTTTCCAAATCCACCTGTTCTGCCTTATCCTAAGCCAATGTAGTGGAAAATTGGAAATTTTACTGTCTGTAGCATTTAAATTAGGCTCTGTATGTTGTCAGCCATTGGTTGTCACATTTTGAGCTCTATCATTATTTGTCTGGCATTTAAAGTAATTTGTTTGGCAAGTAAGAAAGCACTTCAAAGCATGTGTGAGTGCTTGGCATATTGCATTTGTTTTCCATTAAATTCAACTTGAACTCATGAGTCACTGTTATGTGTAAGTGTGTAAGCGTGGTGTATAGGGCAGCACTTCAGTGTTTAAGTGTGGTGTATAGGGCAGCACTTTAGTGTGTAAGTGTGGTATATAGGACAGCTCTTCAGTCCTCCCCACTTTGGCCTGATTTTTGGGGGTCATTGCTCTTGGCCATTAACCAATGGCGTCATGAGTTTTTGCTAGATGTCTTCATAATAAGAACTAAGTATCTGCATAGTCCTACCCCTTCTCTGCTAAAGAAAATGACTGGCTTCATAACTCTAATCTCTCATCTGTTTTCCAACATCTGCATTCTCATTTCATTTAACAAACAGCCTGTTAGCTGTCTATTCTTCCTCATTTTTTCACTCCCCTCTCTACATAGTTCATCACTGGATTTGCTGAACAGGTGGTCTTTTCTGAAAGCATCACTAGCATATATTTAGCTGCTGAAACCTGAGAATGGTGTCCCCTGATTGGCTGGTGAGGGCACATGATAACTGGAGTCTGGCTGCAGCTGTGAGCTGTCGCCCAGCGTTTCTCAGGAGGGAAGAGTTGGGGAGGCTCTGGCAGCTTGGGAAACGCTATAACTTTAAAGTCACCGGTAAGCAAAGAAAGCCATCAAACTGAAAATGGTTCCATTTTCCCCATTTCAGCGCGCTTTGCATGGCCTTTGGATTTTCTATACTTCTGTGCCATTGGATTGGATGCTGAGGGTTGACCCTTGAATCACAGTCTGCTTTGAAACGTTGCTCTACCTGGTTTGATTGGGCAATGTTACAAGAACTCCCAAAGTTGAAAATATCCTGATGCTGGGATTTCCCTCTGGAATTTATACATCCATATCTTGGAACACTATCTGTTGCACCTCTCCACTTGGACAGGAGTTTGCTTGCATCACAGCCTCTTTCTCCTTTCATTTTAATCATTTTAATGAAATGAACGGAAAAGCATATATATACATATATATATTTTTTAAAAAATGTCAAATTCTGTGAGTTTGGTGCTAAAAAAGGGTAGTTAGTAAGATGTCCTATATTTATCCTGCAGCCTCAGAAGGCATTGCAGCTCTGCTAGCTAAACAAAGTTAACCAATCAGGTTGTGGCATTAACTTACATGACAAATAGCTAGAGCGTCTAGGAGCAGCTGTTGCAAAGCTTCATCCAGGAGCTATCGCACTATCAGGACTCTTGGGTGACTGAGGCCTGCCAAACCTTTTTACAGACACAGTCAAGTTATCTCGTTGTGCCCAGGCTACGCCTGTAAGTCTTTTTTTTTTTTTTTTTTTAAAAAAAGGAGTTGTGACACATCTTTGTCTGTCTCTAGGTTTGTAGGAATACGTTAAGTGGAATATCAGTTTGGGACCCTAGTTGATGGAAAGTGAGTACCTTCCTTATTGCAAGGTCACTGGAAATACTCCTGGAACCTTCTTTGGTCAGGTTTGTATTAATTTGTTATAGAAAATGTAGAGTTTTATGAATATCTGTTATGATTACAAGTGCTCATACTTAATTATAATTGCATAATAATAATGATTAATTAATTAGTGCAAATTATTCATTAACACGTTACTTCATTTCCATCTTTTGGAAGTTAAATTGAAGACTCATGTCCTGTTCTCAGTGTGTATCTGTGAGTGTATGTGCCTTCAGCTGAGAGTAAAGATAGAAATGAAGTGTCAGTTTTAGCAATGACCACTGCGCCTTACTATTTCCGTCATTTTTATCCAATGTTTAATTTTATGAACCTTCTTACTGTATGTGGGGAAGTGAAGCTGTACATAACAATTGTGTATCTGATTGTAGTCCCACTGAAAGTGTTTCATGATGGCCAGTGAAGAAGAGTATGATGATGAGTATGAGGAAGAGGTAAGATACGGCGTCTCATGATAGTTATGTGTAACGTGCATTAAATAGTACTGCGGTAACAGTTTTGTACACACAGTTAAATCTGCTATGTACTTGTTTTACCATTAAATAGAACCAGCCTTACGATCTTAGTGCTTAAGATCATAGATCACACTGCTCAGGGCCACATCTCTGCCCTGGTTCTGCTTGTTACGTTGGAAAGTTCTATGAACTCTGATATAACCACAGTCAGCAGTTCAATATGAGCTTCCCTTGGCATCCATGGCTAGCTTTGGGTCTCATTTCAGATGACCTCTTCCCAGTAAGCTAGGAGTTTCAGCACCACCCATTGGTGCAGTAAATAACCAATGTATAAAAATGTCCATATTCATTATCAGTAATACATTTTATTTCAAATTCCCTCTCAAATACAAACATTTTAGCTCTGTATGTTTCCACATTGATTTTGCATCATATCTATCAAACTGGAACCAGTAATTACTGAAGCATCTACAACATGTCAATGATGGCCATGATTGTATTATTAAAGTTTGCTATTAATGACATGACATAACATAAAAGCATTTCTTGATATAAGTCTGAATGGAAGTAACCATTGTTAGATATGATATTCTCACGCTTGCTGTGAAACCATTATACTAACAGTGGGATTACATTCTGTTCAGCGTGGAGGGACATAGTGCAAGCTTCACATAGAGCTGCCATTTTAAGTAGAACAGATGTTATTTTATTTCTCTAGATTCTCTAGACTGCATTCTATTCAGATATTTCCCATCATTATAAATGAAGAACCTTAATCCAGCTCCATATCAGCACATTTGCTGTTTTCAGATGATTCCCCTGTCTTTTTTGCTTTTTCCTGAATTTTTCCTGAAATAACTTGACCTCTCAGGTCTGCTTGAACCTTCTAGACGCTCAATTATATGCAAACGTGTGCTACTATATTTTTATCTTAATGAATGTTACGTACAGTCAGTACTTTAAGAATGTACTTATCTTTATGTTAAAGATATTTATGTTAGTTATTTTAGAGATACCCTTTAACATATCAACCAGGAATTTTATCATTTTGATAAAAATGGTATCATTTACCATCTTGTTTTAAAATCCATCAAGGTAACATTATGTCCACTCAGATGTCACTATTATTTGCATTTACACTTCAGAAAGTTAATTAAAATACTTTTTAAAAGGCTTCTTTCATCAGATGTATGGAATGTAAGAGCTATATTGGTTGATATTTGACATTTAAAGTAATTCTATCATTGTCACTTATATAGTATATTATCCTAAGATGTAATGGTTTTACTTGTAGATTTCAGTCGTTGCAGTATTTTTAAATCTGTAGTACACTTTTTCACCCTTAAGGTAAAAAGGAATACTTAACCTAGATGAGGGGTTGCTCTTGCAGGCGATACAAATATAGAAGTGTATGTCTGCAGTCGACTCTTAGTGAGGCGAACGAGATGCACGACACTGTAAATCACACTCATGTAGTCGTTGAGCCATTAACGTCATGCAGAGAGACGGGGTGGGGGGTGGTCAGTTCTCATGGAAATAGACACCTGCAGGGGCCAAAAGGGGGGGGGGATCTATATTACACTGCAGCAAGGTAAAGGGGGAGGGTTAGGGGATATCGGCATTGCTTTATGTATCTCTACAGTCCCATAGGTCTGAATGAAGAAGCACCTATGTCCTTTGTGTTCTTTCCAGCTCTAGTTACAAGCCTGAAAATATACAGCTTGTTCACAATAGGAGTGGCGCATTTTACTAATATTAGTTAAGGCGTCTGTAGTGCTTAGTAACTTATGAAGAAAATAGTAGCCTAGGTGACAAATAATAGGAGCTTAGGTAACAAATAATAAGAATTATAAAAATAATTAATTATTGCTTCACGTGGATATTATAAATCATTTTTTTGTCACAGAGGTTAATATGATTAAAATTGTATAGGCTATTTGAATGGACAACTACAAACGTACATACTGGATTGCCAAAAGATATTTTATAGTTGAAGGCAAATTCATGTGACCAGTTATTTTTTCAGGTATAAACAGTTCTGACACGTGTTTTGGAGTCAACTTGAATCTATTCTCTGATGCACTGTTTCTAAGTGCCATCATGACAATCATTTAGTCACAAACAACAATAGATATGAGTTCATCACGGTGCTTAGATGTTCTCAGCATTTAACAGTCACAAGGCTCTGTCAGTCAAAGAAAACAGTCTATTATAGCATGTTGCCTGGATAGTCAACCTAAATCAACCTAAATATATGATGTTTTTATCATCTCGAAAGTATCCCAGATAATAAACAGGAGGGCAAAATGCTGTTACTGTAATTCTATATGTGCAGTGTACACAGCATGCTTGATTGATCCGCATTACTGTTCCTGCTCTCAAATAAGATGCCATATAGCAGGTAGATAATTTTTTTGCCAAATCTATCATTTATTCTAGTGAAGTCTGATTATATTAGGGAGGCTGTATAGGGGCCAAAATTATGTGAAAGTAGAACCATATAGTCAAGGTATGAAATTCGTAAGATAATCTAAATAGTAAAAAATTAACATAAACAAAATATTTAAGACACAAAGAGCTGGAAAAAACAGTTGGACGCTCGTGTTTTCGCTTGCTTTTTGGCATCTGTGAGCCCTGTTTTCAAAGCCCAGAGTTTGTCCTGTATTTATAGTATTATGAGGAGTTTTCGACGGGCTTCACTACCACAACCTCCTCCACCTCACATCAGTCTCAGGTTGGAGAGGTAATGATGACCTCCCTCTAGGGTCCACTGAGGAGAAACACTCACACTGTGCTGACTGTTCTTGCATGGCATGGGGGCTATTTCACTCCACTCATATCCAGGTCTGGAAAGTCAACTCAGTCAAATTCTCATCACTAAGAGGCAGTGGATTAGTAAACAGATTGTTCTTGTTTAACAATCAACAGAAAAGAGATGCTGTTTCAGCTCTAAACAAATGTGTGATTTTTAGTAAGTTCTGGGTTACTTTTTAGTAAAAGCAAAGTGAGAATAGTAGTAACTATCAACAGTTGATATACTTCCTGTTTTTTGTGGAGTTTTTTTGCATGCGTTTTGTTTCTGCTTCTGTATTTGTCCATCTGTTTAAACATTTATGCATGTATGGATTTGAAAGTGAGCAATATAAGGCATGCGGGTTTATATGGAGATTAGGCCCATGTTCTTTGAACCTATTTGTATGCTCTTTTTTGTAATCAGCTGGTAGCGTGATGTTAGGAAATAACCTCATAGGCTTTGACATCTTAAAAATGTTGCTAAAGATGAATAGACCCTAATTAGCATTACTCGAGTAACATTCTGCTAATTTGCAACTGTCTTATTCACTGTTAGCCACATTAGCATGTTTGCTCAAACTACTCCCTTAACAAACTGTTATCAGCAAGCTGTGAAAAAATTAGCAATATAGATTAAAACCTGTACTGAGTAACGATATTTGTACTTAACATTTCAGGTGAGTTTATTAAATTAGATTATGCTTTCAATGATAAAACCCCAAAGTTTCCATGAATTACTTACATTTGAAAAATAAAATCATACTGTTAGCACAGTGTTAACGACAGTATTTTGTTCATGCTATATATATATTGTAACTCACTCACACCTGTATATTAGTCTAATGTACTATTGTTTCTTTTCTTGGTCCAATAGGCTGGACCTGGGGGCCTTGCTGTTCGCAAGCCCAGGAGAAAGGTCAAAGTGGACACCTCTAAATTCATGACCCCTTACCTGGCACACAGCCAGAAGATGCTTGACCAGTACAGCCATGTACGGAGACATGCAATCCAGTAATAATAAAAAAAAAGATTAACTTGATGTTATCATTTCACTTAACCCGTTGTTCTGTCTTTGCAGAACAAGTACAGAGAGGAATATGAGAAGAACAAGGGGCAACCCTATAACATTTCAAGTGACACACCTGAGATGATCCGCATCAAGAAGGCCCAGGAGCAGCTTAGTGAGGTGAGAGCCAGAAGATCTCCTTCAGTTTTCAGCCAAGTAGCCTGCAATGTATTTGTTTAAATTCACCATTGTTTGGTCTACAACATAGTCGATCCATGTTTTATTTCAGTAAGTGTTCTTCGTTAAGGTAGACTGACAGTCAGTTATGATTGAAACGTGTTTGTGAATGAATTTTTCTGTTATTTGCAGGTGAAGTACCGTATGGAGGGAGTGAAAGCTAAGACCACTAGTCTCTACGATGGTGAGGCTCGTGAAATTGCACATGTGAAGCACGTCTCTGACCTCATCAGCAAGGCAAGTGCTACCTGTATCAAACAACCTGAACAAACTGCATATGATTTTTTTTATGCTTGTAGCTCCTTATTTGCACTAGTTACTAAAGAACCTTCCAAATCAGAGTTTTTTTTTTGTCCCATAGGTTTTGTATAGACAAAAATGGGATGAGACCAAGGATAGGTACTTGCTTCCCCCCGATGCACCGGAACTTGTTATGGCTGTGAGGAATGCTGCTAACTACAGCAAGGTAGGATGTCTACACCTATATCACATGTGAGTGTGGTGCTAACCTGCCTTTGCATGTTAAATACGATTCTAATCAATCATGTTTCTCTATCAGAAACTATACACAGAGGCTTGGGATGAAGACAAGACCATGTACTACCCATACAGTGACAGCCCAGAACTTCGCAGAGTTGCCAAGGCTCAGGAAGTCCTCAGTGATGTACGTTTGCAATTATTAGTTGTATTAGATGTGCTCACTAATTTGATTTGTCTGTTTCCCTAAATGAATTGGAAAAAATGCGTAGATTATAAATAGATTATAAAAACTAGGGACATCATAAACAAACTCTTTTGAAATATTAGGGTGAATGTTTATAACTCTGTTTCACTGTTGAAAATTGGTAAATAATCTTGGTTATATATTTTTAAATATCCTGTAAATTGATGTAATAGCTATTTCTACTCTTTTAATCTCTTTTAGATCAAATACAAGAAGGGTCATGATGAACGCAAGGCAAAGTATACCTCCCTGGCAGAGCCTCCAGATATGGAACTTGCCAAGAAAAACTTTGCCATTCGTAGCAACGTAAGTAGACATTCAAAAAGTCCAATTCTGGTGAAATAAAAAAAAACATTAACTCTTATTTTTTAAAGTATTATTGCCAAGATATTACCTATAGAGTGTTAATGTTTGCTGCCTATTTTTACCCATTCCATATTTATACTGAGACATATTCATAGGTCTGATGAGAGAAAGACTAATCACTGAGACTCACACTCTGGTGTACGTGGGGCTCCTGTCTCCCTCAGAGATGGACAGGGATAACCACCACCTGCTTGCTGATATTATTAGAAGGCGTTAGACTTGAGTATAACACATGAGATCTGAGCCCGGCCCACAAAAACCCAGTGACTTATATGTGTAAATATATGGATTAGTGGTTAGTTATGAATGACTAAAACATATTGTTTTTACTGTTTACAGCTCAAGTATCATGAGGACTACAACAAGAATGTTAAGGGCCAGTGGTGTGAAACTCCTTACTTTGACATTGCAGTCGGAAGGATGGTCATGGATAATATAAGTGAAGTAAGATGTGGGCTGAATGACTTTGACATATCATGAAGAAAGCGCTTATATATATATATATATATATATCATTGCTTATCATTTTTTTCCAAATTCAGGTCCTGAAGGTTCTGATTTTGTTTGTTCTCTTACTCTGCCTCTTCAGAAAAAATATACTGCTGCTTATGAAGACATGAAAGACCAAATTTATTTCATGCAAACAGAAACACCGACATATGCTGCTAACAAGCAGGCCGGTAATAGTGCAAGCTTGGTGAGTTTGAAGTGGTTTATTTCTGTGCATGTAGGTGAAAATAAAAAATAAACATAAAATGAGATAAATAGTTAGATTTGTACCTTGGACAATATTTCAATGCCACCATCAGGAAAATTATTTCTCATTAGATAGTCAAAACAGATCAAGTATAATTGTTTATATATAATTGTTTGCTATGCAGCTATTCAGATATTTCAAAAACAAGCTGAATTAATGAGATGCTTAGAATGATAAATAAACAAGGACAATGACTAAATTCTATTGTCAGAGAATGAGTGTAGGTAGATATTCATTTTAGGCAGAATCTAGGGATAATTACTGTAACAAAACCATCCCACAGAGCCACAGTGGTTCAGCAGCAATCATTGAGGTGCACTAAAGAAAACAAAATGTTTAATAAAATGGTTGTGTAGCTCTGCGTCCATGTAAACCAGGCTGCACGGTGTTTTGAGAGTTGATTTGCAACTAACCTCTTTCTCTCCCTTAACTTTTTTTAGATTAAGTACAAGAAGGATTATGAGCAGAAAAAAGCAGTCTCTGAATACAACGTTCTCCCTGCTACCGAAAACCCCCTCCTCAGACAATTAAGATACGCTGGCACCATCTTGAGCGATGTAAGTCACCTGTTTGTGTACTCATAATGAACCAGTATTATGCATACACATACAAACATAGATAGATAGATAGATAGATAGATAGATAGATAGATAGAGAGTGAGATTTTGGTCTCCTTTTGGTTCTCCTTTTCTTGTATTTCATTTTCTTAGCATCTTAAATTTAGCTTTCAGTTTTGTCCAACAGGTGGTGCTAATCATAAACGATGTCACAGAGCTGACTTTTGCTCTGAGCCATCAGAACATCAAGTATTTCTGTTGAAGTTGATAACATAAGTTAATTTAAACATATGTTTCTTTAAGCACACTTTCTTTTCTAATGACCAAAATGTTGATCAACTAAACTGAATTCAATAGTGAGTTAAAAATATTTTACTTTAAAGTAAGCTAAGAAATATTAAAACATTAGAATAGTTCCTAAGCCATTTGAATCATTAATGCTCAAAGCCTTGAATTATTTTTCATAATTTCATTTATGTTTTAGTAATGTTAACACATTTATAGCCTCCATCTATAAAGCCGCAAATCTGTTTTCAAATGCTCTTCATTTGCACATCTTTCTTTTTTACTTTTAGAAAGTATATAAAGCTAACTATGAAAAATCAAGGGGGTTGAGCATCAACTACTGTGACACCCCCAAGTTCCAGATGGACAACGTCCTCAAAAAGTTTAATGATGTGAGTGTCATGTTGCATAAAAGTAATGCCATCAAGAAACCAATCAAACAAAGAGACACTGACATTAATGGTGTAAATATCACACATTTGGTCTCCTTGCTCTTTGAAGGTGCACTATAAAGAGAAGTATGACAGTGAGGTGAAGGGGCACTACATTGGTAGTTATGAAGATGTATACATGCTTCACTGCAAAAACGTGGAAGAGTTAAAGAGTGAAGTAAGTCATTTTTAAGGTGGAGTTGTTAAAATAGTTTAAGCTATTTTCAAAAGGATCTTATTAAATAACAGCTAACCTCCAGCTTTCCCCTGAACAATTTTGTTATTGTTTTTATTATTATGTTTCTGATTGCTTTCAGAAAAATTATAAAGCTGATTATGATGATATGAAAGCAAGGTGTTTCTTCCCCCAAACAATCACGCCTGAATACGAAGCTATTAAAAAAGTGGAACAGTGTAAAGATGTAAGTTTGCCAGCTGCAACACGGATTGTTACAATATGATGCAATGTTGAGTTTTTTTTTTAACATGTGACAACTATTTGTGTTTTGTATTTTATTTCTCACTTTATAGAAAAAATATCGTCAACACCCAGGCACAGTGAAGTTCACACAAGTTTCAGACTCACCCGTCCAAGTACAAGCTGCCATTAATGCCAAACAGTTGAGCGATGTATGTATCTCCTAAATCTCTCACAGTTGTTTACTCACTTTTAACAAAGATGCAAAAAAAAATCTAATATTTAATTTTTATAGCACAAGCAGGAAGCCAATACAAAGTACACAGAATGGGTGCCTTCTAAATAAATCTATTTATTCATTTTTAAATGCTGCCCTGTAATGTGAATAACCTGAAATATTATAAGAAACTTGCATTCAATTGACCCAGAATAACTGCCTTGACTAGAGGAGCAGGTAATCAAATGCAGAAGTGTTCGAATGTGTTCAGAAGTGTTCGAATGTGTTCAGAAGTGTTCTAATTTGAGGTATTTACAGTTAGCATTGCCGGACTTCTGGCGGTATTCCATAATAAAGTCAATACAGTGAAACTGCATGCAAGTACATTGTTAATATAAAAGAACAGTTACACTGAAAAAATGTCTTCGGATGAAACAGACAAGACAATGTCATACTGAGATTCTGCACATTCTTCCTTTTGGAAGAGTAATTCCGTCTTTATAATAACAAATGATACATATTTACAGCAAAATTGCAAATACAAAAAACAACAACATTATGCTTAAATGATTAATTAGTATCCCAACAGTCTCTATATGAAAAGGTTCTCTGTTCTCAGCAACTAATATGGGTGTGAATAATCTGATTATTTAAAGCTTATTCACATGAATGAACCTGAATGTATTAAGTGTATTTTTTATATTATGAAATATTCAGCAATTCAGAGGTGAAATTCACATTTATGTTGTTTCTTAACGAATACAGTTTCTTAAAGAAGAAAATTTTAATATAAAAGAATATAAATCCAAAAGAATATAAAAGAATATACATATAAAAAACATATGATTTTTGCTTTCTTTCTGTCTCTTTCGTTTTCAGCTGAACTACAAGGCAAAGTATGAACTGGATAAGTTCAAATGTTACGTGCCCCCTGACTGTCCTTTCTTCATTCAGTCTAGGGTCAATGCCTATAACTTTAGTGATGTAAGTATTGACCACCACATTCTGACTAAAAATTTAGGAATCAAAGTCACAGTTTTAAATATCCTGTTTTTCTGTTGGAATCTCTTCCTTGATTTTTAGACATGTTACAAGTTTGAATGGGAAAAAACAAAAGCAAAAAAGTTTGAGGTGAAAGGCGACGCTATCCCCATCCTCGCCGCCCGTGCTCACACCAACATAGCCAGCAATGTGAGTGGACAGAGCTCTACTCTTCAGTGTGATTTCAGCAGTACTTACATGAACATTCAGGAGAGGATCTGCGATGATTTGTGTGCCCTGTGTCTGAGGCCCTGTGTTTGTTCCGTCTTGTTAGGTGAAATACAAGAAGGAGTATGAGAAAAACAAGGGACACATGATTGGGGCCCTCAGTATTCAGGACGACCCCAAGATCATGCACTCAGTTCATGTTGCTAAGATCCAGAGTGAGGTGAATGTTACCCACACACATAATGACAAGGACATTCTGAATATGTCTTTTTTTATGAAGTCTATTATTATATTTCACAGTTAGTCTCTGGATGAGATTTTTCACCATGTGAAGTATTTATCTCTGCAGCGCGAGTATAAAAAAGATTATGAGAAGATGAAAACCAAGTACCATGCTCCACTGGACATGATGCTTGTCACACTAGCAAAGAAGTCCCAGGCTATTTCTAGCATGATTGGCTACAAGAGCATCATCAACCGCTATTTCCTCCCACCTGACAGTGTGGCACTGGACCTTGCAAAAAAAGCCAATGTGATCCAGAGCGATGTAAGCATCCACACCCTGCTCTTACAGGACACAGTTGCACAGAAGTGTAAAAAAGCATGTTTAAAGCTTGTAGCCGAATTTTAGTAGTGTAGGAATGCAGCGTGCTTCAAGTAAATATTTGTTTTGTTTACTTATTATTTACTTATTTGGTTTAATTTTAATGTATTTTTTTCACCACCCAAACTCCAGAATGAGTACAAGTCTGAATACAATAGTTACACTAAAGGAACACCATGGATACCTTATGGATCAATGGATGTTGAAAAAGCCAAGAAAGCGGGACAGATCCTAAGTGAGGTATGGCTGTTGCGTGATTAGCTTTTGTGGTGTTTCTAGCAATATGGCAGGTTCTAAGTCCTCACCCTTTGGGGATACAAGCCTTAGCGCATCCAACCAGTGACATTCTGAGTGGAAGTATTCATGAGTTACAAACAAGTCAAAACATTTACCCACTTTTGACACCTAGCCAAGGTGGGACAGGTCTTCAGAATGGAAAACTCCATTCAGTATTTTGTTTGGTGTCTCACTGTCTACTAAATTTCTGTTCTTTTAATTTCCCAACCTAGAAAAAATACAGACAACCCCCAGATACTGTGCCATTCACTTCTATTGATGACCACCCTATCATGCTGCAAGCTAAGGTCAACCAGCTCATCAGGAGTGATGTAAGTATTTTTTATCCTATTACAATTCAGACCTTTCCCAAACCTATGCACTCCACATGCGCACTGCATATGATTTCTTTCCCCCCCATAAACTAGTAGGTAGCTTTTGGCTTTGCTGCTGTAACTGGAGCAGAAGGATTGTTGTGTCACTGCACTGCCTATGATCTGCCTTCCCCACTCTAGCTGCATTACAAGAAAGGTCTTGAGGCAATCCATCAAAAATACGCCCTACCCCCTGACGTGCCAGAGTTCATCCAAGCCAGGTGCAATGCCTACAATGTCAGCCAGGTATGTAAACATCTCTAATGTGCGATCTGGAAAACCCTGCTTTTTACTAAAAAAAAAAAAACTGTCAACATTGTTTGTTTTTCATTTTCAGAAATATTACAAGCTTGGCTGGGAGGATCTTATTTCGAAGGGTTATGATATGAAGGCAGATGCTATCCCTGTTCGTGCAGCCAAGGCTGCACGACATGCCGCCAGCGACGTAGGTGCCATCGTGCGGCCACTATGAGAACTGTCTGACAGCACATGGACATCACACAAAACATTGGCTCACACTCTAAACTATTTACTCGTTGTGCCTTTAGGTTCAGTACAAGAGAGAGTACATGAAAGCCAGAGGCCACCATGTGGGCTTCCGTAGTCTCCAGGACGACCCGCTGCTGGTGCACTATATGAATGTGGCCAAGATACAAAGCGACAGGAACTACAAGAAGGACTATCAGAAGGCTAAGCTGAAGTACCACTCCCCTGTTGACATGTGGAGTGTTGTCCAAGCTAAGCAGGCATCTAAGGTTCAGACGTACTCAGGCTACAAACAACCTCTCCATCAATACACCCTACTTCCAGATGCGATGAACCTCGAGCTGGCCCGCAACATGAACACCATTGCTAGTGATGTAAGATATTCACCATCACATGGACCCATAATTAGATCTTGTCCTGAGTTGAAGAAACAATTAGATCTCAATTAGGCCTAGATGAAAGTAGCACAACCTTTTTTAAGAGTGCAAGAATTTAGATAACTCACAAGCTTTATTTCCTTTCATTTTATCAGTACAACTACAAGCTGGACTATGAAAGTTCTGTGAAAGGTATAGGATGGGTCCCACTTGGCTCATTAGACGTAGAAAAAGCCAAGACTGCTGCTGCTGCTCTCAATGAGAAGAAGTACAGGCAACATCCAGACACCATCAAGTTCACCAGCGTTGCCAATACCCCGGTCATGGAGCAAGCAAAAGTGAATGCCCAGCAGCTAAGTGATGTACGTAACCCCCTGCACCCACTCTATTGCTCCTTCTAAGTTTTACATGTATTTTTAACTATGTCTAAGAAATATGGTGCTGAATGATTCTGGGAATTTGAGGGACTTTTCATACGGAGAACAGGAAGAAGTATCTCATGAACCTTGTTTTGCAGAAATTGTACAAAGCCAGCGGAGAAAAGTTCATGCACACTTACAACCTCCCGGCAGATACACCAGAGCTTCTGCAAGCCAAGTACAATGCCATCAATGTCAGCAAGGTAAGGACACAGAATGTCACACATAAAAGAGAATATTCAATAGTTTTTTATACACATTAAAAATATTGCTACGTTTTGATGTTTGCAGACTTTCTACACATATGCACACAAGCAGGACCTGCTTAAAGGACACCAAATGAAGGAGGATGCCATTCCAGTTGTTGCTGCCAAGTCATCTAGGAATATTGCCAGCGATGTTAGTTCGTGCACCCTTTGTTATATGCGTACATTTAAGATATGATGCAGGACTGTTTTAACATTTGAAATGGCATTCTTTTTGCAGTACAAGTATAAGCTTGCATACCAAAAGGCTAGAGGCCACCATGTGGGCTTCCGTAGTCTCCAGGACGACCCGCTGCTGGTGCACTATATGAATGTGGCCAAGATGCAGAGCGACAGGAACTACAAGAAGGACTATCAGAAGGCTAAGCTGAAGTACCACTCTCCTGTCGACATGTGGAGTGTTGTCCAAGCTAAGCAAGCGTCCACGGTTCAGACGAATACAGGCTACAAACAGCCTCTCCATCAATACACCCTGCTCCCTGATAACATGCACATCGGTCTCTACCGCAACATGATGGAGATTCAGAGCGATGTACGTCCATGTTAAACGCCATTTTATGCACTTTATTGAAATAAGCTGGCAAATATAAATGCTTATTTCACACATCCTCTTCTTGTTTTACCAGAATGTTTACAAGTCAGACTACAACAGCTATTATAAGGGAGCAGGATGGGTTCCTATTGGATCTTTTGATGTGGAGAAAGCAAAGGCTGCCAAGGCTGCTCTGGATGAGAAGGCCTACAGAACTCACCCCAGCACACTGAAGTTCACCAGCCTTACAGACCAGATTAACATGGTCTTAGCCATGAGTAACTCTAAGCAGACCAATCTTGTAAGCACACTTCAGAATATCAGAATATACTGGCAGCAGTGGTTATTTCATCGAAATTAAATTTGCATTTCTTCAATCATTTATGTTTGTTTGCGTTCTCTGCTATTACAGGCTGCTTACAGAGCTTCTGGAGAGAAATTCATGCACACTTACAACTTGCCAGCAGACAGTCCACAGTTCCTTCAGGCCAAATATAATGCCCAGACTATTAGTGAGGTAACTCTGACTATGAAAGCGAGTCTTAATTCAGGCAATTGTAACTGAACTTGCTTTGTGAAAGAACTCAAGATCAAATGTTACTCTAGAAAATTTGCCATTTTGAAAACTGTGAAAAATAAACTTTGGAACATTGTGAATAGTAACATATTCTTCCTTCTTGCAGAAACTCTACAAATCTCAGTGGCTCACAGACATTGCTAAAGGATATGACATGAAGCCTGATGCTATTCCTATATTAGCTGCCAAACAAGGAAGGCACATTGCTAGCAATGTAAGTAATTAATGATGAATATTTGTCTTTTATGAAAGACCTTGCCCATGTTTTTGTGAAGGTATTCATGGAAAGGGTCAGTTTCTGAATATTATACTAATTTCATAACACACTTAACAGCAAGTTCAAATTCTTACTGCTGTTCTGCTGTATCCACAGTTCCAATACAAGAAAGAGTACATGAAGGCCAGAGGCCACCATGTGGGCTTCCGTAGTCTCCAGGACGACCCGCTGCTGGTGCACTATATGAATGTGGCCAAGATGCAGAGCGACAGAAACTACAAGAAGGACTATCACAAGGCTAAGCTGAAGTACCACTCTCCTGTCGACATGTGGAGTGTTGTCCAAGCTAAGCAAGCGTCCACGATTCAGACGAATGCAGGTTACAAACAACCTCTCCATCACTACACCCTGCTCCCTGACGCCATGCATCTTGAGCTGACTCGCAACATGAACATCATCGCCAGTGATGTGAGTCAACTTTCTCTTTCTTATTGACAGTGTGCAAACATGAATTAGTGAAAAACAATGAATTTCTCTACACATATTTTTTACAGGTTGAGTACAAGAATGATTACAATAGTTATGTGAAAGGCATTGGGTGGGTGCCCATCGGATCATTAGCGGTCGAAACCGCCAAGGTTGGGGATCGTATACAGAGTGATGCCAAGTATCGCACTCACCCCTCCAAATACACCCACCACAAACACATGGACTCCATGGACCTGGTCCTAGCCACTGCCAACAACCAGATCATGAACAAGGTGAGTTTGAGTTGTGTGTATCCCCACCTCATTGCAGGAGATGAGATGCTATGACTCTCCAGTAACCCTGATCTGTTGCAGAAAGCATATACTGCCGCATGGGACACAGACAAGCTCAAAGTCCATGTGATGCCCGATGGCCCTGAATTTCTCCTTGCCAAGGCCAACGCACTGAATGCTAGCCAGGTAAGATCATAAATCAGGCAGTCCCACTTTTTATAATACTTGATAAATAATTGATTGTTATTTATTTTGTTAAGGCGATAACGAGAGCTATAAATAGCAACAATCTTTTCTTTAACTATTTTTGTTTCAGTCTCATTAATATATTTGAGTAATTATTCTGGTAACTTGAAGTAATATATTTAACCATAATCTACCTGTCTTGCTACTTGGTTTTTAGAAACCAAAAGATATTTCATAATAGAAATCAGTAAAATGAATGGGGACTGCATGAACTGAGCTTGCCATTATTTATTAGTCATGCAATGAAGAAAGTGGATAACATACATTTTCCCTTTTTTGTCTTCTCATACCATTTTCTGTGCATTTCAGAAATTCTACAAAGCTGGCCTTGAGGAAATGAATAAGAAGGGTTATGACCTCAAACCTGATGCTATTTCAATTAAGGCAGCCAAATCTGGCAGGGATATAGCCAGTAATGTATGTTGATCAACTTAAATTTTTTTGTTGTGCATATATACTTTAAATGTTTATATGTAAGTCTCTGTGTTTGATATAAAGATCTTAATTACTGAGACGGTCATTATTTTATTGCAGTACAAATACAAGATGGAGTACATGAAGGATAGAGGCCACCACGTTGGCTTCCGTAGTCTCCAGGACGACCCGCTGCTGGTGCACTATATGAATGTGGCCAAGATACAGAGCGACAGGAACTACAAGAAGGACTATCACAAGGCTAAGCTAAAGTACCACTCCCCTGTCGACATGTGGAGTGTTGTCCAAGCTAAGCAAGCGTCCACGATTCAGACGAATGCAGGTTACAAACAACCTCT
>JAOXYF010000007.1:28939546-28963452 GCA_028565775.1 Sternarchorhynchus goeldii
CGATGCGTCCAGGATGACCCACTGATCATGCTGGCTATGAACTCTGCTAAGATTGCTAGTGATGCTCTGTACAAGAAAAACTTCAACGAATCCAAGACCAAGTACAACCTCCCAGTGGACATGTTGAATCTTGAGCTGGCTAAGAAATGTCAGATTCAAGTCAATGATGCTAACTACAGAACTTACCTGCATAACTGGACCTGCCTACCAGACTCCAATGATGTTGTTCAGGCCAGGAAGGTCTACGATCTGCGTAGTGATGTAAGTATGCCTGTTAAATGCACCAATATTCCATGAAACAGTTGTTTGTCAAATCCTTGGCACTTCTCTAGCATAGGACTCAATTACTAGTTTATAAGTGAAATTTTAATCTGTCTTCCTAGGCTGTGTATAAGGCTGACATGGAGTGGCTCCGTGGATGTGGCTGGATGCCACATGGCTCTGTTGAGGTTCTTAAAGTCCAGAATGCCCAGAAAATCCTTAATGACAGACTGTATAGGCAACCTCCAAGCAAAATCCCATTCACCAGTGCAGTGGACTTGCCTGCCATTGTCTTGGCCAAACAAAATGCTGATATCCGCAGTGACGTAAGCTGTTCTTATCTCATCATCAAATCACATTTCTATATTAACCTTTATAGATATGTTCTCTGTGATGTAATGGGGCCTACTTACTATGGTAATGATACCACTAACTTAATTTTTACTTCTGGTATCGACATAGAAAGCATTCACCCTCAGACTATAGCAGTATCTGACCATTATCAGTACTATTATTTGAACTTCACCTTCCTCACTATGTCGAATGTATCGTAACATCCTTCACAGCTAGTAGTTTTGTTGAAAACATTCCAGATCTAACTTCTTTTCACTGTGCAACTAATTTCATTGTCATGGATAATATAATGGAATGCAAAATCTGCTTTTTATTGTATATGCTGTACTACACACATGCTGTACTACACACATGCTGTACTACACATATGCTAAAACAAACCATCATAAAGATAGAAAATGAATATCGTCTGATTAAACTAGAAATATTCCAGTTGACATATAATACCTTTATACAATACAACATGTGCAACATATTTTAATCTCTGACTGAAAACAGGAAGAATATTACTATTCAAGCTCACACTTGAAAAAGAATCACATTGTCAACATTTTTAATCAGAATTTATTACAAAACAGAGAAACCTTTAGTGAAGATTACAAATCTTTAACTCCACTAAAGTTGTCTATTTATTACATATTGTAGCAGAGTCATGGAAAAATGCCATTTCTGCTAAAAATGAATGCTCTTTTATTCAGTAAGAGTGTTTGAAAAGACACATAGAACAAGCAGAAAAGGAAACTAAAGTTAAAGGAAATTAGTGGAGGTAACTAATTGACATGCACTCTATAAAGATGGTAGTCACATTTTAAACGCACTAATAAAAAAATCAGCTGGACCAAATCAATCAGATATGAACAAATCAGTCAATTACAACATAAACTCAAACCAAATACAGCAAGGTGCACAGCATTCTGGGAGTTCTTGCAGTCCAGGTGCCACAGTATCAACAGCATGTGAACATAAAACATCGTATGCATTGCAAATGTTAATTTTGGTTAAAATTATTCATTTATTTATTTTGCTCATAGAGGAAATACAGAGAGGCTTGGGACAAAGACAAAACCTCTATCCACATGCAGCCGGACACACCATTAATTGAGCTGTCCAGGGCCAATGCCATTACCTTCAGCAATGTAAGTGAACCCTTCAAATTTCCCACTGTTTTCCCCATTTTTCTCAAAAAGAGTTAAAACACTGTTGCACTCACTGACTGTTTACCCTAAACAGAAAATGTACACTAAAGACTGGGATGCAGAGAAAGCTAGAGCTTACCAGATCAAAGAGGATGCCGTTGCTGTTTTGAAGGCCAAAGCTTCTAGAGAAATCGCTAGTGATGTAAGCTATCCAATAATATTTTACAGAAATATATTTATTAATACAAACATATTTTTGTATTTCATAAAAATTACCATTGCCTTTTTGTCTTTGGTAGTACAAGTACAAGACAGGCTATCGTAAGCAACTTGGCCACCACATCGGAGCCCGATGCGTCCAGGATGACCCACTGATCATGCTGGCTATGAACTCTGCTAAGATTGCTAGTGATGCTCTGTACAAGAAGAATTTCAATGAATCCAAGACCAAGTTCCATCTCCCCGTGGATCTGCTGTCCCTTGAGCTGGCTAAGAAATGTCAGATCCAAGTTAATGATGCTAACTACAGAACTTACCTGCATAACTGGACCTGCCTGCCAGACTCCAATGATGTTGTCCAGGCCAAGAAGGCATATGACCTCAAGAGTGATGTGAGTGCAGCTTAACCAGTCAGTAGCAACATCTGAACATGCTTGTTGTTTGGGTGAAGTTGTCTACATTCTCTTCCTTCTTACAATGGGTAGGCTGTGTATAAAGCTGATCTGGAATGGCTGAGAGGATGTGGCTGGAGCCCCCATGAGTCTGTAGATGTCATAAAGGTGAAACACGCCCAAAAGGTCCTGGCTGATGTAAGTTTACGGAACTCCTCTCTCACCTCTGCAAGTATTATGTAAAGGAGGAAAAAGTTCTTCTTCATTGTTGTTCACTTTTTATTTTGAAACATTTTATGTTTAGCATTTCTTTTAGCTCTTAGTTTATTTAGATCTTTCAATTTGACATTTATATTTGTATTTTTATTTAAGCAGTAGTCTTTCATTTTATAATATTTTCAATTTAAATAATTACATTTATTTATCTATGAAATCTCTTTTTTAAACACTAATTCTTCTTTGATGTGATAGATCTCTGCATGTAATAAGTTATTTAAAGTATTTAATTAATTGACATTAAGCATATTGAATTGGCATATAGTGCTATATAGTGCTATAAAAATGAATGTCTTGCCTTGCTTTGCCTATAGAGAGGCTACCGTGTGAAGTTGGATGAGCAAAGGTACACTATTCCCAGTGATAGGGTGGACTTTGTGTGTGCCAAGAAAGCGGCTCAAGTGCTTGATGAGGTATGAAGTAAAAACCTAAAAATGCATCTTTACATATTAAAATAGTGAGGGTTACATTTTAAGTATTTTGTGGCATAGCAGAGTAACAATGAAAAAGTTTAGATACTTTACATATAAATATGTAGTTTTCATGCATTTGTAATGTATAAACAGACACACAAACAAAAAAATTTACTAATTTTAAATTTAAATGAAAGCTACTATGATTTGCTGCCAATATATTACTTTGAAGGAAACATTACTGTTAGAACACATTACACACCGATACATTTATTGTAATGTCAACTTTTATTCTCAGCCGGTCATTCAGTCTTTTGAAGAATTTCCCCTTATCTGTGTTTTTGTCTCTCAGGCAAGCTACCGTGAGGCTTGGCACAATGACAAGGTCAAATACACAATGATAGACACCCCACTTCTGGCAACAGCTCGGGAGGTGTCGAAGCACATTCACCCAGTAAGAGAGATTTCTCTGTTGGTGCTCTTTAAAGTATTACCTTATTTAATTTATTTGAGCAATTACATGCATGTGATTCCATTGATCTCTTACAGAAACTGTACACCAAGGACTGGGAGAAGACAAAGGCTACATCATACTTTATGCCTGGAGATGCTGTTCCCATTAAACAAAGCATCAGCAACACTAATGTCCAGAGTAAAGTAAGTGAACAACTTATGAATATTCACTTACAATTAAAGACTGGCAGGAATTTTAAACCTAGAAAAGTATACTTTTTAAACATTTATATATTTCTATATGCTATTGTGCACTGTTTTCATTATTCCAAAAAAGCTTCTACCCTTTTCTTTGTTTAGTACAAATACTTAGAGGCTTATCGTAAGCAACTTGGTCATCACATCGGAGCCCGATGCGTCCAGGATGACCCACTGATCATGCTGGCTATGAACTCTGCTAAGATTGCTAGTGATGCTCTGTACAAGAAAAACTTCAATGAATCCAAGACCAAGTACAACCTCCCAGCGGACATGTTGAATCTTGAGCTGGCTAAGAAATGTCAGATTCAAGTCAATGATGCTAACTATAGAACTTACCTGCATAACTGGACCTGCCTCCCAGACTCCAATGATGTTGTCCAGGCCAGGAAAGTCTATGATCTACGAAGTGATGTAAGTGGTCCACATTTCTTTTTTTCTTTTTTTTTTCCAGCCAAAAAAAAGTTGAAAACCAGTTGCTATTGCTGTTCTCTTCTTCCAGAATGTGTACAAGGCAGATATGGAATGGATCCGTGGTTGTGGATGGATGGCAGCTGACTCTGTAGATCATGTGAAAGTGAGAAAAGCCCAGGAGATCCTTAATGATGTAAGTGCTCAGTGTGGTTGCCACGGATACTGTCTAGGGTGAGACTTCATTATTCTGTAACTAATGATTCTGTTATTTTCTCACAGAGACTTTACAAAAAACAAGCCAAGGATAACTTCAGCAGGTTCACCAATGTTGTGGATCGACCTGAAATTCTCTTGGCCAAGGTTAACGCCTACAACCTCAGTGATGTAAGTGTTTTCTGAAGTTACAGATTTTCCACACTGAGTAAGACACACACATATATATATATATACAAAATGTATGTATATATATATATATATTTGGAATAATATATTTGGAATACTGTATTTGGAATAATACTGTAAAAACCATATTTGATTTCTTATAATCTTATTTGAGTAAATATTACGCTGTTTAAGATTTTTGTTTTGTCATGTCTTGCACAGATACAATTCAAGGTCGAAGTACGCTTTCCCAAATTGAAATGCCAATTGCATACAATTCAGTTAATCATTTTGTAATTCTCCAACCAGTTTTACTCCTCTCTTGTTGTTGCATAGCTGAAGTATAAAGAGTCGTTTAATTTGGAGAAGGGCCACTACATTGGATCTGACGATACACCACAGTTGGCCCACTCTCGGGAGGTTGCAAAGATCCTCAGTGAGGTAAAACACATTCAACTCACTGGCATATTTTCACCTGTATATACATTTAGTTCAATGTTGGTGTAAATGACCTTTGACCTTCGTAAATGACCTTTGACCTAGGCCTTTTTGTCTTTTTCTGTTTTGTAGAAACTGTACAAACTTGGTTGGGATGAAGCCAAGGCCACTGGATATCAGCTGAACCATGAATACCTCCCACTTACTGTAGCTAAGAAAAACAAGGACATAGTCAGTGATGTGAGTGCCTCGTTGGCTGGATAATACATTATCAAATTTAAACAGTACTGAGGCTATCTGTCATGTATCTACTGGTTACTTAATTCATTAATTGTTTGAACTTTCCAGCTTAAGTACCATGATGCCCATGAGAAGGCGAAGGGTCACTACATGGCTGGCACTCTGGTTGACTTTCCAGAGGTCATCCATTGTGGTAACATGGAAAAGATGAAGATCATGGTAAGCTTATGTTAACAAAGTTACATCATACATCTTGATCAAATCAAGAGAAATTACCTCTTAATTCACAACAGATATAAAAGAGGTCATTTGATGTCTTGATGCCCTGCATTGTTATGTTAAATTTCATGTTTTCATGTCCTTTCCAGAGAGATTACCAGAAGGACTACAATTTGACCAAGACTAAACTACACATTCCTGCTGATATGATTAGCCATGTGGTTGCCAAGAAATGCCAAGAAATTCTGAGTGATGTGTTGTACCGGACCCACCTACATCAGTGGACGTGCCACCCTGACCAGGATGACGTTATCCGTGCCCGCAAGGCCAATGAGATTCTGAGCGATGTAGGTTACCTGTGAATCTCTGGAACAAATGAGACAAAGAATTCTATTTCATGAGAATTCTAAAATGTTAATATTTCCCCAGGTTTTCTACAAAGAAGACTTGAACTGGATGAAGGGTGTTGGCTGCTATGCCTGGGACACACCTGAAATTGTTCGTGCCAAGAAGTCTTATGAACTTCAGAGTGATGTGAGTTTACAAATCTAATGATCGACTTCTATGAATAGTTATGGACTACAGCTAAATGAAAGCATCTGTTTAATATCTGTGTTTAATCTCACTTTTTTTGATCTTTTTAAACAGATCAAGTACAAGGAAGAGGGCAAGAAAGGGTTCAATAACTTCTCTATTGTCACTGACACCCCAGTATATGTAACAGCTGTGCTAGGCCACACCTGGGCCAGTGAGGTATGACTGTAGTAATTTATTCATCTTTTAATTTGATTGCCAAGCATCTTTAAAGTACTGTTTTGTTCTCTATTGCTCTATTGCTGCTTCTTTAAAGCATTTTTCCTTGTCTTATCAAACACTTCACAGCTGAACTATAGAGAAGCTTATCACAAGGAGAAGCATATGTACACCCCAGTTCTGGACAGCTTTGACTATATCAGATGCTGTAACCTGAAGCAGCTCTACAGCACGGTGAGACTGTGAATCTGCTATGTTCAAACACTTTGACTGCCACATGGATTCTCGTGCTAAGTGTGTGAAAGCATCGCCTTCTCCCCAACAGAAAGCATATTCTGCCGTGTGGGACACAATTAAGGCCAAGAGCTACAGCATCCCCCATGATTCCCACGAGTTGGTCCATGCTAAACAGCAGAAGGTCACACTGAGCAAAGTGAGTCAGTTCCCACTCGGCTTCTCCAATACAGGAGTCTCAGTAATTCACAGTGACTGTCCTGAATTTATGATCTGACCATACTGTGATTATTGCAGGTGAAATACAAGGAGGATTATGAGAAGTTTAAGGCACTGTACAGCCTGCCCAAGTGTCTGGAAGATGACCCAGCCACTGCCAGGTGCATCAAGGCTGGAAAACTCAACCTGGATGTAAATGTCCCTTTTTTTTTACATTTACAGATGCATTTATCAGATCAGAGCACATGAGGATCCTTGCTAATTCCCTGTTGTGTATCTCATTCAACAGCGCCTATACAGGGAGAACTGGGAAAAGACCAAAGCGAAAATCAATGTTCCTCATGACATGCTGGAAGTGGTAGCTGCCCGCAGCACCCAGAAAATGATCAGCGATGTTGATTATCGTAAATACCTGCATGAATGGATCTGCATGCCAGACATGCAGGTCTATGTGCATGCCCGCAAAGTCAATGAGCAGCTGAGTGATGTAAGTACCCTCTCTGCTTTTCTGCCTTACATTGTTCACCAGTTTTTTTGCTCTTACAAGACCCTATCACTTACAAGATCCTTTTGTTTGCATTTAACTGTGTTTTTAATATGTACAAATGAAGACGTCACAGTTTTAACCGTCATGTGTTTTCTCATCATATCTGGATCCATTGTAATTTCATTTTGGGCTGCAGCATAAATTCACAGTAATCATTCAGTTACAATTTGTGTTACACCTGGGCACAAGAGAAACGTTTAATGAAATTCTGTTCATTAAATTTTTCCAGTACTTTCCTCCAATATTGATTGCATGTTACTATCTTTCCTTTCAGATCTTCTACAAAGATGACATAAACTATCTGAAGGGCATTGGCTGCTATGTCTGGGACACTCCTGAGATTCTGCGCTGCAAGCAATCAATGAAGCTGCAGAGTGAGGTGGGCATTTGAAACTCTTGTCTGCTTCCTGCACCCATTCCTCCACCCCTCCTCACATGTTTCTCAAACCATCCTACCAAACACTTTTGAACCCATTTGGTTGTCTTTTTCAGAACCTATATAGAGCCAAGGGAATTGAGCACTTCAAGAACTATTCTGTGGTGATGGACACCCCTGTGTACACAACCTGCAAGACCAGTGCCCAGAATCTGAGTGAAGTAGGTTTTCCCAAAATGCATGCAGAATACAGTTTGTCGCCAACATGCCTAAATCTGAAGTACACACTGGTCACAGTTCAATATTAACTGCTGTCCCTCCCACCCTCAGCTCCACTACCGCAGTGACTATGAAACCAACGTAAAGGGTAAAAACACTGCCCCTGCTGTGACTGTTGACACAGAAAGAGTTCGGTTGGCCAATATGGTTCAGAGTGATGTAAGATGTCTCTCCTACCTCACATCATACGAGTTCATAACCGTGAGTCAGGCTGTGATATTATGCATAATATCGATTTACTTTTTCCCCTTCTAGAACAATTACAAAGTGGCCAGCAAGAACTTCATGGCCACTGGATACTGTCTTCCTTATGACACTCCACTTACCATGCAGGCCAAAGCCAACAGCATCATAACCAGCAATGTAAGAAAGAAATATAACCAACCAGCGGTTAAGGTTAAGGCTCATCTAACACTGACAGAAGGTCTCATCATGTATATCTTGGATTACTTTGTGTAGGTGAAGTACAAGGAAGCTTATGAACTTATGAAGGCCAAGAATTACCAGTTGGACCCCGATGGTGTAAACTTTGTCAATGTCAGAAAGACCAACCAGATCATCAATGAGGTAAGATGAACAATCACAATTTGTTTTCTCAACTTAATTCACAACATACAGTCCTGTGTATTAACAATGTACTTTAGAAAATACTACATATTTTATGGTATTTGTGTTCCTTTTAGCGTCTGTATCGTGAACAATATGAGAAAGAAAAAGACAAGGTTCATTCTGTATACGACACCCCTGAGATCAGGCAGGTTAAGGCCACCCAGGAGGCCATCAGTGATGTGAGTAATCTGCATTGAAATCTTTTTTCACTTTACTTGCCCATTTCACTGTATTCATTCCAGCAGTTAAATTTGCACAGGGCAGCTGGTTAAGGGAAACACAGATAACAAAAAAAAGGAAAGCTTTTGCTTTGTTTTACTTTTCCAATGACACGTTTCCATATTTGACAGGTATGTTACAAGGAGAAATACTACAGCAGCAGGGGAACCCTCCTGCCCATGCCGATCACCCCGGAACTCCTGCACTATGCCCATGTGAACCAGATCAACAGTGATGTATGTGCTCAGGACTACATATGCCACTCTCAAAGACAATGAAATGACACACATTACCACATTATTGCTGATATTCCATGTGGGTTTTGTGCCCCATTGATTAAACAGTTCTGTAGTTTACAGGTACTATAATGAATTTGTAGTAAACTATTTGCTGGCCTTCCTTATAGCTGAAATACAAAGAGGACCTGCACTGGCTCAGAGGCATCGGCTGTTTTGTGTTTGACTCTCCTGAGATGGTCCGCATCCGTGAAATCAACAAATTCAGGGTAAATATAAAACCCATCATCATCATCATCATAATCATCTACCAGCCATTGACATGGAAAATGTTCTATCCTCGTGATTTAATGATATAATACTGATTAATGTTCGATGTTCTGCTTTCACCCTACAAGTCTGCCTATGGCACTGAGGCTAAGAAGAACTTTGCCAACTTCTCTGTAGTAATAGATACACCAGAGTACCAACGCATATCTGAGCTGAAGACTCACATAAGTGATGTGAGTTGTTTACTGTCAGTTTCAGGTTATGGTCCAAATATGCAGATTACACATGTATTTTCAAACAGCCAGTTAACTCTCCATGCAATGTCTCTAATACTGTATTCAGCTGGTATACAAAGCTGATGGCAATGTACAGAAGACCAAGTGCACCAGTACCGCTGATGCCATAGACTTCAAGAGAGCCAAGTGGGCCCAGACTCTTACCAACAAGGTAAATAATTTCTATAACTTTATTACAGAACTAATTACAGAGATATATTTTAAGAATTATTTTATGAACAGTTTCATATTATATGTCTCTCCCATTTGTAGTGGTTATACACTGACCTGGCATCCAAAGAGAGATCGTTTTATACTCCAGAGCTTAACACACCCATCATATGTCATGCCAGATCTATGAAAGTGGTATACAGTGAGGTAAGTCACATTAATAAAATGTTAAAATAGCACTTTTTTCCAACTCATTTTCATGTATTTATACTTATTCTCATGCGTGTTTTTGCACCTATAGAAAAAGTACAAAGAACAGTATGAGAAGATGAAACACAGGTACACTCCTGTCCATGACACACCCCTGCTGGTTCGTGCTAAAAAGGCCTACCTGAATTTCAGTGATGTAAGTATACAACTTGTATACTGTTTAACCATGATGGTCTATCTATTGATGATCTATCCACTGATCCCATCTATGCTATCTCCTCTAGCTGCGCTACAAGGAGACCTTTGAGCAGGCTAAGGGACACTACCACCCTGCTAAAGATGCTTTGGACATTGTTTGTGCTAAGCGAGTCAGGGATGACATCAGCGAGGTCAGTGAAGACTTTCTTCATTTGAAATGCTGCAGGACTTGGTGTTCGGTGTTCAAAGCCTGACTCACGTCTTCTGGCACAGGTGAAGTACAGGGAGAAGTACATTGATAGCCTGGGCACATGGAAGTCAATCCCAGACCGTCCTGAGTTCTTCCACAGCAAGACTGTGAGAGACCAAGCCAGTGATGTGAGTACATTCAGTTTTTAGCATGTAATTGCATAGTACAGCACCCTCATGAGGAGTTCTTTCAGTGGAGTTTTGACTTTGCCCTTTTGTAATGGATTCTTGTTCTCATTTGTATCAGGTCAAATACAAAGAGGATCTAGACTGGATAAAGGGCATCGGCTGCTATGTGTGGGACAGACCTGATATGGTGCATGCTGAGCAAAACAAGATTCTCTACAGTGAGGTAATGAGCATAACATTCCCAGGATGAAGCATCACTAGGGAGTAATATAATTAATATGTTTGTAATCTTACCAAATATTTATTTAACTCTATCACTTATGTGCCCATGTTAACAGAGACACTACAAAGCATCATATGAGAAGAACAGGGGCAACTTCAAGTACACTTGTGACACGCCCTACTTTGCAGCCATCAGAAATGCTTCTGCGCTTGCAAACGATGTAAGCTTTCTAACTGGGTTTTTAATTAAAAAACTTAATTGTCAAAGCCAAATAGAACAAATTTAGAATATCTTTATCTTTGTGGCATATAAATGTTTAACAGTTAAAGCATTCCTTTTATCTGCATCTAAAGTGGATACACCTGTAAAGGTAAACTGTTAAATAACTGTATGAAAAGATTGTCTTCACTATGTAAGTATCCCATTTGCATTACATGTTCTTACCAATGAGTTCCTCCCTCTCCTTGATGAGTGTACATTTTTGTCTGCTTGGGTATTAAGCCTCAGTGAACTGGAGGCAGTTGTCTTTAACTCTTACTTTGATGTCCTGAGCAGAGATCCTACCGCGCTGCCTATGAGAAGTCTAAGGATAAGTACAGCATAGTTGTAGATGACCCTAGAAACGTCCTGGCTAAAGAGGTCAGCAAGTGGAGCCAGGTAAAGCCCCCAGCTGCAGCTTGGCTCCTGTGGGCCCCGGCCCCTCCTCAGGGGCCCAGCATGAGGTCATCTTCCATCTACTGGATGGTGCCGTCGCATGGGTGTGATGTCACTTGTTCGTGTCTCTTTTTCCCTCTTAGGTCTCTGCTATTGTGCCACACAAATGACCCTCAGTGGGTTCTTTGAGACTGCACCATTATAACAATCTGAAACCTCCAGACAATGCCATTCCTGAACAGCATTACATTTATAACTCATGTCCTAGATATGAAAACACTATAGCTGTTAACAATCATTTTGGCTCAGAATGATTTTTATGATTAAAGATGCTGGAGCCACCTGCCTGGATGGAGCAGATTGATATTGGAGCAAGCCACTCTCTGGGCTGCAGGAATCACTTTCCTCCCCTCTCCTTTCCCTTTCTTGTAGCATGACCCCAGTGTGTGTGTGTGTTTGTGTGTGTCTGTCTGTCTTCTCCTTGTCTCCTCCATGGACAGGCCAGTTATAGGCGTAGGGCCAAAGAGCTGCTCAAGAGCGGCTGCACCGAGCTGCTCCGCCCTGACATCCTCAACGCCATGTACAACTCCAGCATGTGGAGTAAGGTAACCAGGACCCCAGGACCTTACTGCCGTCATCATCTCAAGTCCTAACTCCACTTTTTGTGGTTTGGTGCACTGATTCACCATGAATTTCCCATCCATCATCTGCTTCATAAAAACGCCTAATGAAACCTTCATCCTGCTCATTAAACTCATGTCATCTCGCAGGTGTGAGGAATGATGAGGAAAGCAATGTTTCATATGTACATACACCTATGACCCTGTTTTAGCCTGTTCATTGTATTGTATGCCATTTTAAATATCTTGTCTAAAAGAAAACGTACTAAATCTTTAGCATGTACTAAACGTGCTAAATACATAGTAATAACTAGAAATCTATAGGAAACTGTAAGAAAACATATATAAATAGAAATGTCAATATTAAAAGGTATATAATACCAATTAGCAAAACCTATTGTGGATATAAAAAAAAATCTTATATATAATATTATATTTATTTTCCATTAATGGCTGTGATGTGCTACTCTAAAAGACTGTAAAAAAGTTAGTGTAAAGTTGTGAAAGTTGTAAAAAAGTTGTAAAGACTAAAAAAGTGCACAATAAGAGAAGAACGAGTGCTGGTGTTATAGAGATTTTTCAGAGGAATTTGAGCTATCTTCAAAAACAATATCAGGTAATAGGTATTCGTCATTGTCTTTCTGTTGCCTGTTGCTTTCACCCTCAAACTTTGGCATTTCTAAATGTTGCTTGCTCTTTTATGCATGTGTTGTTTGCAGTTTTTAGCATAATATGCTTATTTTGATTATCTCTGATAATGCTATATACCTATTGCAATATAGTAGCATGATTTGAATGGATTCTACCGCAGGCAAAGAGTTTTACTTACCAAACCACTGTTACTGACAATTCAGTAAGATTAAGAAGTGGTTTTGGTTATGGTAAAATATGTTAGCCTTGCTAAAAACTCCAACAAATCTAACTGCTACCAATTCATACAGATAATTTATACAGTTATACTGTTCACATTTTGAAGTCCTTCTTAGATTGGTCATTGTCTGACTTCCGTGTTTTGTGTTTCACGCTCCCTTAGTGGAAGTACAGGGAGCAGTATGAGCGTGTTAAGTCGAAGTACACAGCGGTTCTGGACACCCCCGAGCATCAGGTCCACAAGAGCCGCAAGCAGATCAGCGACGTAAGGCTTCACCTTTCATTTCCTCTCCTCTTCCACCTTGTCACTACTTCCTTGCCATTCATTCATTTGTCTAAAGCCACTTACAACAGAGAGATACTCACAACTCACTGGCAGAGGAGTCATTTTCAATACAAGTGCCATCTTAGGAGAACCAGTCTCCTAAAACAGTGCAGTTAGATGGAAAGAAAGAAAGTACTTTGAATCAAGAGCTGAGTTTAAGTAGCAGTGATTAACATGCTCCCCCTGATAGACGCAAAATGCAGAATACAAAAATAACAATACAATATACAATCAATTCAAACAATGTGCCAAATACTTAACAAAGTCCCATCATATGCATATGATAGTAAGGTTGGGTGCACTAAGAAGGACTGAGTAGTTGAGTCTGATGAACAAATATGCCCATGGAAAATGTCTGGAATGTCATGAATCTGTCTGGAATCTGACCTAAGCCTATCAGATCCTGTTCAATGAGTAACTTAGGTTTGGAGGACTAACAAAGGTGGGACATGCATTGGTTTCTTTTATAGATTATCTACAAGATGGAGTATAACAAGAATAAAGCTAGAGGCTACACCCTAGGCCACGACACTCCTCTCAATATGCACATGAAGAAGGTCAAGGACATCACCAGTAATGTAAGTCATAATCAGGAATGCAAGTTTTGTACCTGCATGCACAAAATATTCATCTGAATCATCTGGAACCCATTTTTCTGAAATCAACTACACTCTTTCTTTCACAGCTGAAATACAAGGAATTGTACGAGAAAAGTAAAGCTCAGATCAACATCGCTCCTGATGCTTATGAGATCCGTGCCGCCAAGGAGGCATACAAGAACATCAGCCACGTAAGCACTAACGCTGCCACCTGGATTCCCTCAGCAATTATCTGAGACGACAATGCTTAATTTCCTAAATACAATGTTCTAGCTGTTTATTACCGTCTCCCCTGCAGCTCGACTACAAGAAGAAGTACGAGGCCACCAAGAATAAGTGGATTTGGACTGTTGACAGGCCTGACTTTGTTCATGCTGCCAAGGTTAACTTACAGCAGAGTGACGTAAGTGCTGTTTGGTTTCCAGTGCTCAGTTTTGGCCAAGAAGCCCTAAGAGGGAAATAAGTGGTGACGGAAATGAACCATCTGCTTTTCTCAGGTTGAATACAAGTATGACAAGGAGATGCTGAAAGGCTGCGTAATGCCTGTCGCAGATGATAAGTACACACTCTTGGCTAAGAAGAACACTGAGCTTGCCAGTGATGTGAGTGCCAAAATCACTCACACAATGAGTTGTCTGTCAGTGCAAAATGATTGTGCTAGTGCTTTGAAATACTATATTTTTGTTCTCATTTTCCAGGTGAAATACAAGCAAAAGTATGAAGAGGCCAAGGGCCAGTGCCTGGCTGTGCTTGACACCCCACAGATCCTCCATGCTAAATCAGCCTCTTCCCTGATATCTGAGGTACATGGAGTTCACAGAAGTTATTTTTGGTGTTATATATTTGTTTGGAATGTACACTGACTTTTGATTTAAAAAATACTCCCTGGCAGAGCAAATACAAGCAGGCTGGAAAGGAGCAGCTCCATTCTGGCTCTTTCACCACCCTGGCACAGACACGTGACACTGCCCACAGCAGGGAGGTTGGCAAAATCACAAGTAATGTAAGTACTGGGTACAGGTTTGCTCATGTTCCTAGTCAAGTTCCATTGAGATGGAGAGCATTTTAATGCCAACCCCTTCCCCCCAAACGTCTTCCATAGAAACTGTACAAGGAGAAGTTTGAGAAGGAGAAAGGCAAGTCCGTGTACAACCTCATGACTACTCCCCCTGACGTGCAGCATGCCATGGAAGTGGCCAAGAACCAGAGCAACGTGAGGCTGTTTGTCAGAAACGTTTCCCAGTGCAATGTTCTTCACAAGGGGGATGTGTTGCTGTTAGATGGTTAATGAACACCTTGAACACATTTGCTTTGTCCTTTGGTAGATCAACTACAAACAAGAGGCAAAAGCCAAACTCCACTACACTTCCGTTGCTGATCGTCCGGACATCAGGAAAGCTACCCAAGCGGCCAAGCTCATCAGCGAGGTATAAAATCTATGGACTGTCATTACTTCATCATACAACATATTGTTTGTTGTAGCAGGGTCTGATCGTGATTGTACCAATCAGCCTTAATTGAATCCAACCCTTCGGTTTTAGATTGGCTACCGTGACAAAGCTCGTCAGGAGGCCAGCCGTGGAGGATCTCTGGTCAGCCGCCCTGACATCACATTGGCAACCGAAGTATCCAAGCTTACCAGTCAGGTAATATCTCTGACCCCTTTCTTTAACCATGCTTTGATTAAAGCCCCACATTTCTTTTTGTGCAGTTCTTATTAGGATTGCCACATGGTAAACTAGTGTCAATTAGGATGCAGTTCTATTCTGGAATCATTTTCCCTGTTTAATATAGTATGCATGTTATTCCTAGAAAGCAGCCTTATCATATTAACTGTAGTGGCAGTGTTACAAGCTCCAACAGCGCTTCACTTGCCCACCAGCATAATCTTCATGTCTAATACTGTCTATGTCTCCTTTATCTGTATACACCTAAGGCCATTGTCCATTTCTATCCTATATGCATTCATTTTTCATTCAGTTGTCCCCCCCTCCCTGTCCATTTGCTGTCCACCGATGTTGTCCTGTCCCGTTCTCACTGCTGTCACCCTACCATCTCACTGCGCTTTGTAGGTGGAGGATAAGCCTTCCCTCCACGGAGCTGCTTCCTTTGATACCCCCCAGATGCGGCACATTAAGAGAATGAGTGCCCTGACTAGTGATGTAAGATGGGGCCCTGAATCCCAGGGCCAGTCACTCTGTTCGTCTGTCTGGTGTCTCTCTCAGTCCACTCTCTCTCTCTCTCTTTTTCTTTCTTTTGTTTTTCTCTCTTTCTCCCTCTCTGTCACTCTCTATTTTCTCTCTTTCTCTCTCTCTCTGCCATCTTTCACTCTGTCTCTGGCACTACTCTGTAATTTTAAGGAGATGGATTTTGACACAATCCCAACCATATATGGTGTTGGTTGATTTTTTTAAACTCATTCCTCCACTTTTTTTTCTTTTTGCTAGTTTTCCAGTTATTTTCATCACTTTTGCTTTTTGTCTCATTTTGTGGTTTTATGCAAGCTTTTGTCTTGTTGCCACACACAGACAAGCAGTCTAGCACTGTTTTGTTTGCATTCTTTTTTGCCATTTTTCAGTGACTGAAAAGTATAATTGCGGTATCCTTTACTTAATGTCAGTCCAAAAATGTCAAAATCACCATATGTTGTTGAATTTCATAGACATGTCATTGAAATGAGGACTGTGCAGATCCAGTTGACTTCTGTATACATTATATGAACAAGTCTCACAGTTGCTGTGCACAGAGCACTAGGTGGCATTGTGGATCCATTGCTTCCACCAGGAAGAGGCATTTCCAGTCTGTTTCAGTCATTTACCATCTGTTGATTTGCTCTACACTTTCCTCAAATGATTTTCCTTTTGTTTGTTGCTTGTTCTCACAAACTTCAGATCTGGAGCTCCTCCAAAATCTTGATCTGGATTTTGTAATGGTCTAGGCTATGTATCTGGACTTGATCTGTTATACATACAAGATATGGATATACATAAATCTTGTATGTTCTGTCTTGGATATCCTGTGTGCTATTGCCTGCCACTGAGTCCTGTGTTTTATGAAAAGACTAGCAGAGAATGTCAACCTCCTTTGGGAACAATTGTGCTAAGCTCAAATGTACTCAGCCTCAGTTGAATCAGACTCATTTGGCAACAAGTTTTCTGCCTGTCCAATTCCTTCTTTCCTCCTTCCAACCAAGCCATTCTATTTGGCTTGTTTGTGCTACAGAAAGCATGAGAATACTGAGGTGATCGCTCAACAGTGAACGTATCTGTGTTGGTTTAAGCATTGTGGCTCACACACACTGCAGCACACCATCCCATAACATCAGTTAATAATCACACTTTTCCCTAAAAAGGTAAAGTACAAGGAGAAGTTTGACAAGGAGATGAAAGGAAAGAAGCCACAGTATGACCTGAAGCAAAGTAAGATTTATCAGACTCTGAAGGACGCCACTACACTAGCAAGTGAGGTATGGGTTTGAATTGTATTTGTCTCCCTTCCTCTTGTGTTGTGTCCATTTGAAAGCTGTGGATACATTAAGCTAAAGAAATGTTTTGTGTGTTTTTTTTGTCTCACTTTGTCTCACAGGTGAAGTACAAGGGTGACCTGAAGAAGATCCATAAGCCTGTTACTGACATGGCTGAGTCTCTGGCCATGCAGCATAACCTGAGCACCAGCAAGCTGGCCAGTAGTGTAAGAGCTTTATGAAGACCTTTCTGACATTTCCTGTGGTTTCATCTCACACTTTAACTACCTATCACAACTAAACAAGTAATTCCTACAGTGTAACAGTGGTACTAGTGCCACACCTGTGGCTATACCTCATCTAAAAACACTGAAACACTGACCCCCTTCCTCAAGGACACCATCTGGTAGTGATCTTTACCCTCCGCATCTCTGAGCTTACACCTGTTCCCTTACTAGCAATTAGCTGTAACCTTTATCCCTTTTATTTTGTCCTCACCCATGTATGATTAAAGTGCCCCTTTAATGGCGCTGTAACAAGAAGTTTTGTTTGTTTTTTGTTTGTTTTTGACTGATTGATTAATTTAGAATAATGTACAAAAATTTTACCTTTGAACTCTATTAACTTTCATCTTCATGCTTTGTGTTTATACTTTTACTCTTTTTTGTTTTCTCATTTTACCTTATAAAACTATAAGGTACAAATAGTTTGAAAAATGCACATTTTAAAAGTTTAAATGATTTGGGGTTTTATTTTAATTACAGGTAATCTATACAGTTTCAGCCTAGTAATGTTTTTTAAGATCTTTACATAAATAGATTTACTTAAAATACTTTAAATAGATTTACTTAAAAATTACTTTTTGATTTATTATTTTTTGGTTTAATGGGTGAGAGGTGGTTCTACATAAGGGACAAATTTAATTGCACTGAGTGGCTTTACCGAGCATTCCCTCTTAGTACCAGTACAAGAGGAAATTTGAGGAGAGTAAAGGTCACTACCACATGATTCCTGACACGCCCGAGCAGCTCCACCTCAAAGAGGCTTCTGAGCTGCAGAGTCATGTAAGTCCCACAACATCCTGGCCTGTCCATATGACATGTGTCCATATGACATATGACTTGTGTATGTGTGTGTGAGTGTATATGTGTGTATGTGTCTTTTTTGCTACCATTTGATTTTTTTTTACCAACACATGTTCCCACAAGCCATATCCCTCAAGCAGAGAGCCTAATTTGTATGGGTCTTTTTTCCAGTTAACCTGTTATACAATGACTGTTTGGAGTAAGATGTGCAAGTACATTTTATGGATCTAGTAAAATATATTCAATTGACAATTAAACTCGCTGCAGTTTATATATTGCCATATACATGAATTTTCTATTTAATGTGTTTATAATAAAGCATAAATGTTTTTTCACCAGAATTAACAGTTGGAGGACATCAAGTCTCTTACCAGATCTTAGCAGTGTTAGGAACTGAAACTTTGGGTCCAGGAACACTTACTTTATGGAATCATTATTTATGAAGATAGTAAACCAAAAGTAAATGGATCAGTAAAGTGTTCTCTTGGACTGACTGTGCTTATGGTATGTGTTCTTATACAGGTGAAGTACAAGGAGAAATATGAGAAGGAAAGAGGGAAAGCCATGCTGGACTTCGAGACTCCCACTTATGTGTCTGCCAAGGAAGCACAGCACATGCAAAGCCAGGTAAATCTCCCACCAGTGCTCATCTCTAAGCCACGGTAACATCTGTCAGTGAGAATTTTTGTTTCGGAAAATGAGCCTTCCTTTCTGCGCTGAATAACAGTACTGTAATGGAGATGACACATCTCCATTGTACAGTACTGTAATGGTCTAACACGTAAGTGCAGAAACACACGTTTCAGTTTTCACCCAGGACCCAAGAAAATGGTAAAGTATATTTTGTTGTCTTCTGATTATCTGCAGTATGTTGAATAATCTGAATGTGAATGCTTAATTTCAGCCCCCTGTAGAGCACCTCTTTCTCTCTAAGTTTAAGTTGGATAATGAGGAGAACAACACACAGTACACTGACTGAACATCTGCTGTGTACGTTGTCACAGCAGACACCTTAATGCTGGATTATTGAGGCTTCATGTATCTCTCACTCTCTATCTTTGCGATGGATAGAAAGACTATAAGAGGGACTTTGAGGAGTACATGAAGGGCAAGAACCTATCAGGCTTGGAGGTCACCCCTGCCATGTTACATGTCAGACATGCCACCAAAATTGTTAGTGAGGTAAAACATGGACCTCCCTGTATTTCGCTCTCCCTGCCATCCTGGTAATCATTACTAAGACCAAAGTCACATATCCGTCTCACCCCGGCAAGTGTGTTTGATGTTCCTGGTGACACACAAGAAGTGTGCGCTTAGTTTGCATGGGTCACTGCCCAGTCATAATACACTCAGTAACGTTCCTCCTCTGTCTCTTTAGTTCTTAATGCTCTCTTCATCCTCTCAAATTTCAACCAACATTTTTTAACCGAGTGTGTTTGTTTTTTTAATAACCTTTCTGAAAAGTCTGACTTTGAATGTGGAATTTCTAATGCTACCAAAGCACAGACATATTGTGTCATTTTAAGATAATCTGTCTTCATCATGCATTTGATTAAGATGTGACTCTTAAAAAGTGTAAGATGTGACTCTTTCACAATGTGTATTCATTCAATTTTCAAATGCACCAATGCCTTTGTTCTAACCCTAAATAATTCTATCATTGCAAAAGATCAAGAAATGCAATAAACTAAATTATTTTGAATTTATGTACAACAATCAAGACCATTGTATGGATCCATACATGTCTTTACTATTGATATTTTCAGGTTGCTTTACAAATTTGTCTTTGATCTGATCTCCAGGGGGTGTCAGAAATTAAGGAAAATAAAATGAATTCCTGGAAAAATAAAGCCAAATATTTTTAATCGGATGCAGTGCACTCTTTACCACTATTACTGCACATTAAACATGCTTTAGTGTTAGAAACACACTGGTTCAGAGTGGAGGCTTGGTGTGTGTGAGCAGTACTGTGCCCTGAGCAGTACTGCATGTCTGTGCCTTGCTGTATGCTCTGTCTGCAGTCTTTCTGTTCTTCTCCGCCCTGTAGAAAGAGTATAGGAGGGATCTAGAGGAAGGGGTGAAGGGTAAAGGGCTTACAGTGCTGGAGGAAACTCCTGAATTACTGAGAGCAAAGAATGCTACTCAGATCCTGAATGAGGTAGGATGGTGCAAGGTGGAGCCGGCCCTTGTATCACTCCTCTTCCCGCCTCTTTTACCACACTAACAGGGCTGCACTTAATGTGCTTAGTCCTGATTCATTGCTAACCACTAAAAAGTCCAATCCTCTTTCTAATGGACCATCCCACCTACTCATCTAACCAGGTTTGGTAATAAACAATTACTGATTCCACCGCGCTTCCCACTAAACATGTTTTTTTCTTCCAGTTCTGAGTGATCTGTCCTGTATATTTTTAATATTGCTCTTAATTTCTAACAGGATTTTTTCCCCATGCCCTGAAGCCGTTAATATCCTCTAGCGGTTCTTCAAAACTCCGGAGCTCTAATTAAGCCGTTTAACCTTTGATAACTTAGTGGTGTACATTTACCTTATTGACGATGCTGCAGCTTTTTGTTAATTGTTAGCTTTTTACGTTTTAATATTGTATGATCAGACAACCAATGACTTTTTTAACCTCTACAGAGAGAGTATAAAAAGGCATTGGAGCAAGAGATAAAGGGCAAAGGAATGTTGGCTTTGGCTACTGACACCCCAGATTTCATGAGAGCAAGAAACGCCACAGACATCCTGAGCCAGGTCAGTTCGTTTTCTGCTGCCCTCATTCCTGATCTCGAAATGTAACAGAAATAAAGAACTCATGTACTGGAGATCCTTCGATGGAGGTCTTTCAGACTGCATTATTAAATGATTCACCCCAAATGTTTGTTGTGTTTTATAGGCCAAGTACAAACAGAATGCTGAGCATGACAGAGCCACCTATACCACTGTGATCGACACCCCTGACATCATTCACGCTCAGCAGATCAGAAACATAGTGAGCCAGGTAAGGGTTAATGGCAGATTCCTGAATGTGTTTCAACAACGTGAAAATAATATATTTTTTACTAATGTGTGTTGTTGAAAACGTCTGTATCATATTCAGGGGCATCACCTTAAACTGTTTGTAGATTGTAGATTATTTTCTTTATCATTAGAATAATGCTTGCGTTACAGACTGAACCCTCTCGTGGGCAGTCTGTGCTGAACCTGTCTAAGACCATTCATGTCTGAAACAGAAAAAGTACAAGGAGGAAGCAGAGAAGACCATGTCTCACTACGTTCCCGTCCTGGACACACCTGAGATGCAGAGAGTCCGTGAGAACCAGAAGAACTTCAGCACTGTAAGTGTTATAGCAGAGGCTGAGGTTCATTTGGATGCTCTGTGTTTGGGATTTGAGTCACATCTATATTCCCAGTGAATGTGGTGTACCCGTTGTTTTTCTTGACACTTGTCTTTTGTGCTTGAGATTTCACAGACAAGGCTTTCACAGACTGTTAGAGAGCATGGACATAGTTCTGCAAGCTACTGATGATTATATGCAGTTTATATGATCGTACTGAGCATATTTTGTTTTGATCTTTCTTGCAGATTTTTGGATTTGGGTTGTTTTTTTTTTGTATTTGTGCCCCTTTAACTTCCCTTGTGCTCTTTTCTCTGTAGCTTCAGTACCAGATTGACCTTAAACACAGTAAGGGTAAAGTGTCAGCAGTAATGGACACTCCTGAAATACTGCGCGTTAAAGAAAATACAAAGAATTTCAGCTCGGTACCTGCCATTTATTGAGTACATTTTTAAAACTTAGATAACCCAGTATATTTTTCCATCTTTTTCCTAACAACACACTTTTGATCTTTTGATCTTGCTTTTTTCATTTTTCTTTGTCTTTTTTCTCTTCACTGCAATCCTCCGTTAACATACTCTCACTTGCAGCTCGATTCCTCTATGATGTAGCAGTTTGATCTAGTTATTAACTATAGACTAGCAGACCATGGACTAACGTAATGTTAACAGTCGGTTGATTTGTTTGATAAAGTGGCCCTAACCATTTGTGGAATTAAAATGTTTATGCTTTACATCATTGTTGGTTGTTTAACAGTATGTGCATGTTTTGCCAGCCATAGTATGTGGTCTTCTGTGATGACATGTAAGATATTTGTCAGAGGTTCTTTGGTCTCTGTTATTGCAAGTTGTGTCAGTGGCTCCCACAAAAATAGGAGAGTTAGCTGCTTAGCAAATGGTCATAATGCTTCTACCTTTCACACTTTCAAAGATTCAGTACAAGGAGTGTTTGGGAGGAGGAACTGCTATTACAGAAACGCCAGAGATGGAGAGAGTTAAACGCAATCAGGAGACTATTAGCACGGTACCCTGTGGTGTGACCCTACCCCGGCCATCCACCCCTCACTGTTACTCCCCCCACAACTCCTCAGTGCCCAGGCAGAATGAGGAACCTCCCTTTTAAACCATTCCAATTCATCAAAACTGTCCGATTTTAATGACCGTCATGTAAACTTCATGTTAATATGCACATTGTTTAATACCACGTCCTCCAAAACAAAAAAAATCCCATATTTGTAATTAACAAAAATATTTTTATGTATTTCATCTGTAAATATGTGACAAGGCATGTTCCATAACCACATCCTGTCATTTTTATGACAAGCGTTTCCCAAAGTTGTCTGTTTTTCCTAGTATATTTTTTGCTGTATTTTGAACCTTTTCTCCTTTGACTATCCACATTTTATATTCTTGTTCTATCATCATGTCTTTTTTTTATCTCTATGCTCCAAATTAAATGTGGTGTAGATCAAATACAAGGACAAGCTCGGTCAAGGCATATCTATACCAGACCTGCCTGAAGTGAAACGTGTGCAGAAAAGTCAGAAGATGATAAGCTCGGTAGAGTTTCCTTTGGTGTATAATTACAAACCCGACTCCCTTCTTTAACCAATTTAGCCCTTTATTTTAACTCCATATGTTATCTTTCAAGCTTCCTTCTTCTCAAAATGCCTTGTTGCCTTAAAATAGCCCTCCTTCTTTATGTTAGTGGCAATGTTAATGCATACCTCACAATTACTTCCTAACATTTTAAATTATTGTCAACTTTGTTGTCATATCAAAGCTTTATTTTATTCAAGCCTTTCTAACTTTTAAGCAAAACCCATTTAAAGTATTTGCAAGATGTACTCAATATTTTCAAAATGTACTGAATTCTTTTTTTGCTTATACTTATCTAAAGATTCATTACAAGGAAGATTTAGGAGGTGGAACTGCCGTATCAGAAACACCAGAGATGGAAAGAGTTAAACGCAATCAGCAAAATATTAGCACGGTACACTCTGGTGTGACCCTACCCCAGCCATCCATCACTGTGCCTTTCTCCTCTTAGACCAACCTGTAGAACTCCCAGATTAACATTAGTTGTCCCATAAAACAATGATTAGCACTTGAAATCCTTTACTGATAACATGTGTAATGGCCATGTTGAGACCACCGCATTCTCTGCTAATTCTTCTAAAAAATTTATACTCAGCTTGTAATGACTGTTCTGTTGAATGTATATTCACCTTGTAATGACTGTTCTGTTGAATTTATACTCACCTTGTAATGACTGTTCTGTTGAATTTATACTCACCTTGT